>VCII01000846.1:4200000-4770290 GCA_006030095.1 Triplophysa siluroides | reverse complement strand
GTAGGATAGTTTAAGGTTAGTTTTGATTGGCCATTGGACGAATATTGTTCTGCTGATCTGGCAACCTTGCTAATACTTGTTAAAGACAAGTGTCGTATTTTTTTTTATAACAAATCATTTTTACTCAACCTACAATATTGTAAAAATATTTAAAAACAGCACAAAAAAATTAACAGTGCATATAGTCATAACTGAATGATGATGGCATGATGTGAAGCACATGGTTGTTGACAACAGTCACAGATGCTATATGCAACGGTTTAGCTCACTTTTCCTAATGACGGATCCTCTGCGCATTAGTATCACCTGTAGCTTGACCTCAGAGGGCGGCTGATCTGCTCCTGTGCGGGGGGCCTCTCCGTGTGCACCAGGAAGAGCTGGGGGGCTGAAGTGTGCCGTCCGGCTGCCAAAAGACTCTGTGAATGGGCATGCAGGAGATCAATGCAAGCCCCTGAAAATCCCATTAGGTCCCAAAGCCACTTGTTGCCTTGGCTTAGACCTTTGCTAGCCGTTCTGCCCAGGGCTACATCTTTCTCTTTGTCTACCTTGTCTTTTTCTTAGATTTTATCACATTAGTTCCAGGGGAAGTAAAAAATCGGCCATTATTGCCAGTTCTGTGATGCTGGCAGGACTAAAGGGGAGAAGGGGAGGGTGAGGTGATCAGGGCAAAAGGCCATATGAAGAAGAGCACAAATGGTATATGGTCAAATTGGAAAGGCATCTCTGTTTTACACGGTTAAAAAACTGGAAAATGAATTGAGACCGCATATCATGACCAAGCTGAGACATTTCTATGGTGGAATTTAGAGGATTTGTCACACTGGACCTTTAAGTGCATGAGGCCACAGTTGTGACACCAATGCCACAGTTCTTCAAATGTCAGAGCTTTTTAATGTGTTCATTGATTTCTCTCTTAAAGGGTTTTCAACAAAAAAAATCTTTTAAAATGGACTCATCCATATGTCTTTTTAAACCAGTAAGATCTAATGCGAGACTCAACAGCTTCAGTCACTCTTTACTTTTTAATGTATTTAAAAAATGTTTTTTTAATGGAAGACCCAAAGTCATTGAGGTTTGAAAAAAAATGGGGTCAACTTTTATTTATGTGCCTACAGAAAAGCGTTTTAATGATGTGGGCAAAAAGACCACATTTTAAAATTCCTTTAAATGATTTAAGCGTTTAAGATCAGCAGGACTTCATATTGGCCAGGGCATGATAATGTAAACATCAAATAATAAAAGAATTTTAAGTAAGCAACTAGTAGGCCTGACATTTCCAACGACAAAAAGCTGTTTAGAAGAACGAATGAAAGCATGAGACCCTTTAATATTAATAAATGCCAAATTGCTGAATGCTAAATGCCAACAGCACTATAACAAATACCACTGAATAAGCATTTGTATTAACTACATTTTGTCAACCAACAGGTAGAATTTGATCATACAAAAAGATCTCAAACCTGGTGTAAGAAGCTCAACACCTAAAATGATAGCCTCCAAAACATGCATACAGATGGATGAGTAGAGTGATAGGGAAGAGCAAGAAAATGTTGACCTTTTAAAAAATGTGGTAGGTTTCCACAGTCATAGGCATAATGGCCATCTGGCAATTCGGGTTAATGCCAGAGGGGCCGCGGACCATTTTTTTAAACTGTGGGCCGGTCAGATTTTAAAATATATATACATAAATAAATTGTTTTTTTCAACGCATAGACGTTTTCCCGTTGCTCAATGTGGGCCGGCCCACACTTTGATTATGTTTGGGGTGTTTAACAATGGATGTTCATGTTTCTAATTTCAAAAAACGCTTTATATTTCATATATTTCAAGTCTATTGTTCACCGCTGTCCCTCTTCTACCAAAACGACTACATTTCTTCCGGTCTATATAAAGTCCCTCCTTCCGAAACGTTCTGATTGGTAAAGCTGATCAGGTCTGTCGTGATTGGTTCCCCACTTAGAGAGTGCGTGTGAAGATGTTGTGTTCAGACCAAACGCGAATGGCGCGTCAAGCGCGAGTGATTTACATGTTAAGTCAATGCAAAGACGCGATGACCTACTTGCGGCGCGAATCGCGCGAATGAGCGGCGCGAATCGAATTGCGCGAATGAGGCGGCGCGAATATCACGAATAGCGCGAATGACGCGAATCGTGCGAATCTGAAAAATCTGAACTTTGGCGAAAATTCGCGCCGCGTTAACCAATCAGGAGCTTGCTCTAGTAGTGACGTGATTAGACGACGTAGCGAGCGGAGGCAGAAATCCGAAACTGGAGGACAAAATGGAGGACAAATTGATCGTTACTGTTTGTGGACACCGGAGCTGTATGATTCTTTTTCTTACTTTATAGGAACAGTAATAAAAAGGATCTTGTTTGGAAGAAAGTGAGTGAGGAGGTCGGAGAATCTGGTAAATTGTAAAAACGCTCTTTACTCAATTTGAGCTATATATATATACGAGTTTACGCCGTTTTTCAGCCTTCCATAGCACATAAAGCGCAGCTACCTCTCAACAAAAAAACATGTCCGCCATTTCGAAATGAGACGGAGCCGCCTGCCAGAAGCCCCTCCCATGACGCGAATGAAGCGAATTTGACGCGCGAATGAAGCGGATTTTACGCGCGAATGAAGCGAATCTGACGCGCGAATGAAGCGAGTAAACTCAAAATGTTCAAGCGTCCAACTACACGCGAATAGCGCGATTCATTCGCGCCATTCGCATTTGGTCTGAACACAAAATATTAAGCATGCTTTGGATAAAAATATTGTAATCAATACATTTGATACATTTATGTAACGTGAGCATGCACATTTGTCCAATAAAACATGTTTTAAATGTTTTTACTAAAAAAATTGATGCTGAAAAATGAATACTGCTATTGTAGAACAGTCTAAGTTCAATTATAAAGATTTTTTAAATCGCTATAGGACACATTCTCAATAATTATTTCATTTTTGCAAAACTCTTAACACAATGACCAAAAAACTGTTGTTTTTTTAAATGATACATCCCCACAAAAAAAAAAATAATGATGTTCTGTTCCTGTTGTTGCTGAACAGGCTACACAGGGGTTTACAGTTTCAATTGAATTACAATACAAAACGGTACAACTTATAATTTTGTACTATAAACATGAGAAGTGGTTGTTAGCAGTGACAAAGTGTGCTTGTCGAGTGACAACCTTTGCTGGTATTATGGAATAATTACCTGGAATAATTATTTAAAGCAAAGTGTTTTGGATGTTTTAGTGCTTTGTAAAAATGTGAAATCTACTACTGTGACAAGCATAAATTGCAAAGATAACCGTGGGAAGAGTTTAGCCAAATATGAAACACTAGATATTAAGGATGTTTTTAATATACAATATCAAAGTTACAGTTAAAGTCATTATGTAAGGCCCACCAAAATTTTTGTAATTTATTTAGCTATTTAATTTACATCTCTAAATCTTTTGCTTTTTCATTTTGTATACACTATTTTTACTATACTTGTAAATTTTTTGTCATGCCAGCTAGACAGATATGGGGGAGAGATAGAGAGAGATAGAGAGAGATAGAGAGAGAGAGAGAGAGAGAGACAGAGAGAGAAATATAACATTGCCGTAGATATCCGCTCTGCTGATGCTTCCACTACATGAGCAGATTTTGCCTGCTTTGGTATGTTCAGTCACTACATGCGGAAAAAAGACGCAGATCCGTCTAGTCTTTGCGGTGAGCATGTGCACTACCCACACGCGGAACCTAGCCTGCTTAAAGACGCAACGGGACACGTTCACAAATGTTTATTGGCGGTCGCGTTTCCGATCCACTGCAGTATTGCAGTGTTCGCTGGGCATACAAAATCGTTGACGTTGACACGTTATGGTTTGAACAGGAGGCCTTACTGCGGCGGAGTGATACAAAGCATGGAAATCGTCCCAGGTGATGTTCTAGGCCTAGATCAGCACTTCTCGTCCAATCAGATCCGAGGACGAAGTAGGCTAATAACTTATTTATTTCCTCAAATAAAGACACCTTAGCCTGCTGAATTAAGTATGCATACTTCGTATCTTCGAGGTATTTAGTTTGATCACATTTATAAAGATAGACACAGCTTTACGATTGTTTCCGAAAACATATGGGGGGAGGGGTAGGCTTAACCAAAGCAAGTGCGCACCCATTGTCAACAAAACACAGACATCAGTTTCACTCACCGCATGCGGTTCATGTCCGGGATCTTTTAGCGCTGGGACGGCTCCATATATCAGGTTCAAACGATCTCCAAATCCAGCATTATATCCACAGTCTATATAACATTCATCACCCAAATGTAGTGAACAAACAAACACCTGAACTTCGCGAACATATGCTCTCTCTCTCCTGCTTACAAGTGAAAGTGACGTCTGCGCATGCTCCTTCTCCTGCTCTCCTTGCTGCCGCGTGGGCGTGCTGCGTGCTTTTCCGGGAGAATTGTCCAATAAGGGACTAATATTTAATAATAATTAAATTACGCCCAACTGTTTTTTTTGACAAGTTGACCATGTTAAGCATGAGAAGACAGCACGTTTAACATTGTGAAGAAGTCCGAATGCATGAGATACCGTTGCAGGGCCGCTTTAAAGCTTTTATTTTTTCCTGACATATATGTTCTATAATTGTTGGTTAAAAATAATTGTGTCCAGTTAAAAAGTTGTTGTTTGTTTACGCAGACATTTGAAAATAACACATTTTAGTATTGTAATTGCAAAACCGTGAGTCCTTGACACCTTTGCTAAAGGTTATCATACCGTTAAAATCTCATACCAGTCCATGCTTAATTTTAACATGTTTTTAAAAGAGGAACAAAAGGTCCAGTAAGGCGTGATTTATGCACAGCTTGTGATAAAGTACGGTAAAATGCTGCTGCATCCGAAAGCCAGAGGGCGCTCTTGTGCAGAAACTCCAAAAATACCCGCAGAAGACAACCATAACACAGGTACTTCTAGGAAATGCCTGTGGACATCTTTTTATCACTGTTCCTCAAGCCTCCTTAGGTATTTTCATGATAATAAAGTATATTTATAATGATGATGAAGGCATGTTATAATCGACTCAAACTCGCACTGCTTTTAGATCGAGCAGCATCACTTCATGTAACAGAGCCGTGCTTCACGGACACGCTGCGCATAAAGAAAATTATGCCTTGCTAAATCGCAGTCAGCTCGATTTCACCAGGATTTTGTGGTAATCGCGATTTATCGTGTATAGCCATAAGGTCCAGTGTATGAAATTTAGCGACATCTAGCGATGAGGTTGTGAATTGCAACCAACGGCTCACTCCACCCCTCCCTTTCAAAGCACTATTCTGGCTGACAGGACTAAGCTGTCGTCACGGTTTTGCTTCTTTGCCGAAGGAGATAACGAATTGACAAAATAGAGCAGTTTGTCTGTTTAGGGCTACTGTAGGAACAACGATGAATTCCATGAAAGAGGACCCGTGGTGTATGTAAAAAGAAATAGCATGTATAATAATAATAATAAAAACATATCGCTTCATTATGTAAGGTCTTTATACACCTCTGAAGACATAGTTATGTATGTTATATTGCATGTCTGTCAGTACATCCTCCAAAAAAATTACACACTGGACATTTTATAATGCTTACAATAAATAGAAACTAATTTCTGCCTCCAATCCAAGCATGGCCTTGTTTAATATGATTGTCAGATTTGGGCTGAAGGATGTGCCAAATACTTTTGACAAACAACATGCCATAAATGGTGTCCAAAGATCTTTAACTGTCCAAATTGGAATATTTTTTTATTGTTGACATGGTTTTGGCCATGAAATGAGGTTATTTAATATTTTGCTGACCCTGTGTTTGTATTGTAGGATATGTGGATCCAGTGCAGACCCTGAATGAGGTGATAGCTCAGCTGGATGCAGTTGTGAGCTTTGCCGTTGTGACCCATGCTGCTCCGGTGCCTTACGTAAGGCCCAAATACTCGAGAAAGGATCAGGCAGACTCATTCTGAAGGCATCAAGACATCCTTGTGTCGAAGCCCAAGATGATGTGGCTTTCATTCCGAATGATGTCACTTTCTCAAGGGCTAAAGAGATGTTTCATATCATCACAGGTAAGATTCTGTTACATAACAAGAGTTATATACAAAGTGCCTACTGTACATAATACAGATGTAAAGTATAATGCAATGTATGTCGCTTTGGATAAAAGCATCTGCCAAATGCGTAAATAGAAATGTATTCAAAGCCTTTATGATTCATTTATTGTTAAAATGTTTTTTTAGGGCCGAATATGGGTGGCAAGTCCACTTACATCCGTCAGGTGGGCGTAATTGTCCTAATGGCACAGATTGGCTGTTTTGTGCCATGTGATGAGGCAGAACTAAGTGTGGTGGACTGCGTGCTCGCTCGAGTAGGTGCAGGGGATAGCCAGATCAAAGGAGTGTCCACCTTTATGGCTGAAATGCTGGAGACTGCTGCTATCCTCCGGTCAGAACTCCAATTTCTAAAACTTGTTTAAATTGCACCAGATAATATGTTTTAAATACTGGTTTAGGTTTAGATACATTCATAATGTTTTAATATTGTGTTCTCTGTGCTGGTTATGTTTTGGGAAACATTTTGTGTCCTTTTCTTCTGTAGATCAGCCACAGAGGATTCTCTCATTATTATTGATGAGTTGGGCAGAGGCACATCCACATATGATGGCTTTGGTCTGGCCTGGGCAATCTCAGAGCACATAGCCACCCGCATCAAGTCTTTCTGCCTGTTTGCCACTCACTTTCACGAGCTGACAGTGTTGGCACAGCAGGTCCCCACTGTCCGAAATCTCCATGTCACTGCCTTGACCACAGACAACACTCTTACAATGCTTTACAAGGTCAAACCAGGTATGTGTCTTTCTAGAAAAGCAAAGACAGTCATTGTGAACAAATCTTCATTTTTTGTTGAGTGAGTTTAAAAATTTTAATTTAAAATGAATTGGATCATAATCCGATGTACATGTCCATAATCCATAATCCGTATTTGTGATTTGACACATCAAATGCTTATTCTTTATCATTTGCTTCAGGTGTATGTGACCAGAGCTTTGGGATTCATGTGGCAGAGCTCGCAAACTTCCCCAAGCATGTGATTGCTAAAGCACGGGAGAAGGCTATGGAGCTTGAGGAGTTCCAGGATTTCTCCAGAGTTGAGGAGGGGTCGGATGCTGGACCTGAAGCCAAAAAACGCTGCCTTGAGAAACAGGTGAAGTGTTTTTGAATGAGATTTTTGTGTCTACCCTGCTGCTCTCTCTCTGTTGGAGTTTTGTGGCTAAAATAGATTTGCTTGTCTTGTCATTTTACCCACAGGAGGGGGAGAAGATCATTGAAGCCTTTCTGGCTAAAGTTAAAGCACTTCCTGTTGATGGCATGACTGATGAAGCTGTCAAAAAGGAGCTATGCAAGTTGCGGGCAGAGGTCATTGCCAAAAACAATAGCTTTCTCAATGCAATGTTGTCACATATTAACAAAGTCAAATAGGCTTTAGCCTGAGGGTCAGCTTTGGGGCGAAAACAAGTCTGACCTGTGTAAAATTGTTTATGGTATGATGGAAATCCAAATAATCTACAGTAGATTAAGAAGTATTCCATTTAATATACCATCTCTGTGTTGAGGGTTTTTTTCTGCAGGATTTGTTTATGCAGATTATTGTCTTGTATTTTTGTTTTGTCTTTCATAAATACTATTTCAGAGTAAAAAAAGTATGTGTGTTGTCCATTCAGACGTGTGTAACGATTACAATTTAGGTTATCGACAATGTCGCCATCTAATGGACACACGTGAGAACGTGTGAAACTGAAACTTTATAGGTGAACAGCTTGGCTTTCAATAATGGAAGCTCTTATGTGTTTTTCCAGATTTATTTTTGACACTTATTTTTATTTCATTCTGCTCTATTTCTATAGTGTTCCGTAACTAGCAAATAAAGCCAAGCATTACATATTTTGTCGTTTGCATGTCACTTTATTTTTTATATTAGACAGTAAATATACTGCTTTTATTTAAACACCATGTCTTACAGTTAAAAAAAAATAATGAATTAACTAAACACTTATTAGAAAGACAACATTTTTTCCACAGAAACTTATTGGTTTAACGAACAAGACACTTTAATACTGTTAAAATAATAGTAGTGCCCCCTTGTGCATGCTCTCCATGTCCATGCTAATGGCTCCTCCTGCAATAGAGAAAGAGAGAGAGAGAGACGCACGGAGCTCAGCGCAGGGGGGAGCTGTCCGAAAAACACACCAACAACACCCCGAATAAGAAAAACTGCCCGGGTTGGTGTCCTCTTTGTCGTAGACGGGTGGTTTTATTTGTTTCTGACCTGAGATCCGCGTAAATGGTAAGACAAAGGAATAAGGTCCGAGGGAAGTGTATTTTTTCTGGCTAAAGTCACCTCGCCAAATGAACTCCGTCAGAGCGAGCAGCAGGAGACCCAGGCGAGTGTCGAGGCCGCGCCCGGTGCAGCCGGAAAGAAACAACGCAGAAAGAGGTGAGACCGGGGGTCTTTAATTCAACAACGCTTCAATGCAACGCCGTGTCGTGTGCGGCACATTCTCTGTCCGACCCAACCCGGCCTGTCTGAGGCCACACGCCCTTACTAAAGCGGCTTGAGTTGAAACCGTCGAGGCTCATATATGCAGGCCAGGCCGCGCTTTGTTTGGGCTTCACGGGCCAGAACCGTAGACGGATAGCTTTTTACACACTTGTCACGTTTCCGGGTTGACGTTTGCCTGGAAACAAAGTGGTGGATTGAGAATTATGTTTATCCCAGTTTAATCCACCCCCATAGTTTACAGTTGGAAAAGAGATGCGGAAAGGGGATTTAAGCATGGAAATCTCCGCTGCGTAGCTGCTAGTGTAGGCTGCCATTGATATCGTTTATCTTGCATATGGCAGTATACCCCTGTATAATAAACAATGACGCACGAACTAGACTCCCAACCGCATTATTGTGTCCCCTAAAAAGTTTGCAATGTTCTTATGATGCTTTCAGTTTGGTTTGACGCTTTAGGTTTGAAGTTGCTCTGTGTTTACACACTGCTAGCTAGCATCGCTAGCTAATTTGAGTAGCTGCGCAGTTGGGATCGCAACGCGCAAACGGGATTGAGTTGAGAAGAATTCTGTCAGAGATATGTTCGCAAATGTAGTGCATCACATTTGCGATGTTGGTTTGATGAGTTATTATTACAGTTTTGTAACAATACATGTTATGGACAATAGTTTGGTTTGTGCTGGTGGCGGTGCATCTGCGATGATCAATCAGAAACCTTTGTCTTCACGTTTAGTTGGGTTACAGACCCCCACTGACTTTCAGCTTTGCTTTGGAAAATATATTCACATTTTGAGGGAGCTGTTTTCTGTACACTACACATTTATAAAGGACTGAATGATTTCTTTGGATCAGCAGTGCTCATACATAGCTGCTGAGACAAAACATTAAAGTGTTTGATTATAGTTTAAATGGGACCCAGCCTTACCAATGTATTTCAAAATAAGATTGAAGTATTCATTGAGATAAGCAAGTGTACTGTGTAGGCACCCTTTGCAAACACATTTGAACTATGATAAGGCATTATGAAACGGAAGAATAACATTCCACTTGTGTGTAATCTGTGTATTTACACAATGACTACTCGGTGGAGTATGATAAACGCTGCACTGCAGGCTCTGTTTGGACACATGTTTCCTCTCTCTTCACGTAAGACATGGGCATCTCTTCTCTTCTTCTTTACTCTCGTACATCTTTCTTTAAAGGGGAAACCAAGTACCTGTATGTAAGCAGACAGAGAGTGAGCAGAATCCTGGTTTGTAAATAGCACCCATATTTTGTTTAGTGGGTGTTATGCATTTTAAAGGGATAGTTCACCCTAAAATAAAAACCTGTCATCATGTACTCACCCTCTTGTCATTTCAAACCTGTATGACTTTCTTTCTTCCGAAGAACACAAAAGAAGACCTTTTGAAGAATGTTGTCAACTTGCCACAATAGAAAATAATGATGACCAGTGTTGTTTGTTTACCAACTTTCTTCAAAATATCATCTTTTGTTGTGTTCTGTGAAAGAAAGTAAGTCGTGAACGTTTGAAATGACGAGGGTGAGTAAATGATGACAGGTTTTTATTTTAGGGTGAACTATCACTTTAATCTTGTCATCTCAATGGCGTGATTGAGCCAGTCGACTGGGCACAGATTTTGAGGCGAGCTTTCCTTACTCATCTTTCACTTTTGAATGTTGTCTCTAGGTACCAAATGTGCTGTAGAGAAGGACAGACTGTAAGCCTCTCAGGTACACCAGGTATTGACAGGTAGGTAGGGTACCCGCACACACAAACAGAGGCAAAGAGGGAACCTAAAAAGATTTTGTGTATACATTAAAGAAGCGTTCTCAGTTGATGGGTGGAAGTGTTGCCTTTCCTGCTATGGCTGTTTTCGTTGCAGTAGTGGGTTATTTGTGCGCACATGTCCTGCTTTATAACCACCAATTCAAACGGTCCCTTACTGAGGGCTTCCCTGTGGGTCGTCGTTAGACTTCTCCGGGTTCTCGTAGTGTTTCTCTCCCTTTGCTCCTACCGGCACAGTTCACAACGTGCACGCATATGAAAATCCGAAGTGTGTTGTGGAACTTTGAGCTTATTCAGGGCAGGTTGAGATGTCTTGTTGAATTAAATGTTTTTTTTTCCTGTGTTCTTTGTAGATGAGGACATCCCTGCAGATATGGTTGCAGAAGAATCCGGTCCAGGAGCTCAAAACAGTCCATACCAACTCCGCAGAAAGTCCCTGTTGCCTAAAAGAACCGTGTGCCCCACAAAAAGCAGTATGGAGGTAAAGATGAGCATTGATTCGGGCTGACTTTTTGGTTATAGTTGTTCAGAAGCACATTCCTGATGTTGTTTATGTGCGCAGGGAGCCTCCACTTCAGCCACAGAAAATTTTGGTCACAGAGCTAAACGTGCAAGAGTGTCAGGAAAATCCCAAGACCTGCCAGGTGAGTGGGCAATTTTCAGAGATTTCCCGTTGTGACTCAAGTTTTATTAAGGCATTCATTCATTCACTTTTATTTATACACTGCACCTGCAGACCAAAGTGCTGTACGATCAAGAAACACTTCATTAGAACATTTGAAAACAATTCACACATTAAAACAACACACATCCTACTAACAACAAAAACTAATGGTTTTAAAAGCAATTTTAAAACAATAAGCTCCAAAGGTTATGCCTTACAGTCTTGCCACAAGTGTTGATAGTGCCATATACCCTTAACATATTTCCACAAAGTTAAATCTACGTTGTTTGTGATTGTATCTTCAGCCGCCCCCGCAGAGCAGTATCTCCAAGAGAAGCTTCCGGATGAAGTTGTCCTAAAGATCTTCTCCTACCTGCTGGAGCAGGATCTGTGCCAGGCCGCCTGCGTATGCAAGCGATTCAGTGAGCTTGCAAATGACCCCATTCTCTGGTGAGAATCTTTCAATAGTAGTGTTTAGATTTGCAGAAACACATGGGTTATTAATGATTGAGTAGTAGATTTGGACGAATGGTTAGATACACTGAAGAGTCACTTTAACAAGTGACGATTGACAAGTAAATGTAATTAAATTTGCTTAAACACAACATAAAAATTAAAAGGATGGATGTTTAGAATCAATGGTACTGATTTTGTGAGTAATTGTTTTGTCTGTCTGTTTGTTTCTCAGGAAGAGGTTGTACATGGAGGTGTTTGAGTACACGCGACCCATGATGCATCCAGAGCCGGGGAAGTTCTACCAGATCAACCCAGAAGAGTATGAGCAGCCCAATCCATGGAAGGAGAGTTTTCAGCAGTTGGTATGAGTGTTAGCTTTCGTATTAAAAATAAAAAGTAAATGTAAATGTCATTATATATATATGCTCATGTTGCCCCGAACTCGTCTTTCTAAACAGGAGTTACACAAGGACATCAGACAAAGTTTAATGCACACGAGCATGTTCAACTCGCTTATTATTTTAAAAGAACCAGACATTTTTTGGTTAAAACCATCCTGATGTATAAGCAGTTTGCAGTGAATTTATGCCGGCCGCTATGACACCTCATGATGACATCACTTACATTGTTTATGTTGCATCCATCAAGTTTGTGTTTTTTATCAGAAAGTAACCTTTTTCTTTACCTGTGAGAATATTTTACAATTTTCAAGTCCCCTATGTATCAATATTCATCTTAAAATCACAGGGCTGACCGACAGATGTTAAAATGAGACTACATAATAACTCATTTCCTTATGTCTATGCTTTTGTTTTTTTACAGTATAAAGGAGCACATGTTAAACCTGGTTTTGCTGAGCACTTTTATAGCAATCCCGCCAGATATAAAGGCAGAGAGAATATGTTGGTATGGACCTTTGACTTGTAAATTTAACTTTATATTGCTTTTTCTGTTCTGTGATCAAAATTCAATAACAAATTGTAGTGTTTCAGCTCCACTATAATGGCAGTTTTTTTCTGGTTGGCAGTATTACGACACCATTGAAGATGCACTGGGAGGGGTGCAGGAAGCCCATTTCGACGGCCTGATATTTGTCCATTCTGGCATTTACACAGATGAATGGATCTACATTGAGTCCCCCATCACAATGATTGGCGCAGGTGAACCTGACAACCCTGTTTTCTTTCTTTCCCAATAGCATTTACCTTTCTATCTTAAACTTGACTTCAGCTGTGACCTTATGACCTTACATTCTTGGACTGAAGTCACTAACGCCCTGTTTCTGTTCGTACAGCCTCAGGGAAGGTAGCTGACAAGGTTGTCATTGAAAACACTAGAGATTCAACGTTTGTCTTTATGGAGGGATCTGAAGACGCTTATGTGGGCTACATGACTATTAGGGTAAGTGCAGGATATTTAAAGCAGACGCAACACGCAGTTCCTGCCAATCTCATATTAATCTTGAGTACCTATAGAGTAGTATAGCATACTTTGTATCTTTGAAGAGTCTTTAGTTTGATCACATTTATAAAAGACAGATACAGCTGTTCGATTATTTCGGTAAACGGCGGGAGTACAGCACGAGCACACAATACATTGTTGCATGATCCCTGCATAACTGTTGATTCACTAAATTCGTGTTGTATAACTTATGCACGTACACGCCGATTGCCAACAAGAAAAAGACATATAACTCAGTTTCACTTACAGCGTGCGGTTCATGACCCGCATCTTTTAGCACTTGGACCGCTCTATCTATCACTTTCAAACGGTCTCCAAATCCAGCGTTTATCCACACTTTATATAACATTTTTCACCGAAATGCAGTGAACAAACAAACACTGAACTTTCCGAACGCAGTGCTCTCTATTTCTTGCTCCAGCTGGTTGACGTGTGCGCATGCTCCTTGTCCCGCTCTCCATTGTTGACGCGTGGGCGTGCCGTTTCATCTCGCTCATGCGGGTTGACTTGTGGGTATGCTTTTCCGGGAGATTTGTCCAATTGAATTAAAAGTGTTACATAAGGGGTGGAAAAATGGGGGGGGAGTAGCTCAGTGGTAAGAGCATTGCGTTAACAACACAAGGTTGTGGGTTCGATCCCAGGGGATTGCAAATACCTATGTATAAATGTATAGGATAATGCAATGCAAGTCGCTTTGGATAACATGTAAATGTAAATGTATCGAACACAGAAGTACTACGTCATAGGTCCAGCTCGTTTTTTGACAAGTCGACCATGTCAAGCATGAGAAGCCAGCACGTTTAACAGTGTAAAGAAGTCAGAATGCATCCCAACTTTAAGCCCTTGTTTTTGATTGATGATTAATTTGATGGTCATTTTTGGGCATTTGATCATGTTGCATGCTCTTACTGTTGTTAATCAGCATTTTCTTTTTTATGAATATTGGTAGACATTTTATAAGGATATAAAGTCATATTTGTTTTCTAAATGTAATCCAGACATCATGTTGCCATTTATATTAAATATTGCAATATTTAAATCAGTTAATCACGAGACACTGTTAATTTGAGCAATTATAGCATGTTGCCAATCAACATGCAAATCAACATCAATCAACATGGGGTGCACAACAAAACAGTAACACAAGCTGTGCAACATTTGTAAATAATTAGCTGAGCTATATGTTAGATTGGGTTATAGAGTTTCACCGTACTGTCTACCTTCAAAGTAGATTTTGATGCACTTGCTCTTTTAAACTTTGTACTTTTGGCTACTACTTTTGGAATGATACTGAATGGATTAGAATATTGTGAAATATATTCAATGTTTATTTATGGCTAATGGCTTTTTACTGTGATTGCTTTTCTTGCCTGGTTAATTTCTTACCCGTATTTCATATACAGTTCAACCCTGATGATAAATCAGCCCAGCATCATAATGCTCATCACTGTTTGGAGATCACCGTTAACTGCAGCCCAAACATCGACCACTGTGTTATCCGCAGCACCTGCACAGGTCCCTTCTACTGCCACTACACACCAATGAATAAACTTAGATTTATATAAAGCATGTCCTGTCCTCAGACTTGCACTGATCTAACCAACCATGCATCTTAAAAATGTATAAATGTTTTATGACAAATTTGTTTTAATTTAATTTTGTATTACTTTCTTTCTTCCACAAAAGAAGATATTTTGAAGAATGCTGATAACTGGCCCCCATTCACTGGTATTGTTTTTGTCCATACAAAAGAGGTGAATGTGGGCCAGTGCTGTTCGGTTACCAACCTTCTTAAAAATATCTTCTTTTGTGTTTGCGGACAAAAAAGTCTGAGTTTTGAAATGAAGTAATTTCATTTTTCGGTGAACTATCACTTTAGGTTTGAATGTATTTATTTGGTCGATTTTTGTTTTATTTATTCA
Organism: Triplophysa siluroides; assembly: GCA_006030095.1. NCBI lineage: Eukaryota > Metazoa > Chordata > Actinopteri > Cypriniformes > Nemacheilidae > Triplophysa > Triplophysa siluroides. The sequence goes on along the minus strand of VCII01000846.1, from coordinate 4,755,417 downwards.
AAGCAAAAGTGCATTTGAGATATACATTTAACTTGTAATTTAGTTCCCGTAACATGTTAAAGCATAGAAACTTTATTAACAGGGTGTTTTTTGTCTCTCTGTCTGTTACAGTGGGATCAGCGGTATGTGTAAGCGGTCAGGGTGCTGGTCCTACCATAAAACATTGCAACATCAGCGATTGTGAAAACGTTGGGCTGTACATCACTGATCACGCACAGGTATGTACATATATTATCTATAAAAAATGTTAGTTGATTTTCGGACACTGTTTTCGACAAACAACAATCAGGGATGTGATTTTTCCGTATTTTTTTTTTATCTTGCTGGGATAACCCACGTAAATCCCATAAATATGATTTTTATTTGTGACGGGATTGGGGGTGGGGGTTTGGGGTTGTGCGAGTAGTCATCATACAGCCGGCCAACAGGATCCTTTCTACGCTCTCTACGTCATGCACACGCTTGTTATAAATGCAAAGCGACCGCTTCATTCAGAACATAATTTTGCGAGTTATCATTATGTATCCAGAGAGTCTGTGAAAAATAGATGGTAAACACAGTCACAGTTTTTGCTACTCAAAAAAGCGCGTGATTGTCAATTTTAATTAATTGTGGAACTGAACAGCATTTTGTAACCTATAACATATTTCCTGTGTCTGGAAGTTGAGACGTCTATATGATATGCTTTAATATAACATAATCTATATACAGAAACTTAAATGGACCATTACGCTATTTAATGGCTTCAAACTATACAAAAGGCCGATCTAGTCACTGTCTATATATAAACGCGTTGAAGTCTCTACTGAATGCATTAATTTTAATTAACTGAAACAACAACATGGATTGTTTGCAAATACCTTTATTACATGTGGATTAATGCGGACAAACGCTGTATGAACGACGTAGATGCGCCATCTAGTGGCTGTGTATGGAAGTCTCCTGAGGCCACAGTATTCTTTACTTTTTGTGTTCAATTATTGTTTAATGAATTATTGCTGATTACAATAAAATTAAAAGTAAGCCTGATATAAACTACTCGAGGGGTGCCATTTGTTAATGCCATCTTATTTGACATTAGCATAAGATATTTGCACAAAGAATCAACGTATTTTATTAAATATTGTTTAGGTGACTGTTAAACGTATAAACATTTCAACCGATATTCCCAAAACTGACAATCATAATTGGCTAATTATAATAGTTAGTTTTTTGTTGCCAAGTGACAGTTGCCTGTTTTTAATCATTTAACATTTAATTAAGAACATTAAAGACTATTTTGGGGGGGTTGGGTCAGGGTGCGTGCAGTCTTCCTTCTTTTTTGTCCTTGGCTGATCACGTGCCTGAACAATGTTGTGTTGCAGGGTATTTATGAAGACAATGAAATCTCAAACAATGCGCTTGCGGGTATCTGGGTAAAAAACCACGGCAATCCTATAATCAGACGTAATCATATCCACCACGGCAGAGACGTAGGAGTGTTTACCTTCGACCATGGCATGGTAAATGTTCCAAACAACTGTTCATTCACTGACACCAACCTTTCTGACCATTATTCAGTGAACTGTCTCTCTGTCTCCCTCTGCAGGGCTACTTTGAGAGCTGTAATATCCACAGGAACAGGATCGCAGGGTTTGAGGTGAAAGCATATGCTAACCCCACTGTGGTACGCTGTGAGATCCACCATGGCCAAACGGGGGGCATCTACGTACATGAGAAGGGCCGAGGGCAGTTTTTAGAAAATAAAATCTATGCCAATAATTTCGCCGGGGTATGGATCACCTCCAACAGTGATCCGACTATAAGGTCAGTATTGGAAATTCACTTTTCAGTGCCATGCTTATAATGATCAAAAATGTACTTTCAACCTGAAAATAATTAGACTTGATATATTCATCATAAAGTCAGTTGTGCTTGTAAATCATTTCACTAAATACTCAACACCTAAAAATGAGGTTTCTGTGCTTATTCTAGGGGAAATGCTATCTTCAATGGAAACCAAGGGGGCGTTTACATATTTGGTGATGGTAGAGGCCTAATTGAGGGAAATGATATTTATGGAAATGCCCTGGCTGGAATTCAGATCCGAACGAACAGCTGTCCTATAGTGAGACACAACAAGATCCATGATGGCCAGCATGGAGGGATCTATGTGGTGAGCATGCACATTCACATAAGCAGCACTTAATTTTAATGCAAGGAGGATTGTAGACACAACAATCTAGTACACCACATATACTTCTTAAATGCATTGTTATAACCTGATTGGTCTGTTCTGTCTTTTTAATGTCTGCAGCATGAAAAGGGCCAGGGTGTAATAGAGGAGAATGAGGTGTACAGCAACACGCTGGCAGGCGTGTGGGTCACAACAGGAAGCACACCAGTGCTCAGGAGGAACAGGATACACAGCGGCAAACAGGTTTGGAACTTAAACAATAACGTGGATCCTCATATAGGTTTTGTTTTTTCTCTGGCCTTAAGTTAAAATTGCCCTTTTTCTATAAAGGTTGGAGTGTATTTCTATGACAATGGACACGGAGTACTGGAGGATAATGATATCTACAATCACATGTACTCTGGAGTCCAGATCAGGTTGGGAAAGTAACTGAATTTCTCCCTAAAAGAGTATAAAGAGAATAAACGGTATAATCATAACAACTGTAATGCATTCCTATATTGAATACATTTTTTAAATTCTTGTTCTTTTTTTTTGTTTCGAACAAAGAACTGGAAGCAATCCAAAAATCAGAAGAAATAAAATATGGGGCGGGCAAAATGGAGGCATCCTTGTTTACAACTCTGGTAAGTGTTGTATCTGATCCTTCTCAATTGTGTCTGTTGGTATTTGACTGATTTGCCACATGGAGCTTTCATCTGCGTAATTTCTCTCTTTTGTGCTATAATTCTGCCACAATGCAAATAAATGTGTTTTCATCATACTTTTGCCACTGCTTCATTAAGCTGCCCAGATTTGAGAACAACAATGTCTTGGATGATTTGTTTTTAGGGCTGGGCTTCATCGAGGACAATGAGATCTTTGATAATGCCATGGCAGGGGTGTGGATTAAGACGGACAGCAACCCCACGCTGCGCAGAAATAAGATTCACGATGGTCGGGATGGGGGCATTTGCATATTCAACGGTGGGAGGGGTAAGAATGGAGAGGAAGATCTCTGTTTGCTCATGGATACAGTATAAAAAACGCTACACCAGCTGATTTGCAGTTAAAGAATAATAAACAGTGCAGATTCCAAGACAAAGACCAAAGATCTTGAGTTTGCTTAATGATTAATCCTAATAAGCCGTTGCTGTTAGGCTTCATCTGGGTTGAGGAAGATTTCACGTTGTACCTATTTCTTCTGAATATTGAAGAAATGGTGTTGATTATAAAACTAATAGCATTGTGTATTTTTGGACATTCAGGGTTGTTGGAAGAGAACGACATCTTCAGAAACGCACAGGCTGGTGTTCTCATCAGCACAAACAGTCACCCGGTGCTGCGAAAGAACCGGATATTTGATGGTTTTGCTGCAGGTCAGTATACAGTTAAGGTCCAAAGTACCTCTTCATTGCATTCATGCATTGTGAGTGATGCAGTATAAAAAAGACCTGTTTGTCTTTTTAATGTGAATTAAATTAGACATACTATGTTGTTTTCAATCCATTCTCCCAAAAAATTTTCTCTCCCTCTGTCCCGCTTTAAGGCATTGAAATTACGAATCATGCCACTGCAACACTGGAAGGCAATCAAATATTCAACAATAGATTTGGAGGCTTATTTCTAGCCTCTGGTGTCAACGTTACAATGAAAGGTAAGCGTTATCATTGAAACTAAAAAAAGAGTATCTTTTTTTGGTGCCATGTCCCTAAAACAAATGTTTTTTCCCCAACTGCCTAGATAATAAAATCATGAACAATCAAGATGCCATAGAAAAGGCTGTAAGCAGAGGACAGTGCCTGTACAAGATTTCCAGTTACACCAGCTACCCCATGCACGATTTCTACAGGTAATCCAAAGGCAGGCAATTTAAAATAGTTTGCTTTGCAAAAAGTGTTGTATTTCATCCTTTTCTCTTCTCTTGCATTAGGTGTCATACCTGTAACACAACAGACCGGAATGCAATTTGTGTGAATTGTATTAAGAAGTGCCACCAAGGGCATGATGTGGAGTTTATACGGCATGATAGGTTAGTGTGCATTACCTCTTGGTTTTTCTTGAGGTGTTTTATCTGTATATTTTTAGAGTAATAAACCCACAAGTGTTGCCATAGTTACAGTCAGAGCACACATTTATCTTTACTAATCCCTCTTCTAATCTGCCCTTTCTAGGTTTTTTTGTGACTGCGGCGCAGGTACATTGTCCAATCCTTGCACATTGGCCGGAGAGCCAACCCATGACACGGACACTCTTTATGACTCTGCACCTCCCATAGAATCCAACACGTTACAGCACAACTGAGATTAAGCTCATCCGTCATCACAGCACCCTGGTTTTCATTTTACCTGCCTACAGATCCAGAGCGCCTGCCATTTCTGGGCCAGAGATACCTTTTGTGCACAGTGTGTGTGGATAACAAAACGTCAGACTTTGAATTAATACATTTAAGAGAACTACAACAGTGAAACACAGAACTCCGTGTAAAGCTGCATCAGTACTGGACGCAGACTCCTGTATATTGCTAACCGGAAAGATATCTTGGATGCAAGGAGTTCTACTTGGAATACTCTCAACGTACAGAGAAATAATGGTTGGGAGAACAACGGAAAATTTGGAAGAGGAAAATATTGTGAAGCAATATGTTGACTCAGGATTAAGGAGATTATTGAGGTGGTACCACAGTGGTATTGAGTTTGGGAAGGGAATAAACTTTCTTCGTCCTTCCGACCGCATAGTCTTACGGTGTGCGTGTGCCCTGTGCGACTAAAGCTTGGAGATTGAAGAGTTGTGCTGCCGAATATGTACAGACCTAACCGCGGCCGGAGCCACTAGAAGCTATAGATAACCGTTTCTCGGATTAGAGGCAGAGCCATACCACTATGGCTTCCTCCACGACTGTTTTTTGACAGCCGATGTGCTGAAATATATGTATGATATAAAAAATTAACGAAAAACAATGTGATTAGCACTTGCTTTTTTAAAATGTTAATATGTTATTCTGATCTACAAATATGATTTTAATGCTTTCTCATGTAGTTTTGTATTTTCAGGCAAAAAAAATTTACTGTATTTGAATGTCTTTTATTTTTATTATATATTATTATTATTGTTGTTATTAATATTTTTGTTAGCACACATTAGGCTTGCTGTAATTATACTCATGTCTCAGCATATAAATTCTTTCTGTGAAAGAGGAATAACAAAGATCAGAAAACACTACATTGTCCTCCAGCATTTTATTTTATTTTTACGAGGTGACGTTTTTTAAGTTAAGTTCTTTTAAGTGACCGATTGATGTGTGGAACTTATGGTATTCAGTTATGGTTGTACAGGTTCCATGGTGTGTTGCTGCCATTAAGAAGGGTTATTTTGTTTGCCTGTTGTAATTCCCTTTCTAAATGTTTGGAGTTTTAATCTCTAAGCCTTTTAAAGTGTTAACCAAGGGCCCAAAGAACTCTGAAACATTGCTCAACTTCATACAGAATGTAAAAATGATCCCAGAGCATTTTTATTACGTTAATATCTGTCCATAACTGATTAAAAACTGAAACCAAAATATTTTTTTAGCATTTTTATTTATTTTTTTGCATTACTTGTGCCTGTTCAAATACGCTAAAAAGCCTTGCTGGAGTTGGTTATATTGGGGGCCTCTGGTCCCTTTCAAAGCTGAGACAAGTATCTCTACAGCCCCATTGTCTTTTTTTGCCCCTCAAACTCCATCTATGTGTAATGTGGTGACTGTGGCTTCTCATGCAGCCTGAATTTTATGCATGTGAACCATAACATCTAGACTTAATATATTGTGAAGTCTTCAATAACCATTATGTAGATGCTAGTATGAATTTAAAAAGGGTTTAATTTCCTAGAAAAGAACAGAAACTGGTCATTTTTAAGAAAATAAACTTTATTAGATCAAAGCTGGCTTGAGTTTGTTAATTCCTGATGGTGAAGTTTCTGATATAAACATCAAGCACTGCAACCCCTAACCTCTGTCAGGGTTATAGTATACTATGCCTTCGAGAGCTTGTTAAACAGGACTTGATAACAGTTATTATAAGACCTACCTGATTGCAGGTGTCGCCTTCCTGTAATAAATGAATATGCTGAATACTCTACACAAAGCAAATATAGTAGGCAACGTTCTTAAAGCAGCGCCCTGTGCTGTAGCAGACTTTTACAGCTGTGTGCTTCAGTGGGCTTTATCTAGTCTGATAAGAATAGGTCATTATTGACTCAATTCATAATGCCTCTGGGTAAATGACTGGGTAAATATGTGCTTTCTCTAGGCAAACAACCTAAACAAGAGTCTCTCTGAGTTTCTCACATTATAGGCAGGCTTTAAATTTTCATAGCTATGCTGACATACTGTGCTTAAGTAGTTTTTATACTTCTTAAAGGGACAGTTCACCAAAAAAAAAAATGTCCATCATTTACTCACCCTCGAGTTGTTCCAAATCTGTATAAATTGTTTTGTTCTGATGAACACAGAGAAAGATATGTTGAAGAATGCTTGTAACCAAACAGTTCTTGGCCACCACTGACTTCATTAGTTGAAAAATGACAATAGTAGTCAAAAGTACCCCAGAACGGTTTGCTTTCATCTATACAAAATATATGCTGTTGTTTTCAACAGAACTGAACAAACTACTCTGTTAGTCAATGGTGGCCAAGAACTGTTTGGTTACAAGCGTTCTTCCAAATACCTTTCTCTGTGTTCATCAGATCAAAGAAATTCACACAGATTTGGAACAAATTGACAGAATTTTCATTTCTCACGCATATGAGTTAATAAGTAATAAGTTAATACTTAAATTTAAGTGTGATTCATTTGCATTGCAGGCTTGCCATTATGAGTGCATCATTTTTGTATGTTGACTTGATACTGACACCCAGTGGCGTGGGTGTAGCAACACGATGCTGAAGCAGTAGTTTTGTCTTCTAATAATTCTAATATATCTGTGGAAATTACCTATTCACATTTAACAGTGAATAATTTATTCCATAAGTGTGTCTGATAATGTAGGTAGGGGGTGACCAAGATAAAGAAAGGCATTCGGCTGGTCATGTGATCTGTGGCACCCAGGTGACACATTCCATTTAAAATACAAGAGCTTTTATTAGACTACTGATGATGATGTTGTACTATTCAGTTTATTCAGTTGTGAAATAAGGAAAAATGACTGAGTACACCCTTAACTCCCATCAAGGATTTCATGTTAAGGTTGTCTGTGCTCTGCTTATAAAACCGTTAATCCTGTGTTTAGATTATAGGTGTCAAGAAACAAACCCTGTTATGTTTTGGCTTGCACTCAAAACATAATTCAAGAATTGGCAGCTTTCCATCTTACACTATGAATACACCTATACAACAAGTACTGTGCTTAGAGTAATTAGAAAAGGCTGGACTACAAGCACATGAGGTAGACCTTAGGGGCCAAATCAATGGGAACATGTAATGTTTGCACATACCTGTGTCCTTGAGCTGCTTATCTATGGGAACTAGTAAGATTAACTTGATGTTTGTAGCCTAAAACTGAATCAAATTGTCTGAGATACAAGTACATGTCTATGTAGGTGACCTGTTCTTCCGGGAGTAAAAATAGTATAAAGTCTTACCTTTGATTTACAGAGTAGTGGTTATAATGTGGGAAAGCATTTGACAGTAACTTTACAAAAAACTCGCAACCACATGACATGCACATCTGCAACCACATTTTTCATGAAATGGGTCACTGTCACTATGAAAAAGTTTATAGTTGGTAAACATTGCTTATCAACTACAGTTTCCTGAGTTGGGGAAATACCATCAAATAAAATCAATTTTTAAATATTAAACACATAATTCAGAAACACAAACAATTATCATGGCAAAAATGTGTATTTACCTTGCATGATATGTTTACATTTACATTTAGCAGACGCTTTTATCCAAAGCAACTTACAAATGAGGTAAACAATGGAAGCAATTGGAACAACATAAGGACAACAAAAAGCATACGTGCAATAAAACTGGTCTCATATAGCCTACCACCGTATACAGACCTAAGGTTGGTTTTTTTTTGATAGAAAGAGTAGAATATGTTGTAATTTCTCTAGTTAAAACTTCAATATTCTTTTGTCGTACTGCACAACAATATTGGTTCTCATTATCGAAACAGGTAGTTTTCCATATTTAAAAATGTAACATTCGTAATTTTCTATAAAAATATACTTCATCAATGTGTAATTATTTATGACAAATCAAGACTTGTTAAGACAAAACATTCTATGGTAATGACATTTATAGACTGTTACGGTAACGAGATTTGTAAGATCTTGCTTTGTAAATGGTGAAAAACGTGTTGAAGTTTTAAAATGAATGCTTTTAAACATGTCAGATCTTGTTTTAATACTTAAAATTAAATTATAGTTATAAATATATAATCTATAATTTAATTATATAATCTATAATTTATATAGTTATAAATTATAATCACTCAAAAAATAATTTACTAACCCTCAGGTTGTTTCAAACTTATATAAATTTCTTTGTTCTGTTAAACACAAAGAAATATATTTTTAAGAATGTTAGCAATTTTCAGTTCTGTGACATCATCCACTATCATAGTAGGAAAAAAAACATTGTACCTTTTTTTGTTCATTTGAAGATATTTTGAAGAATTTAGGAACACAAACAGTTCTGGGGCACCTCTGACTACCATTTAATTTGTCCTACTATGGAAGTCAATGATGTTACAGAATTTATACAGGTATGAAAATGACATGAGGGTGAGCAAATGTTGACAGAATATTCATTTTTGGGTGAACTATCACTTAAATGCCAGTTTATTGAAAAAAACATGTTTGACATCTTGTAAACCAAGATTCCTTGAGAATAAACCACTAATATTACATTTGATAGGAAAATAATATCCAAATCACAGAAAACACATGTTTCAATGTTCCCTGCACCTATGAGACACACGCAGTACCTGTGAATGTTTCATGTGTGTGACCCTTGAGAATGAAGTAACTCTGCTATATCTCCTCCCAGCTATGTCCTCACTGCCCTCTGCAGAACACATTTACAGACCCCTCCTCCAGCCCACCTCAATGCCATAAATCAATCATGTGACTGGGAAGCAACATGCATGGGGTATGCATAAACAGTAGCTCTTATAACGTGACTACTGGTTGAGACTGCACCTAACTAACTTTCACTTTCTATAGTTGGCTTACATGAATTGCCTATTGACCTCATTAGTGCTACATTTTGTAGAGGAATAAAGGAACATTAAAAAAAGACAATACATAATACACTTTCGTCATATTCTTGGCATTCAATTACCCGTTTGATTTCTCTGGAGCATAGTAGTTATGCAAGTCGTCTGGTGAGTTTTGTTAATATCGTGAAAAAGCCTGCGATTGGACGACGAGCCTTCAGGACTCCCCCGCGTAATGACGCAACAACATCTGACCTCGTTTCCACCATAAACTGGTTGGTGGTCAAAACATAATCTAAGTTGAAAAGCCAAATTCTCAATGAGAACATGACGTCAAAGATACGGAATTGAGCCTATGTTTAGTGGTTCGTTGTTTAAAATCACGAAACTCCAAGCGCTAAGCTCTTTCGTCACAAACCTCTCAAGAACGAATGAATAACGTGGTGCAACGCGGGGCGCATGCTGAACGCAATTGCTTAGCTTTGCTAAAAAAGTGCTACTGCGATGCGGCAGTTGTCAGGGGGATATCGGAGAGGAGGGTGTGTGATTGGCTGAGGTGGCCCTGTTGCCTTGGCGACGGCAGGGGGGGTACGGAAGCGTTGCCGTGCGGCGTGATCTCCGCGCTGCGTGGATGGAGGAAGCAGCTGCTGATCTTTTGACACAGCGCGAGCGAAGGGCTACTGCATGAAAGCACGGGAGCTTTTGTCGTCGAACGCGACAATAGAATGCACGAATGTAAGTAAACGGGTTTCTGCATGACTTCTTATAGTTGTTATTTAAAGGGACATGTAATATGTTATCGTGTTTTATTCAGATGACAAGTACGAAACGTATCTCGTGAACAAAAATGAAGCCAATAACAATCCACTGAGCTCCATAATTTGGTTGTTTACGTTCGTATTGTCTTACGAGTCGTTGGCTTCGCCATACTTTCGGACAAAAATAGGTTGCCGCATGTTTTATTTTGCTAAGAAAATTGGAAACATTTAAGACCATGTGATCTTGCTAGCTAACTTAGTTGAGTGAAATGCACGCGTTTTGCCTTCTACCTGACACGACACAAACCAACCACGTTACACACATTCGTACAGCTTTCCAAAATAAACCCGTATCGAACAAAACACACAACGTTTCAGTGAGTTTAGTGCTGTTTTATTACCCGAACTACACTAGATTGACAGAGGCTCGTGTGAAGCTCTGCTTTAAAACCACGCTTTAGCTTGTCGCTAGCTGAAGACTGTTCAAGACTAGCCAGCGTTCTTTTGACATGATCTGCGGAAGTTTCGAAACACGACGCTAAATCGTTCTAAAATATTATATGGAATTAGTTCGAATTCGAATTCATTTAAACGAGTCATTTCAATTCAATTCTAACTCGACATGTACAAATACATTCGAATGGAACGTCATTCGAACGACAGATATTGTTCCCACGACATAAATAACGTTGAAGGTTACAGTGATATTAAGTTTATATCGAGTAGTGAGAATCTAGGGCAACTATGTAACAGGAGATCTGAGGGTGGGGGCTGTTGTTTTTGTTTTGTTTTGTTTATTATATGTTATGAATATCCTCAGAATTCATGGGTATTTATTGATATCGAAACCTAAGGTCTGGCACATTAGCTCGTGACTTGTTGATGAAATTGGATGTGCTGAAGCGGACGTGCACTCATTATTTCCGGCGTAGATATGTGAGTGACACTGACACGTGGTCAGAGAGCAAGCATAGCTGGGGACTAGCACGGAACTTCTGCCCAGTCTGTCACATGAGCACATCATTTAGTTTTGCTGTCTACTTTGCACTTTAGACTGTAGACGCACTGAGGCCATATCGCATAGAGAGTTTAAAGAGTGTTTGCGTCAGCTATCAGTTGTAAACATGGTTGTCATTTTGTTTTGATTTGCCCTGTTATTACTTGGATATATATGATTATTTGCATTATGTACAGAATTCGGAGACTGCGTGCCAGCAGAATTTCCCAAAGAGTCTTCATTAGTTCAGAATCCTGTGCTAATGTAGTGAATGGCAATAGTGTCTGAGCAGTGCTGATCTCTGGAGGGCTTTTTGTAGGGCACAGCAAATGGTCCCTTGCTTATTGCTTCTCTCCTGGCATTAAACGGGAAATTAATTAGTCTCATTTTAACTCACAATGATAGATAAGATCTTGCTCTAAGCTATAGGGAGGGAAATGAATGCTGAGTGAATGCAGGATATATACATGGTAAATAGCTACACTAGGGGACACGGTTTCAATATGTTTGTAGGGGTTTTAATATTTTAATATTATATATTTAGTATAATCTTTTTTTCAAACTTTAATGATAAGGTTTGTCCTTACCTATTTTTTGTGTTATCTATTTTACGACATTGAACTTTAAACCTAGTTTGGAAACTATCGTTTAATGAAAAGTGCATGACCAAAAAAACGCTTAAAATAGTAAAAAAGCAAAAGCATTTTAATGCAGGAAATAGGGATCTTGATATTGACCGATTAACCGTTAACCGATAGTAAACCGATGACCGTTGACCGATTAATACTATCAGTTAAACGATTTAAAAGGTATTTTTATTTTGTTAAGTTAAATAATATTAACAATATTTTTTTATGAATAATAATGATAATAATACGTTTTTAAATAACTATGAAATCATGCATGTGTTTTCTGTATGGTGAAAGAAAAATATGCTATACATGTGTTAACTCGCAGAGCGTGGAGACGCATGCGTGCGACCAGGTGTAAATGCTCTCCGAAACGTTTTCGAGACGGATTCAAATCCGATCACGCAAATCACTTGACGAAATTGGACAAGTGTAATTCATCTGATTGTTGAGGCCACATTTGTCAGGGCTTTACTCCTCCAAACAGAGTGCGTCATTGGCAGCCTTGCTCAAGCTCAAGTTCGTTGTTTTAAATGTAGATGCGCGACAAATTGCGCGCTCGCAACGCGCTGTGACATTCTCTGTCTTCCCGGCGTGTCTACACCGCGGCGAAATGAAGCTCAGCAAAGCAAAGCTAATAGCAGAGCTACTGGAAGGGAAATTTCAGTGCTATCACTGACAATTTATCCTTTACGTAAACTTATCTCATGGATGCTTTGCATCGGCAGCCTCCCTTGCGCTTTGGGAAGGAGGAGAAAACGGTGCGACCCGTGGTTTCCCTGCCTTCTTTTAGACGTGACGTAAAAATACGAATGTGAAATATGTATACGTAATAATGTTTTTATTTTGAGTAGGTATAGCAGATTTGATTTATATCCGTTTTGCTAAAACACTTTTATGCCCTCTTTGGACATTAATCCTGGCTGGTGGAAAGCACATGAAACGCGCTTCCTGAGGCGTTTTCTTTGCATAACTGGGACCGTGCCATCTGAAAGGGTGTTTTTTGCTGCGGGTCTGAGGGCCTACTCACATTGTCCCAATCGAACCGCGCACGGGCGTGTTTGACCCTTAAAGCCTGGTTGGATTGACTAGTGACCACGCCCGGGCGCGGTTCACTTACTGCGCCCTGGCCTGGTTGGGAGAGGTGAGCTGGAGTGAGGTTTGGTTTGGAAAGGGGGCAGTATGAGCACGGAACTGAAAGCATGACGTAAATTATGCGATTGTCAATTCCTCCCCGAGATTCAGCTGTCACCGTAAAAAAACATCTGATACACAGGCACACATTCGTGACACATTAGGTTTGTCAAACATAATGCAACTCTGTGTGTAACGATCGGCTTTATGATAATAAAGTATGCGAGGATGATTTAAAAGCATAATGAGCCGTTTTCTCTAGTATCCCTCTAGATTGAAAATGACATAATTTAAGCAGATCGGTCCGTGCAGCGCGCGCAAGAAGTTAAACAGCCCCAAACTGAACATTGACAATCGCGCTCGGGAGGAATTAATTAATTAACACTAATAACAGAGGCATTCGTTTCGCCTTTTATATTGGACCCGATTTGGATAATAAAACAAGCAGATTGACCTGAAGACATTTGCAAGCAGGACTTCAAAGGACGTTTCATAGAAGTGTTTTAGAGGTATGGGCACACACACACAATATCAGTGTGTTACACAGAACAGCTTTCACAGCTGATGTTACAGTCATGGAAGCTGTTATTTGACACACTTAGAATGTGTGTAGCTGAATTCTTATTACAAGCTGTAGGACTGTGATGAAAGTGAAAGTAGTTTAGCGCGTAGTTCAGTTAAATGTGTACAATCTCTGATAACCGAACACCTTTTAATGACAACGGCTTTGTTTAGTGACTCCTTTTTCCATCCTCTCATTATGGCTCCAGCTGCACATATTCTCATCTGCTGTTAGCCTCTTTTTGTTCCTCATGCCCTCAGCGTTAGACCAGGAGGCACAACTCGCATCCCCAGGAGGCTATAACGCTAGGGTTGCCATGGCTACGTGGTGACACCGGGGCGTGGTAATCAAATATAGGCGACTGCTCTGGATTTCAGTTGCAAATGTGTGCTTTTTTCCCCCTCATTTGCCTGGACCGTGTCACACCTCGTGCCCACCCCAACCCCCAACCCAGCCTTGTGTTCTTAGATGCGGTCTGTCACGCTCCTTTTCGTTTAGCTTTCCTCTCCTTCCTTCTGAAGGATTTAAGTCCGTAGAGCAGCCGTCGGGCCATTAGGGCCCCTCTGCCCATTGACATTGATGTTAATGTCAGGCACTGCCTTGATGAGGAGAGCTTGCCCCAGTACCGTAGCCTCTGTGTCATTGTGGTTTCAATGGCTTCTATTGTGCGGGTCACTCCTGTGTGAATATACGGGGTGTGTTTAATTGAGACTGTAGGGTGTGACAATGGTACAGGACGAAAGCCAGACAACACGCTGCAGAGATCGTGTGTGGCCTTGTGTGTATGAATGCACATATGTCACCACCATTTAAACATGTAAGAAAGGGATCCTACAGTAAACTTCATTGCTCACTTATGGAGACCTTGAATACATATTTCTGACTGAAGAGGAGTTTCAATACGGCGGGTGACATGAAACAAACTTAGGTATTGTGTCTTTACTTTTGTGAATTACAGCTTTTGAGATTCCAGAACCCTTGCATATGAATGTTTGTAAGTAGCTTAGCTTTAACATGTGATACAGAATTGGTGCTAAATGAGCACCGGACAAACAAACAACAAGAGGGTTTTTGTACCGCACATAAGTTTCTTATGAGCTTATCGTCCCTGGAAGTTGATCTGTCAAATATCTTTATGATATGAAGGAGAATACCTGAATTTGGGTTTATACAGGGAAGAATAAAAAAGTTGTTTGTTAGGTGACCTTCCTGCTGGGCTTTTAAATCAGCTCTCGCACAGCTATGGGAGCCCTTGAATCGGAACTGGTGCTTGACAGAGCAAAACCAGCAGCTACGCTATACTAAAGCTCTCTGCTTGAGACCTGTGATTCAAATGGGCTGTTTAAGCATGCTTGAACACGTAGCAGACCCCTTGATCTCCATCTCCAACTGTTTTATTACAGGTCCACATGCTCTTTGCGCTACTCTGTTATGTACTCGCTAATGCAAACATCAGCGGTTCAATACCGAATAAATCCTCCTCCAAACTGTGATGGAAATTAGTCGCTGAACGTTGGCAGATTAAATAGAACGGGTTAGTCTTTATATTTAGATCCATCGTTTCACACTCTAATATTAATAATTAAATGTGTGTTTGCTTGCCTGTACGAATATCGCCACTACAATACTAGGGTGTTGTGGTCATTTTTTTATTTAAGGTTACTTGCTAAGGTGTTCAGGGTGGTTGCTTGGGTTGTAGTTCAAAGAGCCTACCCCAAAAACTCTGGTATTCTAAGTCTATGGGGTTCTTTCACATATTATACTTCACTATTTGCTCAAAAAGCAATAGCACACCTTTCCTGAACATGTGTCTTGAATTCATGTTCATAGAACAGTTTCAATACTTGAGCTTATGGGCTTATTTATTTAGACACTTTTATCTGAATCATTCAATGTGTACAGTTGTATGTTCCATATGTGTGTTCCATGTGATCGAACCTCTGACCTTTGTGTTGCTAATAAAGTGCTATGCCACTTGACCTACAGGATTCATTATCTTAACCTTGTATATGTGCAATAATAATAATGTCCTCATAGTTCATATAGCTCATATAATTTTATTTTAATGTGACATAAATTACATTCAATAATCGTCATTAAATAAATGCCAGAGCTTTCCCAGCTGTGAGATTGTATTCCCCCTAACTGGATTCAAAAGGGCAGTTGTATTTCTAAGCCACCCCTCCATTAGACCAGTTGGTAGCGGGTTTGTTTGTGTCTATTTGTGTTTTAATTTGCGAAGAACAGTAGAGTGACATCATTACCATTGTCTCTCTGTGTGGATAGAGCGTTTGGAGATGGGCTGATAAGCTTGTTGGAGGTTGTTAGATTTGTCTTGCTAATGGGAACCGCCTTGAATACGGCTATCAGATCTCTGCTGGGGATGGGAAACAAACAGACCTCAATATAAAGGACATACCTGCTTTTCAGTGCCATGGAGAAGCATAACCAAAGTTACCGAAAAGCACTATGTGGATATACTGGAGGGGTGTAAAGCTGTGGGCAAGTAAGACAGAGTTTCAGCTTCCTAGAAATACATTAAATGTGGAAAAGTATTTTTTTTGTCAGCGCCTGTTAATACAGTCATTAGTTTTAAAGGAAGGCTGGTTTTGTTAAAGGTTTATTTTTGAGTTGAAGTTGTTTTTTGTATGATCTGGAAGAGGGTCCCCCCTCCCTGCTATCTCCAGTCTGTCCTCCAGAGTGAGAGAGAGTGATTCAGAGCACTTTATGTGATTATTTATTTATTGATGTGCTGTATGGTTTCCATGGTAGTGGGTATAATAGTGGGCAGAGAAACATTCACTCTCCTAGACACTCAGCCTCTTTTACTTGAGCTGATGATTTATTTATCAATATTCGGTGTGCTTTCCACCGCTGTCCATTAGAGGAAGTCACTTAGTCTGCGTCAGGGTTGCTTTCTGATTGGTTTCCGTGAGTTATTTTGTGCTTGGAAGGCTTCCTGTTTCTTTTAGCTATGTAGAGCTGTTTTGTCGGCCCCTGCCATCTGAAGGAGGGATTAGGACTGAATGTCGGTATATGTACTCCGTCCTTGTCTGTCCTATTATGTTACATATAGCAGAACTGTAATTCTTAAGTGGATGAGACTGTGAACCCTAGAGTATGTATTGCAGTTGTGCTGGTGCGTTATCACATTGAAGATAAGGGTCAGGGTTCTCTTAGACACTTGAGTAGACACCTAAGAGGTGCTTAACTGTGTTCTTTCGAGGGCCGCTTAATTCTCCCAAGAGAAGATGAAGAGGAGATGAGAATGCGTAGTTCTACTGATTTAGGAAAATAGGGAATGACATCCATCGTGGCCTGAGATCTTGTGAGATCCGACAAGTCTCGCAAGAACACAATTGCCTTAAGCAATTGGCATGATGAAGTGCTGGGCTTGATATCGCGATCATTTTAGTCACATATGTGCCCTAAATTTAACCTGACTATAGTGAACCTGACAGAAATACATTTGACATATCATCCGAAATGAATGCGTATTTTGTAAACATCCACCTTTTAGAAAGCATTTCCGTTTTTTAAAGACTCCACCCTATTTACAAGCAGTTCACATGGGTACGGCTCCACCTTTTCGTCATTGACAGTTTTACTGACCAATGTTCCAATCTGTTTCCCACCCTTCCCTTTTATCTCCTCAGATCCTCCTGGTTTGATGGGTCCGATAATCGGGATGTCTCCAGATAAGAAAGCTGAATCCCCTGGAGCTCAGGGTGTGTGTGGAGGAGGGACTCTCCCTGAGGCAGACAGCGCTTCTAGTCCCATGGCCACGAGTCTGGACCAGATCGGTCGGGCTGGAGCGCTGAGAGCGTCGCTGGAGGGGAATCTGAAGACGACGAGTTAACCAACCTGAACTGGCTTCATGAGAACTTGCTGCAGAACTTTACTCTCGGTGGACCCGAGGCGCAAGCAAACAACAGCCCGCTGTTTGACATAGAGGGAGGCGGAGGATCGCCAAACAGCAACAACCTCCTCGGCGTCTTCCGTTTCGGCGGGGAGCTCAGGAGATCCTTACAAGTCAAAGCCTCCCTTCTCTTTCTCCTTACTGATTTACATGGCTATCGAACAGTCTCCCAGCAAATCTCTTCCTGTGAAGGACATCTATGGCTGGATCCTCAAGCACTTCCCATATTTCTCTAGCGCCCCTACTGGCTGGAAGAACTCTGTGCGCCATAACCTGTCCCTCAACAAGTGCTTCTGCAAAGTGGAGCGAAGCATAGGGAAGGTAAGAACACAAGAAGGGAAATTCCCTTGTGGTGTACATTGGAATATAATTTTTTTTCTCAAGCTTGGTTCACACGGCATTGCTGCAGATGTTTCAGTAAGTCAGTATATGTAGTTGCTGACTGCAGTGTGCTAACAAGGTAGTCAAGAGGAAAATTAAGCGTCTATTGAAAGCCAGTACCAAACGCAAATGGAGCGAGGCAGGTGTTTTCTTTTTTTTGTATGGGTAACTGTAGACGACAAAATGATGTATGGAAAAGGTGATGTTGGTATGTTTCATTAACGTGTGACATTGTGTGTGAATCTGTGGGTTTCATGTGTCTCAGCCTGGTGTCTGTTGCCATGGCGATGTTTCCTCTTTCCTGTTTATGAACACGGCTAGTGAAGTGAGTCAAGGTCATATTCTCCCTGCAGGACCGCACCTTAGACAAAGGGTGATGAGTTCTGTATTCAGACACTCGCAAACACCCAGTGCAAACACTGGGGGGTTGAAAGTACCCTACTATGCGGTTGGCATTGTTTCGTTTCCTAAAGATCGTTTTTCTGTGTGTTTTGTGGTTATAATGCAGCATGTTATTTTATTGTACAGACAGATGGCGTGGCCCGTGTTCATTAAACCTCAACGTTCTTACACCACTATGCCAGATATCATGCTTGGTTCTGGCAGTTCTGACTCCTCCCCTCTGTTTCTTTTAGACCAATGGGAAAGGCTCTCTTTGGTGCGTTCACCCTGAGTTCCGGCCCATGCTGATGCAAGCTCTGAGGAAGCAGCACTTTCCGAACGCACACGTCTTCTGCACCCCTCCCGCCTCTCCCCCTAGGTACTACCACTGGCCTGATTATGTCCAACACATATTGAAAATGGAGATTTACTATGTTTAAAGCAATGGTATATCTGACAAAAGCCAAAGCGACCTTGGCAAATCACAGATGAGCAGTTCTAGTGTAAACAGCTTTATTGTTGTAATGCGAGTAATTCATTGTATCAAATAAAAAAATAGATTTTAGTTTAAACCTACATTGGCCCTACCTTCCTGTTTTATTCAGTTTCCCAAAATTGTAAACGGGATTAGATTCAAATAAAAAAAATATATATTCTAGTCGCGGGAAAAATTTTGACCATTTCAAGTTTTAATTTTATCATCATTTCTAGATGTATTCTGCCCATTCCAGTCCAGTGTGTTGAATCTCAACAAAATCGAACCTCAGGAGTGACATAAAGTGAATCCAACAGCAATGTGGAATACTAGCAGCATGACAAAACACATAATTTTTTTGTTGATATTTTTCAAATATTACTATTGTGTTGCTTAAAAGTGAATATGAACTCCTTTTCTTAGCAGTATGAAAAACAGACATTACTACATGGTGGTGTGTAGTGCTGGGCGGTATGATGTAATATTCCGTTACCGCAGAAATAAAACGTCAACCGTAAAAGATTTTTCTATTCCGTGTATTCCGCGGACTGTAAATTAGTAGCCGTGGTAAACTCAGCGCTCTGCAAATTGGGCGCTATTCTGAAAAGTGAATTAATCCACCCATAAAATATTGGCATATCGAATACTCTCTTGACCTTCTTTCAGTCTGTAGTTTAGTGATCCGCTCCAGTCCGGCGCTTTCTCTCTCACCCGCAGTGCACGTGCAGGGATCTGCGCGAGCATTTTAAAAAGCTCATTCTCACCACGTGTTTCAGAAGTCAGATTGCTTTGTGAAGCTGTTAATAGTTTTAACTTCAGGCAAGCCAAGGTGAACACGCGACGATGCTCGCCGCATGAGCGGTTTGACGTGACGCGCCGCTTTCCCCCGTTTTGGAGACGTGTGTGGAGTCACCAGAGACTCGCAGTGCAAAGACAATCGCCACAATAAACAAACCTAAAGACGCAACTCACTAAAATGTACTGTACTCTCATTGTTATACTTGTTGCATATATTCATACTTCATTGTTATACTTGTTGTCTTCTGGATACATATGATATAGTTAGAAGATAAATAAATAATGAATCTCATTATCAGAACTTTATCTGATATCTTCAGTACATTTCCATAACTTGCCTGTTTTAACTATGTTGAGCATTTAAATGAACTGTAATAAATAAATAAATAAAGGAAATCAATCCAAGAAAAATTAAGTATAAGATATAGAGTTATAATGGGAGAATTTACCGTGAAATATATTGTTACCATGAAATAAAATTACTTATTCCGTGAAATAGATTTTTGCCCATTCCGCCCATCTCTAGTGGTGTGTATATTTGAGTATATTGTCTTATATCTTCTCTTTCTGCTTTTCTGTAGTGCCTCTTCTCCTCCTCATCACCTTTTCATGTCAGAGCAGGGCTGTGCCCTAAAAGGTGAGTAGACTTCATCAGTTCTGTTCAGAAGTTCCACATTTCACTCACATCCCTCGCATACCATTAGTAGACATATCATCACACATTAAAGCCTATCACTCATCTCAACTGTTTTAGTTTCACTCACCCCCTACTGGCGGACTTTGTGCTGCACAGTGATGCCATCTCTTTCCTGTATCAGTAACCTTGACAACCAAGGCACTGATACTTTAAAATGAGAGAGACTGTTTCTCTCCTGGGTGGAAGTGACTCATTCACTTAAACACACACACATACACAAGCAGAAAAGCACACCAGTAGTCGGTACCTGTGTGTGCATCAAAGATTTCTTTCTCTTTACAGAATGTGATTTTGACGCTGCCACCGCCATGATGCTGTTAAAGTCTGCCTCTGAGCAGAACATTGACTCATGTAAGAGATCACCATCAAACACCCACATTTATGTGCTTCCCTTTTTATTTTCTCCTTTTTATCCATGTTACATCTGTTTTTATCAACAAATGCTTCTTGGTATTTATTCTGATATAATCTAATCATCAATTGTCACTTTGCATATCATTTTTAAACCAGATGACCAAGATGGACCCATAGATCTTTCACGAAGGGACGTGGTGGTTGTGAGCCGGGATCCAAAGCAGGATCACAATTACAGCAGCACCCCCACACCTCCCTGTCCTCTTCAAAAACCTTCACATCCGCTTGACTTCAGCCTGGGTTTGCACCACGAGCAGGATAAAGCAGGTCGGGGCCGACGGGCACGAAGCCCGCTGCAGGGCCCGTTATCAGGGAAGAGGAGCAGGAGAGATTCTCGGCCTGAGGTGGACGAGGAGCTGAAGGAGGCAGCCGGTTCGCTCCTGCACCTGGCCGGCATTCGCACCAGTTTAGTCGCCTCGAGACGCAAGAGCAGGAAGCTCAGTATAAAATGATGCCCAACCCTGCGAACTCTCTTCCCCCGCCCCTATTTTGTGACTTAATCCTGTGGCCTGCCCAACCTCTCTCTTCTGGTTTGGTGTATCTTCCTTCATGTTGAGATCTTTTTTTTGTTTTTTTAACCACTCATCAAACACGGCAATACAAACACAGGAGAGAAAAGCCATACAGATCAGAACAAACAGCCCACATCATTTGAGTTTATCAGTGAGTGTTTAAAGATGTTAATTCAAAAAAAAGTGCAAGACTGGTAAAGAAACTTCAGACTTTGAAGATTTGCATGCTTCCACCTCTAAATCAACACAAACGTATTTATACAGAAAACGAATGCATGGATTTTAAGAGCTCCTACGTCCTTTCCTGTTTGTGCATCATAGATGGGGGAAAAAATGAAGATAATTTTTTTGAAAGTGCCATTGTTTTTGGATCACAAGACCTTTGTTCATAAACGTGAAATGAAGAGAAATGCAATAATTAGTTGACCTAAATACCTGTAGTTATTTTATTTTTGTACTGCTGGTTTATATCCTGTGTGATGGTGATGGCATGCCCCTGGGAGCCTTTTGCTGCCGCAGTTATGATGTCAAAACCACGTGACTTCTCCTGTGCGTCCTAAATGGATTGGTTTTGCATCCCCAACCACTTTGACTTATGGGGAAAGCTGGAGAACAGATTGAACGCTTTTCCTTGCATGCACATCAACCTCAGTGTTTCTCCAACGCTACTGATCTCCGTCACCAGGTGTCGTACCATCCTACGCTGCACTGACATCCTTATTCTGTCCGTGTGCGTATTGCTTGCTATTGGAGCTAATCATTAAACGCCAATCACAACAAGAATTTTACCTCTACTGAAAGAAATTGAAACCACTTTACCTTCACTGCTTATTGACATTTTGTTGGTGCAATGTGTCTTCATTGTCGTGTTAAATTGCTTCAATCTGTGGGACGATGCCTCCAGTAGGGGGAGCTGTGCAGCTTTTTCCACCCCACTCCAACCCTCCGGAGAGTTCCCAACGCTTGAGAGGAAACCAGAGACAATGTGAACTGCAAAACTAATGGGCCTGCAAAGGAGCAAAAACATTTTCTGCAGCTCACATATGGGGCTGATTGAGGGGTGAAGTCATAGGAACAGAACCACAGGATGTGAAATTAAATTTGTGTAGCAAGGAGCTGGAAGGTGATTGGAGAGACAGGCGCACACAGGGACATGACAGAAGCATAGCTGGATGAGGACTGCAAACTTTCTGGGTTCCAGTTACATCCTCCTGTTTGTGTTCCCTTTTGAGATCGCCAGAGTTGCTGCTCACAAAATTTGCCTGGCTGTGTGTACTCTGTGACCCTGAACCTTTGTTTGATTTGATTGAGTTTTTAAGTGTTTGTTTGAGACTATGATGATTTTATATACCCAAGCATGTGAAATTGTAAAATATAACTGCCAATCCCCCCCCCCACGTTGACATAATAGAAACTAGAACTTTTTGTTCAAAGTGTTTGAGTTCAAAGTGTCAAAACTGCCTATGCTTATAAAGTTATGTCCCTGTCACTTTAACCGTGGCTGCCAATTTCTTGACGTCCCCCTCCTCAAGCTGTGCATAGTGCTAATACAGAATGCAAGAAGTATTAATGCAAGGAGGGAGCAAGCAGTAGTTTTAGATCCTGAGGCCAATTCTA
The DNA here is from genome assembly GCA_006030095.1 of Triplophysa siluroides. Classification (NCBI taxonomy): domain Eukaryota; kingdom Metazoa; phylum Chordata; class Actinopteri; order Cypriniformes; family Nemacheilidae; genus Triplophysa; species Triplophysa siluroides. The sequence continues at coordinate 4,732,783 of VCII01000846.1, read as the reverse complement.
AAATAAGCTGCATAATTGTGATTATTATAATTATTATTATTAAAATATTGTCCGCTAACTGAGTTGCCACTTCCCGATCAGTTTGTCATTTTCATCTGCCACATGTTTGTGGCAGACCGGACCGGATTTTTGATTTTGTAAGCTAACCTCTGTTAATAAAAGGTTTATAAAGTTTATTTTTGCCAAAGATATGCAATTGTTGCATTATATATGGTATTAAAGAATAAAAGAGTTCCTTCTTTTACTGATTTAATGTTGAATTTTTGTTCCTTACTGCTTATTATTATCCTTTTAGTTACTAAATTCAGGAATACAGGAATCACTTCCATGGTATTGACACAAAACCAATCCAAGTGAATGGGTGCCCGTTAACAACTTTCTTCAAAATATCTTATTTTGTGAAAGTCAGATTTTTGAACTATCACTTTAAATATAAATATATAAAGATACATTTTACTTTCAGGAGAAATGCGGAGTCAGCAGCTATAACAATTCAAGGAGGCGATATCATTGGTTGGCATCCCTTTCAGAGCAATATTTCTCCCAGCCTATGAACATTCTTTCTGAAATGTGATATGCGCCTGCTTGAAATATTGTAAGTCTGTGGGTGTGGATGTTAATATATTGTTATTTTATCTTTATAGTGTGCATGCCCTTAACGCCTACTTTTTGTAAGTTTGTCACATGACCTCAGCGCCTGACAAGAGTATGTTTATTCAAGCGTGTGGCAGTGGCACCCATGAAACAAACATAATTTGCATGTATTGCATTTTACATAATTGCTTGAATTTTATGATCAGACCAAATGAACCTAAACAAGTGTCGCCCGTTCATGAAACATAAAAAATATGTTCTATTTTGACGAACATTGGCAACCCTGGGTATCCTGTACCCACAGGAAAATACATACATTTTCATTTATGCATTTGGCAGACGCTTTTATCCAAAGAGACTTGCATTGCATTATCCTATACATTTATACATAGGTATTTGCAATCCCCTGGGTTCGAACCCACAACCTTGCGTTGTTAACGCAATGCTCTTACCACATACCGTGCACAACATGAATATACAAGACTGCGGGATTTGTACAAGTGACAAGAGCTAATAAAAAAAATTGATGTCTTTGTTTTCAGGACCTTTAGTTAAGAAAACCTTTAATTCTAAGGGATTTCATATCTTAAAGGGTTTCTTGCAACAGGGGGCCTGTGCTTTCGGTGTATTACAGCGCCATCTGGTGGTGTTATGTGTTTATAGACTGAAGTACACGCTCAAACCCTGCCCAGATTTTGAATTGTATTATATACAGAATTACCTTAATGCAGTACATCAATGCCAGATTGAACCGATTATACAATCGTATTTTATTTTTAAAGCATGATAATGTGAGTATTACGGGCCTTCGATAGTGGCTAGAACACTGCCATGGGTTTCTCATAAGCACTGACTATTTCAGTATTTAAGTGTTAGGGAAAGACATAATCATTTATTGGAATCCTTTCTGCCTTCTCTGTGTGTGGTTTTCCTGCTGTCTACTATCCCTTGACCCGCATCATTGAACCTCTGGCCTTGATTCATGAGCCATATCTTCATAACAGATTCCACATCTCTGTGACTTCCTCAGTCCGTTTTGAGGTGCGAGTTCAGGGTGGAGTGAAGTACTGAGCACAGCTGCTGGAACTGCCACACACAGGCCCAACTCCCAACCCACCCCTAAAACACTGAGGCAAACAAAACTGTCCAAAAAAAAACACAACGGAACAACAGCTCTCTGTTTCACTGCTTAAACTTATTGCAGGTGCAAAGATAAGACTGAAGAGAACAGGCCTGGGTGGTGAGACTCACTCTTGGCCTTTATGTTGGGCCTCTGTGATTTTGTTCAGCGTGAGCCTGGTGCGCTCTTTTTTAACATTTCTGTCCATTGGAGGATTCTATGAGGATTACGTGTGCTATGACTCCAGTTCAAACTGTCTCTGGACATTTCTCATAACCTCTCTCATACTGTTGTTGGCCAGCGAGGTTACTGTGACCTTGAACAAACCATTCCAGTACTAAAGGACTGAAATATTTGTGATAAGACGGGGTGACGGCAGGGGCTATAAATGTCTTCTCAGTTTGAACACAGATGAGAACCCCCTGCAATAAACAATTCCTTTTGTTGAAATATGATAGTTTTGGAATGGTTTATTTTGATTTAAATCATTCGAATGCGTATGTCATTACATATAAAGCTCAATTTGGTATTTTAGCTGCTCAAAGACAATGGGTTCAAATCCTAGGGAACACACATACTGATAAAATTTAGGCTATACTTTGAATGCACTCCAAGTTGGAGCATCTGTGATATCTTTGAATGTAACATGGCCTTGCAAACTAACAATACTGTTTAGTGTGTTAACAAAATGTTTTATGCTCTCCTACTTCTCGCTTTGGATACAATCGTCTGCCAAATGAATAAATGTAAATGTAAAAAAACACAATTGCCATGGATAATCTCATTTAAAAACACAACTAAGTGATTTATATAATGTCATCTGTTTTTATTTTAAGGCAAAAATTTACCACAAAATTTTTCCACTATTCATGAATTTTGAACTCTTTAGAAGGCATCTGTACATAAAAAAATCTGTTAAAAGAAACCACAATATAGACCACTTCAGAAACGCAAAAACGACACTTGTCCAGAAGAACTTCCCGTTTCAGTTTTTGCACATAATATAACCGACATAACATTCATAACAGAATCAAAATGTTAGATTCATATTATTTATGTAAAATGTATATTTATAACAATATTCAGTGCTTCTGGACCGGTGTTTGCTTACTCTTGCAAAGGGGTCTATACTTGCAGAAAATTATCAGTACATTTTCCGTTACTTTTTTTACAGTGTATGTGCATGAAAAATCATTTCACAACACATACTGGTACATGCTTGTTAAAAATATTTGAGATATACACAATTTTTCATATATTTTCTACAGGAATGCATAAATGCCCCGTCAAAGATCAATCAAGCAGCATCTTATGAATGGTGTAAGTACTGTACATCTGAGATAGGAATCTGTTAGAAGTCAGGCAAAGTCATTTCACAACATCATTTACATTGGGCCGAAATGCCTTTGCACTATTTCACCCAACAGAAACTTTCAACCAAACTGTGTACAGAGCAGGATTTACTACGTTCCTTATTTTTCCTCACTTGGTCCAAGCAGCATATCATCAACTGGCCACACCTGACTTATGCCAGACAAAACTGGTGGTTAGTGCACTTGAGCGATGTGCACCAGGGAATAAAGCGCTCCGTCGCTTGTCTTTGGAGAAGGCGCCGCGGCTCCGTTTTGACCCGACGAGATCTCAGTGCGGTAAATGTGAGCACGAGTCTTAAAGCAGCCAAACCTGCTGGTGAGAATGAAGAAATCCTTCTTGAATGTTTTGGTGAAGAACGCGTAGAGAAACGGATTGGAGCAGGAGTTTATGGGGTAAAACAGCACCAGCAAGACTTTGGCATGAGAGACGGTGATGAGTGGTAGTTTAAAAGCAGCAGAAATGGCGAAAAATGAGATGGGCGCCATGCACAAAAAGTCTGTGAAAATGAGCACGGCCATGCGCTTGGCAATGCGCATGTCTGCGTTGGCCGGGACGAAGGCTGGGTTGCGGACGGTAAAGTAGATGCGCATGTAACAGACGCACACGACAAGAAAAGCAGCCACGTTGAGCAACAACAACAGAATCACGAAACCTTGGGAGAGACCCGTCTCCACGTCCATGGGCAGGCAGATGCTGGTCTTCCTGTAGCTGCTCACTCCCAACATGGGCATCAGAGCGGTCAGCAATGCAAAAAGCCAGCCCGCTGCCATTATTGCGCAGGCGTGGCGCAGGTGCAGTTGGCGTTCAAGCTGCATGGCGTAGGTGATGGTGTGCCAGCGCTCCAGTGTGATGGCTGTCAGCGTGTAAACAGACAGCTGACTGGAGAACACCGTGAAGAATCCCGCCACGTGGCATCCTGCTCCCGTCTGCCAGTCGATGCCATAGTTATAGTAACGGGACTGCGTGTGAATGTCCACGGCAGCGATGAGCAACAGGTAGACCCCCATGCAGAGGTCAGCGAAAGCCAAGTGGCACATTAGAAATCTGGGAACGGTCATTTTGTAGCGACTTGTGAGGAGAACCAGGAGAACGGCACAGTTGCCCACGATGGCCAGCACGCTGATGAACCAGATAAGAACACGTAGGAAGGTGAAACCCATGATGTCCTCGCAGGGGTTGAAGGCATCTGGTTTAGGGTAACAGGTGACCTCTATTACGTCTTTACAGTAGTCTTCATAAAAATAAGGTTCCAGTCGGAGAGCACCGGGGTCATCACACATTTGATTTTTTACAGACCTGTGTGAACACAGAAACAATGTTTGAGTACTGTGACTCAACAGTGACTCAAAATGTGTTTTCAGTGTAACTAACTTGTGCTTCTTAAAGTTTTTAAAGGCACAGCAGTGGCTGGGGTAGGTCAGGTTGGCCTGCGTCAGCTCAGAGAACAGCTCTAGGCTGGGAAGCTTCCTCAGAGAGTAGACAGAGATGGCGGTAAGGAGCTTGAGGGACCTCAGCATGCTCTCTGGCAGAGTGTGGATGGATGTACGTGAGATGTCTCTGCAATGACAACAGAGGTGAAAATGCAGGATTTAAGGTATTGTCCTTGATGCATTTTTTTATTTCAAACAATTGAAAACTGAATGTGAAGTGTACACAGAGCGTTGGCCCAATTTCTGAGACTGCATTAAATCTGGGATCCAAAATCTTAGTATTTTAATAAACTTAAATCAATTACATATAAAAGATATCAAATAAATAAGAATACTACACAATTCTACTTCAAAATGCTCAAACCACACTTGTAGAACATATTTTTTCATCTTCAAGTCGATGCCATCTTGACCCTTACGCAAAAAGAAATGTTTTCTTATATAATAACTGTCAATATATTACATTTTAGATTTTAAATTTTAACTAGTTCAGTTTTTGAACATTACACCAACGTTTGAATAAAATACAACCAATAGATCATTTATAACAAATCAAAATGTTAAACGAATATTTGTAAGATTCTATTATATAAGTACGTTTTTGCGAAGTGGTCTATAAATAACTGTACACCTACGGTTGCAAGAATATAAATGTACACATGACAATTGCCCCATGACAATGATCAACGATCGCAAATGTAACAAACAACTGAGTTAATAGTGTTCGAAGCAGGTAAGTGAGATTAGTTTTGCAGACTGTGAGGGTTAAAGGACGCAGTGTGGGTGTGTAAAGCAGCAGCTGGTGGGTTGAATTGTTGTTGCGAGTCAGATTGGTTCATGCTTACAGAACGATGGGGCCTTCAGCTCCTATAAAGGCGTAAGTGTGGATACGACTCAGCTGCCCGTTTCCCATGAGAAAGCTGTGTGTGTGAATAAGAGAGAGAGAGAGAGAGAGAGGATGAAAGATTACAGGTTTAATGGTACATGAAAAATTTATAGAGGAGATATTTCAAAAGTAATACACTCTTATACACTCTTATACATTCTTCGATGCCATAGATGTTCCATAAAGACCCTTAAACATCTGAAGAACCTTTCTGTTTCACAAAAGGTTCTTTGTGGTGAAAATAGGTTGTTCAGATTATAAAAAGTAAGTAAGAGATGGTTGTTTACAGAATTTGTGGAACCAAAATGCACCTTTAAGCACCTTTATTTTTAAGAGTGTAATTGAACTTACAGTTTTTCAATTTTGGTACCATTGAATGCAAAGCCGTCTATCTCGCGTATTCCGTTCTTTGTTAATCTCCTATGATAGGGCAATAGTTAAACAAAAAATATGTAAAACACTTAAAAAAAAATGTATGTATATATATTAAAGTAATGCTAATGCTTTGAAAACTCTGGAAACAATTACAAACATAAACAAATATTGTGTATTTAGTACTTACAGTTCGGTAATGGTTGCATTGGTCAGTCCTAGGAAGGCGTTACTGGGAATCCTCTCTATGTGCATGTTATCTTGTAGATCACTATGAAACATGTTTAGTAAATGTAAACATTTTTAAAATGGCAAAATTGTATAATTCAACTCGGATCTGTCAAAAGTTTATCAAAGGTTGTGAACCTATTAATCTTCACAAAATCTTTATTGTACAGCATGTGAACCAGATTACAAAGATACATTTACCAGTGATAAGACAAGACTCACAACAGAAATTCAGGAGCGACGGAGTTGATTTTGGAGAAATCAGGAAGGATTTTAAGACCTGTGTTTGATATAGTCCTGTAGGAACATGTACGCAGACAAGATTATAATGAATGCAATACGTCAAAGAGACATTCGTATTTTGTCTTTGTATCTGCAGACTTTGTTTCCTGTGAGACACATTTGATATGGATATTGACCTGTGTTGAGGTCATTCAGGACTCTTAGTTGAAATGGAAGCTTGTGTGGGAATATCCTCCCTTCACTTTGCTTGACCACAGTATAAAACCATGAGTGATTCATAATTCTGTTTCTCTGAAGTAATAAATGCAAGACACCATTCCAAAAATAATGTGTTACTTACAGATACCGTAGCTTTGGGAGTCTCCAGAAGGCATCTTTGTGAATGACAAGATTTTTCGATTTTGTAATAGTTCTGTGCCATAGATAAATTCAGAATAGATTTGTTTTTTCATCACAGTTATATAATTCATATTTTCTATTATAAACTATCTCAATATGCTAATACAGAAACATGATTGAATGTAATATTTCTCAGTCACATTCTCAAAGTTCAGTATCTCACATTTCCTGCAGCTCTGTGAGATTAGAAAAGGCAAAGGCTTCAATTCGTTCAACGACACCGTTTTCTGACACCACTCTAAAGGAAAAATGAATCACAAAACAGAAGATATTATTACATGACGTTATTATAAATGTCGTTTACAAATCTTTTTACCTAAACCGAAATTATGATGAAAAACATTATATTATTACATGCAAAATGTTCACTGTTCCTGTGAGAATCAGAGCTATACAATCAACTATTTTTTCTTTTATGATGTAAAATCACAGACGGGATTTCAGTATTTCTGTGATACATATCTCCGGTGTTTTGGGTCACTAGTTAAACATCATGTTCCATATCAAAGCCTAAACATGGCCAATCAAGACTAAATATCATTTGTTTATAAGAGGTTTTTCAGTGTAAAAGTTTCCTTGGTTTTATGTCTCTCTACAGTCTTTCCAGAAAGACTTTGTTTGTGATTACAGCACTCAGATTTTTCAATCTCCATGTGTGATTTTTGCTAAATATACACATTCACCATTTCATAGTAAACAACCCGGTGACCTTCGTTGCACTCACATTCTCTTCAGCTCGTGTAGTTCAGTGAAGACAGCCCGTCGAAACACACTGATGTGAGTCAGCTTGATCTCCCTGCTCAAAATTAGACAGAAAAGATGTGATTCACCATCACATTGGTCAACTAAAAATGCACAGCCTATTCAGGGCTGAATGTGAAGTTATAAACCGACACGCATAAAAGCTGGCATAGCTGTTTCAAATTTAGCTCAGGTCTGTGTTTTACAGCTCATTTGGTAGAGAGATCGTGGGTGAGATTCCAGGGAAACACACAAAGTGTGAAAATAGAAATCCATGAATTGCACTGTAAATCGCTTTTTATTAAGGCATCTGTGAAATGCATGTTTTATTATTGTTTGTCATCGTATCAGGTATTTTTAATCTTTAAATATGATCTCCACATAGTTCTGCATCCAAGCAGATTAACACTGGATCAAATTCAATAATCGATCTTTCCAGAAATCTTTGTGAATTGACACAGTTTCTATTTCCTTAATGCCATGAATCTAGAAGGTTAGGAATGAGACACAATATAAAGTAATGTTTTGATGTGGCGTTTGGTATAAAGAATGGAAACACAGTTACTCAGATCATTTACATGCAGCTGCTTACAAATAGGCTGTTTATGCTGAATAGATCTGTGTGAATTTCTCATCGCGCTCTTCTATTAGTGTCTGTGTGTCTCTTTGTGGACGTACATTTCTGTAATGCTCAGACAGCACATTTACTCCTTCACATTAAGGATGCTGATCATAATTCCCCTTATAAAACATACAGTAAATGAAATGGAGCACTTGTACAAGTGATACAGAAATAGAAGACGCATGCAGATCTGTTCGTTGACTACGCCTTTGTTAAGTACATCACAATTTGACTGGGATGGTTCTGTTTATTTTGATTTGTTACATTTAATTTATTTGTCTCTCACACCTACCCTTCTATCTGTTTCTATCTATTTTCTCATCTCTCATCTCTTTTCTTCCCTAAGCGCTACTGAATAAGAAAGATCATGCTTTACTGAACTGCCTTCATGTTAGAAATCAATAAAGGATTTGGGTTTTTTGTACATTATTCAAATTATTATTATTTTGTACTGTTTTGGGCCAGTGCAGGTTTTCATTTAAAATTCAAAGCAATACGAGTAAAAAAGAATTGAAAAAATAATAAGTTGACTGTATCTGTCACAGTTGTGTTATGTTCTGTTAGGTTTTTTCCTCCCCTGGTTTGTTTCTTTATTAGTTAATTAGTTCCCTTTCTGCGGTCCGACGTTGTGTCCGACGTTCGCCCTTGAGAACCAATCAACTCTGACTACTAAAAGGCCAATGAAATTTGGCATGCAGCATTCATTTACCTTTTGTTCTTCAGATCCTTCGCTCATGACTACAAACAGAACGAATTCAATGAATTCTTCTTCTTCTACATTGCCGGATCTACGACGTAGAGCAGCGGATCGTCCCTACCTGCAGCGACCTTCCCCTGGGCGTCTCGGCGGTTCCGGAGGTGATAGAGATTTTTTCTAAAAGGTCCTTTTCAGGACTGACTGAGCATTCTCCAGCGCGGCATGTCCAGCTGTTCTCTTGGGTTCGGCACCCTCATCGAGGAGGGGGATGGACACGATCGCTGCATTAGGTGTCTGGGCGTCCAGCACACTGAAGCAGCGTTCGTTGACACATCTGCCCGCACTGCGGCAGATTGTCATTCAGAAGTTGGTCACAGGTGGCTGTCTTCCTACGGGAACCAGCCACCATTTCGTCTGCTACCCGGGCGTGACATCTGTGGCTACGGCCCCGATGACCACCCACGTTAGCAGCGTTAGTGATATGGGGAACTCTGCGAACGTAAACCCGCCAGCCAAGTGCTCACGGGCCGATCGCACCCCGATTCGCTCTTCTGAACGTTCCCCAACCGGCGGTGGCATACCGTCCGGATCCTCAGGCACACACTCGGAAACGATGTGTGACGTGGATGAGATGTCACTCGCAGCATCGGAGGGAGATTGGCATCCGACTCTGATGAATCCGAGCTCCACCCCCAGCGGTCGAGTTCAGGAGGAAGCAGAAGTGATGTCATCCGTGCTAACCCGGGGATATGTGGTTCCTGAGGTCGGAGCGCGGTGCAAACCGCGCCCACCCCGGGTGCCATGTTTTTCCCGGGGGTGCATGAGGAGCTGTGTAAAACTTGGAGCGCTCCACTCACGGACCGTTCCAGTGAAACCAGCTCCGGCTCCCTTACTTCCCTCGATGGTGGGGCAGCCAAGGCTACGTCGAGATCCCCCGGGTGGAACGTCCGCCTGCGGTGCACCTGTGCCGCGGACGGCTACCACCTGGGGGGGAATCGGCCACGCCTACCGTCCAAAGCGCGTAAGACTTCGGCATCACTGGTGTCGAAAGCTTACGATGCCGCGGGCCAGGCTGCCTCCTCTCTCTATGCCATGGCCATCCTGCAGGTCCGCCAGGCCAAGGCGTTGAGAGAGTTCCACGAGGGTAAGGCCCCCCGGTATAATGCAGGATCTCCGTGCGCCGCTGACAGCGCTCTATGGGCGACCAAGGCGGCGACACGGACCCTGGGTCGGACGATGTCCACGGTAGTGGTCCAGGAGAGTCACCCCCGGCTTTACCTTGCGCAGAAGAGTGACACCAAGGAAGTCCGCTTTCTTGATGCACCCATCTCGCAGGGTGGGTTGTTGGTAACACCGTCGAGGACTGCGCTCAGCAGTTTTTTACGGTGAAGCAGACAGTGGCAATTAGCCACATTTTTTTCACGCCGCGACTCGGCCGCCTAGGCCTCCGAGATCCCGCGTGACGTCTGCTTCCCGGCAACCCAGGACCCCTTCGACATCGCTCCGGTTTCTGTGCCCCCACAGGCGGCACCCCGGAAGCGGAGGTCGAGGGGGAAACTCCACCCCGTCAGCAACCTTCTCCCGAGAAGGGACACTGACGGGAAGACCCCAAGGAGAACAACATCGGGCCCGACCTTCACAGCCACGGCTCTGATCGGTCGGTACGGGATGGCTCCTGCCTCGTCACCAAAGCCGGGCCCTTTTCAGGGCCTGGCGCCCACTTACTCGCAGAGTTTTTCCGTTCTCCCCGGGTGTACTTGCAGCCGATCGCACACTCCACTGGACTGTGCCCGGCGACCTGACCTTACGCCCTGGCGAGGCGTTGGGTCGTACACACACGACAGCTGCCACCACTCTCAAACCGACACGCGTGCAGCGGTCCGCCAGGCAGGTAAAAAAGGCGGAGCCAACCTTCCCTCCGGGGACCCCCCGCGACAGAAGGGTAGCTCCGCCAGCCGACGAACCACCCACCATGGGAATGATGAAGCAGACCGTCCGCTTGGTCACCCTGTCACAGTCCCTGGGAGCTCGAGAGCTGCCCACACTGTCTCGCTGACTAATGAGGGCGGTCCGTCTTGGTTACTCGATCCAGTTTCGCCAGAGACTCTCCCAAGTTTCGGGGCATCATCTCTCCCTCTGTCAGAGGCAGGGACGCCTCCGTACTTCGGGTAGAGGTCACCACCCTTCTGGCAAAACAGGCATCGAGTTCGTCCCTCAAAACCAAGATGTTCAGGGTCACGACCCGCACTTCATCGTTCCCAGGAAAGATGGTGGGTTGCGCCCCATAGTTCTGCGTACCCTGAAAGCACCTTCACAAAGCTGCCGTTCAGGATGCTCACGCAGAGGCGCATCCTGACATCTATCAGGTGTCAGGATTGGTTCGTGGCAATCGACCTGAAGGACGCTTACTTTCATGTCTCGATTCCCTTCGACACCGGCCGTTCCTATGGTTCGCGTTCGAGGGGCGGGCATATCAGTACAGAGTCCTCCCTTTCGGTCTGTCCCTGTCTCCACGGTCTTCACGAAGATCGTGGAAGCCGCCCTTTCTCCCCTTCAGGAAAAAGGTGTGCGGGTACTAAACTATCTCGACGACTGGCTTATCTTGGCACACTCGCGATATCTGTTGTGTACACAGAGGGACCTGATGCTCCGGCATCTAGATCGATTGGGATTTCAGGTCAACCGAGAAAAGAGCAAACTCTCCCCAGTGCAGAGCATCCTCTTTCTCGGTATGGAACTAAACTCTGTCACCATGACGGCGCAGCTGTCCGCAGCACGCGCCCAGTCAGTGTTGAACTGCCTGGAACACTTCAGGCAGTCGGCGGTCCCCCTGAAACAATTTCAGAGGCTCCTGGCATGGCGTCCTCCGCGGGGGTAATACCCCTCGGATTGATGCACATGAGACCGCTCCAACACTGGCTACAGAGTCGAGTTCCGAGGACAGCGTGGCACACCGGCAGCAGGCGCATGGTGATGACGCCCTGCTGCCGACGCACCCTAACCCTTGGTCTTCCATGACCTTCCTCCGAGCGGGGGTTCCCCTCGGGCAGGTTACGAGGCACGTCGTGGTGATGACGGACGCCTCGCTGCAGGGGTGGGGCGCAGTGTGCAACGGGCACGCAGTAGCGGGGCGCTGGACGGGCCCCTGTCTGCGCTGGCATATCAATTGCCTAGAGTTGTGGGCTGTGCTGCTTGCGCTGAGAAGGCTAAGGCCTCTAGTGCGGGGCCAGCACGTGCTGGTCCACCTGGACAGCATGACAGCCGTAGCGTACACGCCAGGGTGGCGTACGCTCACGGCAGCTAACACGACTTGCCCGACGCCTCCTCCTGTGGAGTTAGCAGGTGATCCGCTCCCTGCAGGCCACACACATCCCAGGCGAACTGAACCAGACAGCCGACACGCTCTCTCGTCAGTATACGCCTTGCGGAGAGTGGGACTCCACCCCCGGTCCAGCTCATTTGGGTGCTGTTCGGACAGGCAACCTTTGCCTCCCACGACACCACCCATTGTCCGCTTTGGTACTCCCTGACCGAGGCCCCCCTCGGCACGGATGCCCTGGCGCACAGCTGACCCGGGACGGGCGGAAACACACCTCCCCCCCCAGGAGCCTCCTTGCACAGACACTGTGCAGGTCAGGGAAGAGGAGCACCAAGTGTTATTGGTTACATCGCACTGGTCTAACCACACTTGGCTTCAGAGTTGATGCTCTGGACAGCGACTCCCCCTGAACCATTCCCCTGACAGAGGACCTGCTCTCTCGGGAAGGACACGTTCTGGCATCCCAGATCAGACCTCTGGAACACCCATGTCTGGTCTCTAGATGGGACGAGAAGATCCTGAGATGGCTACTCCCCCTCTACGGCAGAGACCATCACCCAGGCTAGGGCCCCATCTACTAGGCGGTTACACGCCTCTAGATGGCGCCTCTTTTCGTCCTGGTGTCTCTCTCAACGAGAAAGACCCACTGAGGTGCTCGATCAGGATTGTGTTGTCCTTCTTACGAGACTGGAGACTAACATCTCCCCTCCACACTGAAAGTGTATGTAGTCGCTATCGCCACTCATCACGACTCAGTTGATGGAAATTTTCTAGGGCAACATGACCTGGTCACCAGGTTCCTAAGGGGCGCGAGAGGGCGGATTCCGCCTCATCTCCGCTCCATACCCTCTTGGGACCCTAACGTGGATCCAAGAGCCCCCAGAGGCTCCGATCTTCCTCACCTGAGTAAGACGGCCCCCCTGTTGGCGCTCGCTTCCTTCAAGAGGGTAGGGGACCTCCAAGCATTCTCTGTGTCCCCGGATTGCCTTGAATTCGGCCCTGGTAACTCTCACGTTATCCTGAGACCCAGGCCCGGATACGTGCCCAAAGTTCCCACTACTCCCCTTCGGGACCAAGTGGTGAACTTGCAGGCGCTCCCCATCGGGGAGGAAGACCCAACCCCATCCGTGTTGTGTCCTGGACCGCACGCAGGGCTTCAGTAGCTCTGACCAGCTCCTTGTCTGTATTGGAGGACAGCAGAAGGGGAAGGCTGTCTCCAAGCAGAGGCTGGCGCACTGGGTCGTGGATGCCGTTACGACGGCATTCCGATCTCAGAATCTCCCATGCCCACTGAGGGCTTACTCCACACGGGGTATAGCCACCTCCTGGGCACTGGCCAGAAGCGCCTCTCTAGCAGACATCTGTAGAGCTGCGGGTTGGGCTACGCCCAAACACCTTCGCATAAACCCGGTGTCAGCCCACGTCCTGCGTGGCGACATGTAGGACTGGCATCCGGGGGGGGCGTATGCCTGTGAAAGCATCTTCCCACCCTCCAAGAGGTTGGGTCAGTGTGCTATCCACCTTTCTTCTTTCTTACCCAAACATGGCTAAGAAACTGGTTACCTCACCAACCTTCCTTCTTACCCAGACACTGGTTAAGAACAGGCATTCCATCCATCACTAAGCAAGCACCCCCTGGGGTTGGCTGGGCAGAGCAGCCTTCCCCCTTAGGCCGGGACACCATATGACCTATCACAAATAGCTCTAACCGGACCTAGTGCTATCGGACGCAGTAACCCCCCCCCGTGGGCTGTTCCGTCTCATATACCCTCATGGCAACGGTTCCCACACATGGTAACCCATGAGCTTCCCCAGGTGGACCTCCACCTCGCGGTTAACTACCCAGTCCGCACGTTCCATGCGTTCTCCTCCAAGGACGAGACCATACCTATATCCACCATTTCCTCCCCACGGGTAGGAGGTGGCCTCTGCAGCGCTTCTCTGATTAAGAGTTGCGCTCACCCGGTGTAAACCCGAGCGGACGGCCTCTCGCCTGTAGAGAGCTAAGGCCCCGTCCGTAAAAGGTACCGGTCAGGGATGTACCCATCTTTTCCCAAGAAAGCTCTGGAACCCCCCGACCACCACACTGGAAGGTTACAGTTTCACGAAGCTTCGAGCTGACACGCCCAGGCTTGTTACCGTCGCTTCGCTGATGTTGTGACGCGATACAGCGTTGTGGCGTTTTCCATAGCCCCATCTGTCGTTCTCGACACAACGTCGAGAGACCGACAGAAAGGGAACGTCTTGGTTACGTATGTAACCTCAGTTCCCTGATGGAGGGAACGAGACGTTGTGTCCCTTATGCCACAAACACGTATCGTATTCTGCTGCAGTCGTGAGAGGCTCTCAGGCTCTTCAGAACAAGAGGTAAATGAATGCTGCATTCGCCAAATTTCATTGGCCTTTTCTATAGTAGTCAGAGTTGATTGGTTCTCAAGGGCGAACCCCATCTGTCGTTCTCGACACAACGTCTCGTTCCCTCCATCAGGGAACTGAGGTTACATACGTAACCAAGACGTTTTCACATGTGTTACCTCATTGTTAATTAGTCCCACACCTGATTCTGTTTTCCCTGAGTGTCTTCCTTTTGTACTTAAGCCCTGTGTTTTCTTCAGTTAGTTGTCGGTTATTATTTATGTCAATGTGTGTCATCTCCCGTGATGTTCCCCGGATATTATTAAAGTTATGTTTTTGTTTATACTTCGAGTTTTTGTTTCAGTTTAGTGTAACCGTCCGTGACAGTATCATTTTAATATGCAGGAACAACTGTAAGTTACACATTTTGTAAGACAATTATCTCAATGAGTGAAAACACTGCCCTTGAGAAACAAAAATTATTGGGAAAATACTGGAAAACATATTGCAAGATATTAAATAACACATTTGCATATTGGAACCAAGTAATTTGTCATGAAATAGCTGCAATTCCAAAGGTTTTATTAATTTTTTGCAATTTATTAACAATATATTATCCAATATATTTTCAAATATATGAAACACTTTAACTTATTGACAGTTAATATATAGGAAAGTATTGTTGATGTCCTTCCAAAACCTGTCGATGTCCAAATTCACTGTTTGTCAGGAAATGGAAAACTTTTTTAATGATTGAATACTGTGTTATCAAAGTTGACAAGCACTTTTTAATATTTTTTATTGGTTTGATGTTCGCAAAATCCAGTGACAAACATAGTGGATGACTAATAATAATGGCAAAAAATTAAAATGATTCATTTGGAGATACGAGGTTTCAGAAAGACAACAGCGGAATATTTTTTGCATAAAGGTTTGTGTTGCTTTCAACATTGCGTCTTAGTGTCTTAATATATGACATCAATTTAGGATGGGGCTGCTGTTTTCTGAGCAATGGCAGAGACGGGAAGTGTTTATCGCCAATGGGTTCAGAAATTACAAGCTTTAGCTTTCAGCCATGTGCAGTTACTGATCTAATAAAGCTTATTAGCTTAATACAGCTTAATAGAGCTTAATACAGCTTTCCTGTAGCTCAGTGGTAAGAGCATTGCGTTAACAATGCAAGATTGTGGGTTCAAGCCCAGGGGATTGCACATACTTATGTATAAATGTACAGGATAATTCAATGTAAGTCGCTTTGGTTAAAAGCATCTGCCAAATGCGTAAATGTAAATAAACAGAAAACACATACAGAGCCTGAAAATTCACTCTCAGTTTCTGATAAGCTCAGAGAAAAAATCTGGCAAAACTAAGACACACAAGCTGCAAAGGTTTTGGTGCTCCTTTTAAAAACAAGAAGCTAAACTGAAAACTGAATCTAAATCGTAGACAGATGTGCAGAAGATCAGAGCAGAGAGACCCAGCAGGGTGATACAGCACGCGGGCATCTTCAGATACATTCAGCTGGGCAACTTTATCCAAACTGACTGGCAGCTGGTTCACAACAGAAACAATCCAAGATTAGCCTGCTGGAGGAGCAAAAGAAACTTCACTTCACCTCTCTCTCTCTCTCTCTCTCTCTCTCTCTTTCTCCCTCTCATATAATGCATGACTTCATGCACACATGAAAAACATGTGATTAAAGCAAAATAAATCCCCTGTATCAAGCTTGAGAGTTTCTATGCAGGAAGATAACCTTGAGATTACAAAAATATATTATGAAACTTACAATAGAAACAATGATTCCTTGTCAACTGCATTCTCTGCTACTCCAAAACCACAATAACAATTTCTAGAACAGTGTTATTTACAACCTCAGATCTGCAATTCACTTATCAAGGATAGACTACATGAACTAACTTTAAGTAAGGAATTATGTACAGGCAGCCGGTTGTTATCACACTGAAGGGGCTTATTTCGTGATAACAGCCGGCTGCTTGTACATTATCCCGCTTATTACATGGCTACTCGCCACATGAGAAAAAAATGGACATTAAATGTGAATTTGAAATATTTTATTAGCTCATTTTTATCGAATGCAGACCTTCCGCGAGGAAAAGCCGTTTACTTCGGGTTCTAAGGTAAGATACGACGTTCAAATGTCACGAACAGGCAATTTGGTTTAATCATTTGTAAATATAATGTCATATATGTTATTAAAAGACATTTATATATTTAATTTGTCAAAAAAAACCTATCAAAATGATTTGCTGCATCTGGGTAACCGTGTGTTTTTAGTTTTGAGAGGTTGTTATCTGGGAATAACGATCCTGCAAATATTGCGACTGGCCAATCAGAATCAAGGATTCAAACGAGCCGTGTAATAACATGAATTAATAAATGCAGATGAACAAAACTGTTCGTTGTTAGTTAATACAAATGCATTTACTAATGTTAACTAATAGCACCTTATTGTAAAGTGTTACCGAATAATTTATGTAATACGTTATAGAAAGTGGATGCCAAAAAGCATCTGTAAGCATTTATTCTACTTCTGTTATTTTTTTTAATTCAGTCTTTTGTTTGTGTAAGTGTATTTATACTCACACAAATGTGGTATTTTTCGGTATGCTTCTTGGCACCTCATGGACTTTGTTACCTAGACATAAGTAATAGCGAGTCGTGCCATTGAACGAGCAGTAATGGTATCCAGCATCGATGCCCTCTGTGTGTGCCGTGGTCCAGACGAAGCTTAAACAAAGCATCATCAGCAGCAACACCATCCTCTTAATCATCTTCTCTTGAGTTGTACTATCCCTCTGCTCTTTTCTGAATGTTTTAAGCAGGGTTTGTGAATTTACACTCAAGCGCATTCGATACACAAAAACCCAGGACGGGACCTTAGCACCATCCAGCCGTGATCCCAGGACTCTGTCGATGCTCAGGTGAGGTTTATCTCTACAGGTTGGGAGTCTGTCCGCGTGTTGTCGTCTGGTTGTAGTGGTCTGCTCTTGTGAAGCAGGAGGGAGGCGTGCTGGGTCAGAAGCTCTACAGGGAGACCTTGGGAGAGCGGTTCTATGATAACAAACAAATGTTTTGTTCATTCCTCCCCTTGAATCATTATTTCTCTCATCCACTCTGACCCGACACCAAATGCAGGCCTCCCTATCGTTTCCAATGTTCCAGGAAAGCTACATTTTGTGAAGTTACATGTAACTATTTTTTGGAAGTACAAGTTGCTTGGTAAACAGATCCGTTTTCATTTCATCTTTGTGCGTGTGAACATGATTCAACACCACATTTTTTTCTGTATTTTCAGTATGGAGATATATATAAGACGGGTTATAATGTTTTTTATAGAAATAATTGTTTCTTATAGTAAGCATTTCTGAACAGATTGGTTATGTGAGTGCTGGTCTGACTCTGTGGTTTGTAAAGGGAATGAGTTGAGCTGTTTAGTCTTAAACACTTTGTTTGAGTCTGACATGTGTAAGTATGATAGTAGTGGACTGTGTGTTCTCTCTCTTTACTCAGAACCACTCACACACACACACACACACACAGAAAATGCTGGGTTCTTTTTAACCCATAGTTGGGCCAAAAAAGGACAAATCCCACCGTCTGGTGAAACGAACCTAGAAAATGGCTAATATCTGACACAACCATGGCTTAAAAACAAACCAACATTTTGGACTGAGACAACTCAGCACAGGTTATATAAACCCAGCGGATGGGTTTGTCCCTTTTTGGCCGATCCATAGATTATTATTTTTATGTTTAAAGGCTTGTTTCACTCCATGAGATCCTTACTGCAAAGGTTTATTGATTTCATACCAAACATTGATTTTCTATCCAAGAGCAATATGTATACTGTTTACAAATAGAAAAGGCTTATATGGTCAATACACTTGAAAGTGTATAATGGCACAGAATCACACATGTACTGGCAAGCTCATTGAAAACGCAGGTCTGTGGGGGAAACGACAAAATCAATGTTCGGTTTTAATTGCTGCTTCTACCCTTTACTGCCGCTGTGTTTTTGTGTTAAAAAGCGCTGCAGGAACTATGATTGCAATGCAGCCATGCCAGAAAACTATTCAACTGTGGGCTTTCTAAAGCCTTTTGAATCAATGCGTAACCTTGAGCAATGCTTAGTGGGGGAGGAGCTTTTTTACTCCATGTTATTTCAAATGTTATTTCTTTAACCTGCATTTAGAATTGCATTGAGAAATTAAAGCATTTTTAACATAAACATGTTAGATATAAATCCCACAACATTGATGGAATATCCAATGCTTTAAAATACAGTTCTGTGGGTAACACTTCACAATAAGGTTGTATTTGTTTACAATTAGTAAATGCATTAACTAACTATAAACAATACGAGGCATGTATTTATCTTAGTTCATGTTAATTTCAGCATTTACTAATACATTTTTTTAACCAAATGTTGTAACTGTTAACATTAGTTAATGCACCAGGAATGAACATAAATAATTGTGTTGACATTAACTAACATTAACAAGGATTAGGATGCTGAAAAACTATATTGCTCATTGTTAGTTCATGCTAGTTAAAGGGATAGTTCACCCAAAAATGGAAATTCGGTCACGAATTACTCAACGTCAAGTTCCAAACCTGCATACATTTCTTTGTTCTGTTAAACACAAAGAAAGATATTTAGAAAAATGTTAACATTTTTGGGGCACCATTGACTAAGTACAAAAATGTGAATGGTAGTTAAATGTGCCCGTCTGTCATAAATTCTTCAAAATATCTCACTTGTGTTCAACAGAACAAAAAATATTAAAAATTGGTAGTCAATGGTGCCCCAGAATTCTCTAACATTGTTCTACCAGACAAAGTCATTTATACAGGTTTGGAACAAATTGAGGGTGAATAACTCACGACAGAATTTTCATTTTTGGGTGATGTATCCGTTTAATGCATTTACTAATGTTTACAAACCTTTTTGTAAACCATTTTGTGAATTTGATAATAGTAAAGCAAACTTAATATTTAAATGAATTCTGATTAAAAGTGAGAGAGATTGGGAAAGTAATACTGCGTCAGCTTCATCTGTTTGAAATATGTAATAAAGCAATCTCAGCAACATTCCTATTTTACCGTGATGATAAGGACAGTGAATGTGCTATAAATAGCCGACTGGGTTATAGGCAATCAGAGGACCGCTCCTCTCTTATCAACCTCAGGTGAATACACAGCAGTGTACAGAGGATACAAGAGAGCTCCTGTAAGCACATCTGCCCTTATCTGTTCACACACAAAACAACAAAAAGGGGGAAATGAGAATGAAGAGACAACGAAAGGTTGTGAATGGTTCACTTCTAGTCCATTGTTACACGTTACATACTCAAATGTTACAGGCTAGTCAAAGGGTGTTTGTGAGTTGTATAGTTTTGGTTTATTTAAAAAATCATTTTCTCTCCTATTGGACAAACAAGAGGGTCTGGCCTCAAAACTATTGAGCCAATTTGGTGTTTCTCAACTAGAAACAACCTAAAGGATGTCCAAGAAGGGACTCAAGATGATTTTTTATTTAAAATAATAATGTGTCGGTGGTAATAGCCTCATTTTCTGGAAAATTAGCCTACAAATGGTTTACTTTACATATTTGGCTGGACCAGGGACAAGTATTTTAACATGAGAAAATAACTCAACATTTTTCTTTTATTGTTATTACTCGTAACCCGTCATTATGGGTCAGGGGAAATGGTTTGCTTTACACACTAAGCTGGAGTAGGGAAGTATTTTAACCAAAAATCGACTACTTTTATTATTGTTGTTACATGCAACACGTCACCAGGGGTCAGGAGAGAACCACAAGAGTACAAACCAGACCCTATAACCCAGAGACACTATCATCATCATGCTGTGCAGCGGCACATGGCGATGCTGTCCTACCCTATTCGTTTTAACCTACATTTGTGCTGTTCTTTGCTAATGTCTGCTCGCATTCAAAACCTGTTCATTAAGTTTCCATTAAGTCCTAATGATGTCCTTGATGGCGAAGTACAATTTATTTAATCATAATTTCCTGCCTAGCCAAAGTGAAGATATTTAGCAAAATGTACGATTCGTGTGGGGGAAAAACAAACAACCTATACAGCACATTACACCCAATCCATATGTATGAACGACCTTACGGCATTTGCCCTCCCAGAAAGTAACATCTGGATGTTGTATGTAGCTTTGAGCCAGCTGCAAGCTGTGATCCGGATGTTCATAGCCTGATGCTTATCTGCCTGCAGCGTTTTGCTATCTGCCTACACACAGCGTAGGCTACGACATTCTGCATTCCTAGTGATGTGTTCCCTTGCTGATGAGATCTTCAATTCTGTTCTCGCTTCCCTGGATACTGTAGCTCCATAAGATGTAGCATCTGATAATGAGGTTGAATGAAAGACCCACATATTTCTGCTTGCAAATTTTTATTACAAGTCGCCGGGGTAAAAAAATATCAGCTACATAAAGAGTCAAAATGAACGACATAAATGTGAATGTGCTACAAATACACCACTTTTATTCACATTTTATTCGCATACACATCTTCTGATCTGGTGAGGCCTGTTCTCTGATTCAAACCCTCACACATCTCCGTCCGAGTTCAAGACCATCAGCGGAGACATATTGTGTCTTTCTGTGGAGACATGATATGATACGCTCTGACAGCTACCTGATTCTCTTCACACTCTTTCATTGGCAGGGCCCAAAAAACACCAAGGGCTCAGGTGTACGGGGGCTCCGGGATAATGAAGGATTTTATAACTTTTTCCCACTCAAGCATGTCTGAACATAGTGGATCTGGTCCAAAACCTGCATGCTAATGTTCTGCTCTACCTGTTGGCTTTTCAATTTTCAAGAGTTATCTGTTGTCAACAAGAGAACATTGGGGTGTCTTGCGTATTTTGAATTTATGAATTCATTTCATTTCACAGAATATTGTGATGGCGATTTTGGTGAGAAAATCACCTTTTTGAAATGTTATTTTTATAAGTGACAGATATCACATCAACATTCCTACAAATACGTTAAAAGGCAGGTACACTGCATGTATTGGCATGCGCTGGCACCGTACCAAAATTGGATCCGCGGAATAAAACTTCCTAACAATGGTTGTTTTCCGAGTTGTTGACATCAGCAGATGACACCCAGCATAACGTGTTATGTCTTGGGTTGCTGAAGTCAAACAAAGCCGCTTCTTTTTTCCACGAGTCTATTATTCCGTTATGAACGAAGGCGGCGGTAAATTCTTATGAGCGACACACTCCTTCACGCTCCGTCGGTCTCGCTCCTGCTTTTCCTCTCTCTCTCTCTCTCTCTCTCTCTCTCCCACCCCACCTCAATCAAACCCATCAACCTCATTAACGTACCACATCCAGAAACAAACCAAGCGTTCAGCTTCCAAAGCAGAGGACAAAGTAGCCCGCTCTCCTCGTCTCTCCTGAGGAAAACACGCTGACATTTTGTCAAGTCACAGTGTCAGTGCGGCTCACCTCCGTGGAGCTGTGATCATTTAAAAGTGATCTCACGAGAAAGATTCTCTCCTGTTTTGCTGCGAGCTTGCTATTTCTGCTCTTGAAAAGTTGAGGGTTTTCAAATTCCAGGGATCTTGTGCGAGGATGTTATAGTGTTTGTGACTGGGAGGACTAGGTTTGTGAGATGAATTTTTTTTAAAAGTGGGGTCCAAAAACATTAGATTTTTTTATACAAAAATATTTATTTAAAAAAGTTATTCAATTCAAAATTCAAACAGACAAACAAACAAGTAATGTAAAACCTAGTAAGACGCAAAAGTAATCATTTATTCATGAGTTTAAATAAATGTTAATAATTTAGTTATACAAACAATTAATACATCTTAATAGAACTATAATTAAATAACAAATTGATATCCATTTAGCTTTTTATTTGTAGTGAAATCATAGTAACCACTAACTTAACATTGTCTCAGTATACACGTTCCAGCATGTACAAAGCATAGCTGTGATAGGCTATTTGTATACATGCTATACAATAGTAATAAAATGTAATCAATTTGACAATAAATAAATAAATGATTTCAACTTTAATAAAACCCTAGTTATGATTTTCAAGGGTAGAAATAGTAAGCAACACATATGTAAGATTTCTAGGCTATACTTATCAAATGAGCAAATTTATGTTGTTTCAAAAATGAACACAAAATGAAAATTCTGTCTTCATTTACCCACCATCAAGTTCCAAATCTGTATAA
This sequence comes from Triplophysa siluroides, assembly GCA_006030095.1. NCBI lineage: Eukaryota > Metazoa > Chordata > Actinopteri > Cypriniformes > Nemacheilidae > Triplophysa > Triplophysa siluroides. The sequence goes on along the minus strand of VCII01000846.1, from coordinate 4,710,149 downwards.
ATTTCTTCGTTAAAATGAATACAGAGAAATATATTTGGAAGAGTGCTTGGAACCAAACAGTTCTTGGCCACCACTGACCATAGTAGGAAAAATTGTTGAACACAAATGAAGATATTTAGAAGAATGTTTTGTGGCACTTTTGACTATTGTCATTTTTCCTACTGATAGTCAATGGTGGCCAAGAAATGTTTGGTAACAAGCATTCTTCCAAAAATCTTTCTGTTTTCATCAGAACAAAGACATTTATCCAGATTTGGAACGACTCCAGGGTGGGTAATTGACAGAATTTCTATTTTTGGGTGAACTGTCCCTTTCTTTTTCTTCTAATTTCCTTAGATTGTCTTCGGAAAGATATAAGTATTCATCGGGTTTTGCACACACTTGAGGAGTCTGCAAGTTTCATTACAAAACAAAATGATTATTATGCTCATGGTATAATGATTTAAAACATTGATCTATACTATATACACATGTAGAATTAGAGATTTTTATATAACTCCATATTTTGTTTTACACAGTGACGAAATGGTAGATCTATGAATTCAGCATGAGGTGTTTGAGAATCCAAGTCATGGCTGAATGATTCTACTTTGTCCTTCATTTCATTACACAAGTCCTTCATAGTCATTACCCCTGTCTGAAGGAGCCTTGTGTTACTCCGATCAAACAGGATTATCTGGAGTGCAACCAGAGAATAACTACGTGTCATTGAATGAATACTAACTGTGAACTGAGTTGATTTAGAATGCTAAAATGACTGAAGAGGTGTATTACGCTTCTGTGCTTGGAGTTCATTAGCGAAGAACTTAAATATATGGCTGAGAGACTTGAAGAATCTGCTTCAGATGTTAAACAAAGTTCTTTAAGTGAGGTTGCATGGCTGACATGCTGCAGAAACGGCTCAACGAGGTTTCGACCTTGATGCCCAACGTGCATTTAAAACATATTCGTTTTATTTTTTGCCGGTTTTTGGATTGCGTGACCCACACGATGGGTTGTGCATCAAAAAGATGTGCGTAAATTTACAGGAGACAGTTTCGACGCCACTGTGTTCCCAGATCAATGACCAGAGGCGAGAACCTCATCAACTCTTATTGGCCAAATGGTGACCTTCTGCAATAATGAAAACAATCAATTTTAAAGCATCCTTTAAACTAGCCATGGGGAAACTGTGAAACACGAGGGGTTAAAAGAGCCTCAAGATTGCATCTACAGCAGCTGCCAAGAACGAATACATAAATCATATCAATCTATAAGGAAGGTTAGGAGGGGTCAAGGCAAGAGCAAACACGAAATGCTTAATATTTCATGAGTATTTTGCAGGTAGAATTTGCTGTGCGACGATTCGTTTTTTTTTACAGTGACCTTTTTTCTTGACTGTTTTGCTGCAGAATCTCTTGATGAACACTTGGGAGGTCACAGTTTTAAACTCGGTGGGATGCCGTTCTCGGTCTGTCACACCGTAGACGATGCGTCATGTCTGAGCTTCTATCTTTTCTCCTTTATTTACATTGCTTGAATGAAGAGAAAGTTTCACACTTTTTTGTCCTCTATCATTTCTATTGTGCACCGTCGTTATTTTACCCCCTAACTACTGAGATGAGTCAGCAAATCACACTGTTATTTCTCACTAACTTTCCGGGCTGTAAATTCAACTAGATGTTCATAAGCTCTCCCTGTCGGCTATTTACGCCCGGGGTGTTTGGGGTGTAACAATGAGTTGGAGAGATTTCTTGCTGAATATATGGTCTGCCATGTCAGACTTTCACACTGAATTGCCCCCTTGAAGTTTCGCTCAAGACTGCTTCTCTACCTCTAATGGGTAGAGTGAGATGGAGGACTCCGTCAGTTGGCGTCTCTGTTGAAGTTGTGCTGTGCGAAATCTGTCCTCGCACAGAAGGAACACAAAAAGTCTCTCTCAAAGAACTGTCTCTGGAGAGAGGAATCAAAAATTCTCTTTTAGGAAAGAGTCGTGCTTTTAATCCTCAAGATACTCAAAAATAGAAATGTGGCGTTCCGTGGCTTCATTATGTGCGCAGACTTTTGACAGCGACACCTTTCCGGTTCAAGCGTGTCTTTGTATTCTTAAGGCTAACCCAGATGTCTGTGTAACCGCTTCGTTGTCTCCATTGAGAAAGTGTACTCATTTTTGTTTATAGGTACCAACACATGGCCCTTCAGTAAGGCTTAGATACAAATATACTTACATCAGAAATGTATTGCTTTTAAATTCTTCATGTCGCTAAACTAGCAGAGCGTGCAGCTAGCAACGCCAAGGTCATGTTTTTTATTCTCAGGGAACACACACATTGAAAAAAATATACCTTGAATGCATCCTAGGGCGCTTAGGACTCCGCCAAATAGATATATGTTTTAAATTATGCTGGATATCATTTAACATTTAAACTGAAATTCACTTTTAAACTAAAAACAGTAAAAACACAGCTTAAGTTTAGTTCCTCTCAAGTTGAAGCACTTTGAGACATATTTTTCAGTTTTATGTGACATCAATTTGCCCCTATTGTGCTCTGCTATTGGGTGCAATAATAGTCACAAACAGTAGCTTTACCATCATTCAAGACTGATCAATAAAAACATGCTTTGCTGCAATCAGGTTGTATCTTACACGTTTGTATACAGGATATTTTTCTCTGCTATTACTTTGTCCTGCGGCTAGCCATAAACATAAGCACGTGAGCGGAAAAACTCATGTGATGCGGAACAAAAGAATATATTGTAACATTAGTTCTGTGATGAGATTAAAACAGGAGTTGTTGAGAAATGTATATTTATGTCATATTACATCAGATGCAATGTGACATGTGAAATTTAAAAAAACAACCCATTGTAGATCATCACTTATCGCCTCTGCGGCCGGTGTGGAAAAAAACTCTGAATAACACGGAAGGGATACCTTTTCTAATTTGTTGCAACGTCGTGCCATGTCTGGTGTGGACGTGGTGTTAAAAACGCAGACGCATGAATTTACTTCTGTCCAGAGTCTTTATATCGGCCTATAAACGGTTTCAAAGCAACAACATAAACAAACTTTACTGAGCATATACGCGTTTTTGTGGCCCAAACTTAACTTCCGGTACACTCTTAAAAATAAAGGTGCTTAAAAGGTTCTTCACAAGGATGCCATAGAAAAAACATTTTTGGTTCGTCAAAGAGCCATTCAGTCAAAGGATCTTTAAAGAACCATCTCTTTCTTACCATGTCATAATCTGAAGAACCTTTTTTCACCACAATGAACCTTATGTGAAACAGAAAGGTTCTTCGGATGTTAAAGGTTCTTCGTGGAACCATTTAGACAAAAAAGGTTCTCATATGGCATTGAAGAACCTTTTGAAGCACCTTTATTTTTGAGAGTGGACACATCTGCAAAGAATAGAGTCCTTGTAGATTATTTAAAAAGAAAAGAAAAAGAAATAACAAGAAAATTCCAAGTATGTCTAGCCTTAACTCATTTTGGGTTACCAGTAGAAGAACCGTTATACTTGGATAAATAAAAGTACGACACGACCCCCATTTACACGACCCATTTAACAAATTGTTTATTTAATACAATTATTATAGAATCAAATATTGATATTAATTCATATTTATATATTATTAGCCACCAGCCAGAACGATAAACAAACAGACCAGAAGTTAACTTTGGGCAAGGTGCGTGCATCCGATGAAACCGTCTATACTAAATAAAGTTCTCATCTGAATGTGTTATGCGGCTAATTACAAAAAATCATGAGATAAGTCTATCAAAGCATAATAACAAGTCCCTCCTCTAACCTCCTTAAGGACCCCCTGGGCTACTCATATCCCTGGTTGTGAATCAGTGCTCTATTTGGTTAACCAGCCCAGACATTAATTTATTCTTTACTGACTTTATTAACTAGGGCTGTGTGGAATAAGGCAGATGTAGACGCCACTGACACAGCAAACATCTACATCAATTTTAACACAATAACAGATTTATTTGAATGTCTGAAATGTAAAAAGGATCTTAGAAGTCTCTTGCAAACTAAAATTTGGTGCATGAAACAGCTTTTAAACATAAGGAGCAACCGATCCCCCACACCGATGCATCATATAATCTTTGATCAGAACTAATGGATATCTGTGGTCACTGTACCATGGGCATCTCACACTTCTCACATGTTCCAGGTGCTAATACACTTCCTCACACCCATCTCCTCTCCTTGCCACCTGGGTCTTCTTTCATTTTAGTGCTTCATCCAGACTCTGCTCTCTATATTTGGCATATCATTACACAGAGCTCTGGAATACTTGATTTCGATTGGTCAATCGCGGCATTCTGCAAAGCCAAATATTTTTGTATAATGACTGCCGTACATTTGACCGTTGCTCCTGGCAACCAATACCCCATGCTGCGCCGGTATCATGTCTTTCGTATCACCCCACGCTTGCTTTATTCTCACATAAAATCATTCTGACTCGAATCAATATTTAATGTCCATTTATTTATTTATTTATGAGCAGAAGTTGTGTAATAAGCAGGATAATGTGCAGTCAGCCGGTCATTATTGCGAAATAAACCCCCGTCAGGATGATGCGAGATACCTTCACCAGCGGATCACCCCACCGGGTCTAATTTCGCAGTAACGACCGGCTAGTTGTACATTATGTCTTACTTAACCTGTTCCCAGAACAGCGGGGAGGTTTTATTTGAATGTTGCTGCAGACAGTTTCGTTTCCCTGCGAATTATTAGAGTCTGAAATCTAAAATAGTTTAAAATGCCCCCAGTGAAATGAGATTACAAAGTTTGCATGTTGACGTGTTTGTGCGCTTCTGCATTTGCAAATCTGTCATCTAAGGAATCTTCTATTTTCGTGGAAAGTTTCTCCCTCGTTACTTTATTCCCAAAACATCTGCAGGACATCTAAAGGGACAGTATTCTTAAACTTTTCATCCGATGCACAATGCAGACCTGACTGATGTGTTTGTCTGCATTCCTCATACATTTGAGGATAGCGGCCCTTTTATCCAAACAAGAATATCCCCAGCAAAACATACCGAACCCTCTATAGAGAGACGGATTTCAAAGCGCGTCTGGCAGTCTGTGGAAGCCAGTTACCTTTCCTCTCTAAAGGATTCATTCCTCATCCGGTCTCTTTTTTAATCTCAAAACTCCCAACGGAATCAGCGAGGAACTGAATTTCACTTCGACGTAATATCGGCCACAAAAGACATTCATCTCTAAAACAATCTTTCGATGTAATATTAACAAAACAAAAGCATCAGTAATGCATGAAGATAAATGCATAGAAATTTAGAAACGGACATCGAGCTTTTTCACGCCCTTCTTTTCATTCTCGCTCAAGACCGTCAAGATATCGGTAGCGCTGACACTATTATTTATCGAGGGAAATGAATGAAAAATATTCATGCTGCGTGTGCTGCCATATACACACACATGCACACACAAGCAAAAGCTGTCAAAGTATTCATTAACATTCAGACCAACTCGCTGTGCCACGCGCGTCCCAACCTGCACACGTTTAAACATGCACCCACACACAATTACACTTATTCACCTCATCTGAGTTTTTACTGTGTTTTTGCTCCCGGAGACCCTTGCGTGATGCATTAGAGCGTCTGTCACGCAAGCGGGCGGGTGTGGAGAGGGTGGGACCGCTGTGATTGATGGCTTGAGGATAATGCATGATTGGCTCCGTGACTAATGATCACGGCGAGTGAGAGTGACACAGTGGAAAAGAAACATGAAGTCAGGAAATGATTATGACGGGCCAAAACAAATGACAGCTACTCTGACATCATGATGACAAGCAACAGAGCGATGAGGGCAGTCAGAGAGATTGAGCTGTTGCCTGCCTTCTCTGCTGTGATGAACAATGCCCCATTAACTCAAGCTTCTGAACTTCACTTCACACTCGGTACGCTCGCACGTCTACCCGAAACAAGGTACCGAGGGTCAAGCCGAAGTCGGCAAGTTTTGCATACGAGACCTGCACGCTTCTGTCACGTTTCTGTTGTTCCACGTCTCGATGCACCTAGGATGGTTTCCGTTGGATGTTTTCGTGGAAACACACAAACAGATAAACACACATTTTAAAGGTTAGAGCTGATAGGAAGCCCAATTTATTTTTTGATGGTAGGTGAAGACCGTCTGGGTCTCTCATCCGTCAAGCTCCTTTCAAAATGTCAATGTAGTTCCTCAGTCAATCACCCGCGACGTCAAGGTGTCCCACATGCCAGGCTGCCAGGTACGCTCAGTGCCTGAACGGAGCCTCTCTCATCTGTCCGACTGACTGGCCCCCACGACACAGGACGCCAAAACGTTTATTCAAATGTGGCACACGGTCACGCATAACGCTGTGCGGACTAAACCGAGAACATGAGGGGTGAAGAGGATGTTTGACAGACCTGGAAACATTTCCAACATTGTAATAAAAAAATCCTGCAGAAAAACTGAAATTTTCTGGCAGCTGGGACGGCAGAAATATACCGTAAAATACAATTTTCCCTGTTTTTCTTGTAGATTTGCTACCAACCACACTTGACTGAATTTGTGACTCTGGAGATCCAAAAGAATAAACATGATTTAATAGACACAGATTGCGTTATAAAACGACAAAGCAGCTCAGCATATAACTGACGTCTTTCAATTGGCCCAATATTGAAAGCATCTTAAATGTAAACCACATGATGATGGAAAATTTGATTTTAAACTTGAAATGGTTTTGTGTTAATTCTACACCTTAAGATAATTTTTTTATATTTTATGCTTAGCCGTGTTACACTTACAACTTAAACTTTTTTGTGTGTGTGTTATTCATTTGTTATTCATTATTTATTCAAGCACGCACACAATCTTTTTTTTTTATATACATTTTCCAAAAGATATTGTGATGATATCTCTATTGTGATTTCTTTTGGTAACAATATTTCTGTTGTGATTTTATTTGGGTCTCCCCTTCTAATGAACAGGTTTGACAACTTTAGTCATTTCTGTGAGCACAAATTTTAAAGCAACACTTTGAAGTTTATCTACCTCAAATTATTGTCTCTAAAATTATTACAACAACTCTTAAACGGATTATTCCTACTGCCGCTGCTTCCTGGGCAGCCTAATAATGGCTACGTCAACCACATGGGGGAACCCATGAGCAAAAGTTCCAAGGTGTCGCTTTAATGCTACTAAAGCATATAAACGGTTTCAGTGGCAATTTCCGGTAGACCTCAGCAAATAATCCATAACTGTTGAGTAGTTGTAATTTAATTGAATAAAATTAATTGAATAAAATGAATGAAAATTGAATTGAAAATATTTATAAATAAATAAAACATAACCAAATACAAACCGAAAGGTAACTCTTGGCAGGACGCATGCATCCGATGAAACAGTCTATAATGGTATTTTACAAAATTCTGTTCTTCTAATTTTATAGCAACAGTTTGTGGAGGACCCTTTTCTATTCCAACATGTGCACAAAGCAAAGTTTAATAAGAAATGATTGATAAAGAGAGAGAGAGAGCGAGAGAGAGAGCGAGAGAGAGAGAGAGAGAGAGAGAGAGAGAGAGAGGCACTTACACGGAGACACTGATTTGCACTTATATTACCAGGCTTGATAAAAAGGATTCATTGTCAATCGTCACATGTGCAGGTATTATAATCCAGGGCAGTTCTCTGGCACCTTGCCATTCATATTCCAGCCAGAGAAATGTCAGGGCTCTGCAGTCTTCTCTAGGGTCAGTGCTCAGGTAGACAGACAGCTCAGAGGCTCAGCTGTGCCATCGCTAGCGGAAATAGAGGAGGTCAATTTCTGACCTGTGAAACACCTGAATGAAGATTTAGAAATCAATGAAAGTCTCTTTACAGTTTTTTTTATCGTTTGCTTTAAAATACAATCCACTCAGAGAGCTCAGAAATGTGAGTAACTGTTCCATTTGGAGGCTGAGGTTAAACTAGGGTTATACCATAAAATACTGAACATTATCTGATTTTAAATATGACAGGTGCCTTTTCACAAAAATATGTTAGACTCTTAAAAGCATTTGATACAGGTGCATGTCAAATTTCTTATGTATCAATGCGTAAAGAAATATCACTTGGCTATCAGCGATCAGTCTGTAGAATGATTTATATGCTAATTACATGTTATCTTTTCTTTGGCAGAACACCTACACTCGTTTCCAGTTGATTTGGTTGAGCCCCATGAGCCTTCTCCACCTTTTCAGGTACAGCAGGAGGGTATGAGAAGACAAAAAGGGAAGTACTTCGAAATGGAGGAACAGTTAAAGAAAAGTGAAAAAAATAGACAAGCAATAAGAAAATGTTAAAAGTAACTTAGTTCACAATTTATACAGCATTTATTGATTAGAATGTAGCTCCATATACACACCCACTTACAGTACACCTAAACTCTTTTTATATTAAATGAAATATTTGAATATACACATCTGGGCAAAACAAGGAGGCAGCAAAATAAAGATACCAACATTTTGGAATCGACTTCCCATCAGGAGCACACCTGTGATGTCTGAAAATGCGTTTCTGTAGGCAGCTCAATAGGTTTTGGAACAAAGCAGATATATCACACTTGATGTCCCGGTTTAGCCGCCCCTTTCACACTTCAACAGAACGTCTAAATGATAAGAATATCTTTTGCTCCTCAGATAAAGCAGCCAGCTCTTTGTGTCTATTTCCACACTGCAGAGATCTCAGTTTACGATTAGTGTTTTACGCTGCAGGGTTGCTCAGTGGCACCAGTGGCAGAATATAAAAACCATCGAAAATACAAACAGGACCCTCTAGATTAACTTCATTGTGAAAGCACGTAAAAAGATTACGTCGCAGAAGGCTTTAAACATCTACGTTCTTATAATTGCAAAACCATCTGAGATGTGGAACCAATCACAATGTAAACACTCTCTTGTCGCTTCTCAGCTAGAACAACATTACACGGCCCATAATACTTTTGAAAGCAAGCGATTTGACGGGAAGGCTCGCCGTTCTGTCCTCTACTTTAAAAAAGACATACTCGGTCGGGAATAGTCCGACTGCAGTGATAGGGCAATCTCATCAAAAGACGACAGTTGAACCGTACCGAGCCCCTGCTGGCATGGCCGTCTTGTGAACGTGCGTCGTATTCCTTTATTTCCTTCTCTGGTGTAATAGGTCTATCTTAACCAGCACTAGAGATGGGGCATCGTATGGAAGACATGCAATGTCATAGACATCCAGCAGTGTTTAAGATTGCAAGGCCATTGCCGTGGTACTGCTACCCCTCTCGAAGCGAGATTGGTAACTGGTTAGAGATGGAACGGCTTACTGCTTAAGAATTCACAATACCCAAGGTGAAATCATAGGACGTAGCTCCTTCTCACACACATTTAGCTCTGAGATTTAAATTGCGTTTTGCTTTTTGCAATCCACGGTAAAGCCATTCGATCGTAAGGGTCAATGCCAAAAAATTACAGAATTGCTGGATGTTATGCTTTCAAGAGGTAGAATGTTTTATGAGTCTCCATATACAGTATCTAAAAGCAAATTCTCAAAATTATTTATTTGTTCACACTGAATACACGTTAAATAAGAATCACATTAAATGTGCTGTGCGCTTATTGTCCAAAGATTTTATACTGTTTACACAGAGAGTAAAAATGATTGCAATATAAAAATAAGTCTATTTTCTTCATATTCTGCATTGTATATGTTCTTTGAAAGAAATAGTTCACTGCAAAAACTCTACATGTCCTTGTTTCAAAAAGCTATTTACAATTATTCAGAAATAATCCTCCTGTGCTCCATCGAAAAAACAATTGCTTGTAGGGTTAAACCATCATGAGGGTGAGTAAATAATGACAGAATTTAAAACAAACTCAAACAAAGAAAGTATTTCTACCCACAATGCAATGCTACCAAATTCCCTTTAAGTCAGTTTACTTGGCAGCCATCTTGGCAATGCCCCCAGGCAGCTATTTTCTATCTAGGCATAAGCCATGCAGCTTCTGCATCTCTAAAACTGATAAAACTGAACTAACACCTCAAATCACCAACAAAATCGAACAAAAATGAACCAAACTTTGCTCAAATGGACCGAATCAAGAAAAAAGATGATGGTGAGGTGGGAGTATTAAGATCTTTTCTCATTTACACACAGCAAAAACTAAACTAATAATCTTAAAACATTAAAATATATATCATTTTTTTAAGAAAGGTATATTAAATGATGTCCTTTGAGCAATATATTTAGATTTTAGAACCATTTCTAGATTCTAGATTTCTGCTAGTAAATTAGGGACACCCCTCTTATCAAAACCCTTCCCCTCAAAAGACATGAAAACACACACACGGAGATGCATGGATGAAGCTGGAAATCAGCAGCACATCATTTTACTTCCAGAGGTGAGAAAAATAAACCAAACCTCAACACGGACCCTGTGTACTACACTGTTAGCTGTTTTTAAAAGCAAGAGTACCAAAATATTTCTGCACGGCAAACTACAGTAACTGACAAACTGATGTTCTCGGCTCCCTGCTTCCTATATATAGGGCTGCACTGTGAACGTCTAAAATAATTGACAGGTAGAAAACATGTCAAAGCGTTCTGATTGGATCAAAGAATCTGACCGCAGTTTATAGAGTCTAGAGCTGTCAGACCAAGAGTGATATTTCTGGACACGGTTTCGGTTTTCAGCGATAGCTGCCTGTAAGGTAATATTGACATTTTCTGCTTGCATTTTAATAAAAAAACGTACAGCATCCTTAAAGTAACAGCTCACCCAAAAAATTTTATTATGTCTTTAATTACTCATCCTCAAGTTAATTTAAATATGTATACATTTCTCTGTTTTGATAACACAGAGAAAGATATTTGGAAGAATTTTGCTATAAATGTCTTTTGAAGAATGTTGGAAAGCAAACAGTTCTGGGCACTTTTAACTACCATTGTCATTTTTATGCTGTGGTAGTCAGTGGTTGCCGAGTACTTTTTGGTTACAAGTAGGAATGCACCGATATGTACATTTTTGCCGATAACAATAACCGATAATTCTTGAACATTGGAAGCCGATAACCAATATATTGGCCAATATACAGTACAGTATACCTAAATATTAATATAACATTTTCTGAAATATTTTTTTCCCCTCAAAATCATGTACCAAGCCTACTTTATACTATTTCAATATTCTTTAACTTTTAAACTTTTCTAGTATAATGTTTATTTAATAAACAAATTACAGATGTTCTTTCAGTGCAACCCAGAAAGGTGTTCTCAATAGCCACAAGAATAACAGCTCTCAAGACAGAAAGCATTCAGACAGCAGCTGGCTTCAAACAAATTGCTTTTGTACCTATAATTTACACATTCATAAATATCTACATAAACACGAACAATGTTTTGCTACTAGCGGTGAGTGAATGATTGTGACGGAAAGACAGTACTGTACTGGATTTTAACTGTGAGCAGCATGCAGCTGAAGTGGTTCAACCAGAGGAAATGATTAATAATTTATCGGCTATAATATATCGGCTTGAATTGTATTATCTGCCGATATCGCTAACATTGCAAATGACTATTTATCGGCCGATACCGATATGTCCAATAATTTATCGTGCATCCCTAGTTACAAGCATTCTTCCAAATATCTTTCTCTGTGTTCATGAGAATCAAGGGTGAGTAAATGATAACAGAATTTTCATTCTTGTGTAAACTGTCTCTTTAAGGTTTACTGGTGGTCATATTTCTACTGTCTCTATTTTTTTATAGCTTCAGCATCAAAATAAATAATCCACTCATGTCTTGAATTAATTCCAAACTGAAGAACTTGTTTACTGTTCAAGCTAGACATTTATTGATTTACGCATCATTTTCATTTTGCTAGATTACCATATGTGTTCACACTGTATCGTCTCGGATGGATTGCAAACACATACATTTTATATCTCTAAGTGAAAGTGACATTTTGTTTGTTGTAATCATCGGTTCTATAATGTAATCATTTATACAAGTACATCTGATGGACTGCTTTTGAAATGGCCAATGTCACAATATCATGTGACGGTCACAATAAAAGCCCTCAGACTGATTTATATGGGACGGACCATAATTATCTACCATAGAAATGACTGGCTGGCTGAGCACTAACAGCTTCTTAATTAAAAAAAAAAAAAAGTCAAAGCTCCGTCCTTTGTATTTTATCAGAGAGAAGCTCTTTCAAGGTAACACACTTAATGAAATTACCTGCATGTAAGAGCAGACGAGAAAAGGTAAAACAAAAAACGGCCTTGGCTCTCTAACATATTACAGTCTGAACCAGTGAACCACTGAAATCTGATGGTAATGGAAAAACACTGCTTCTCTGATACATGGGTAGTTGACAAATATACTGTAAATGTGAATGGTGTGACATGGCAAAAACAAACTATATACTTTTATATTATTTTTATTTTTATTTATATAAAACAGCATACGTTTTTTCTTTCCATTATTTCTTTTGCTCTCATGCCATAGGACACATTTACGGTTTATTTGTCAACCAACCACGTGTCTTTCATCCTAAACTACGCTTATTGTGTGTGATGTAATATATAGAATCATTGTGTATGGAGTGTCTACTTCGATGAATCCTCATCCATCTTGCTGTACACAAAAAATAAATAAATAACTGTTTGTCATCAATACAATGCCAAAGAACAATTCCAAGACAGACGAGCATGTTGTCACACGACAGCTGAGATATATGGGCGCGTTTGATTAAGTTTAAGATGCCGAACGAAGCACAGATTGGGCATTCAACTAGCGACACCGTTCACGCCGGTCCAACTCTGCTTTGCTTTCTTTAAACCGTTCAACACTCGATTGGAGCAGTCAAGACAGCCATACCCGATAAGGACGTCAACCGTACTCCAATGCACTTCGCCGAAGCCACGCATGAAATATGACACTGCAGTCTGTAATAACACAATATATACAGAGCATTCAATTACAGCACTGCCATCATCAAGGTCCTTCTCTTCGAGCCAGGGGCCAGTATTTACACCAGTGTGCCTATAGCTGTCCCCCCGGGGCTGAGTTATGGCCCCCACCCGGCACACCGGAGTCTTGGACTCCACAATCCTGCAGAAAGTCGCCCAATAAGGCGTACCGTTGGGCAAACATAACTCCCGGGCTTTCAGACGTCGGCCTAATGGCGTGTAGCTGGACAAGTCAAAGCCGGCGCGTCGGACGGGGTCGGGGACATCGAAGGAAAAGGGGGGGCAGGATAGCAAGGGGGGTAAAAGGGTTACGAGAATCCAGGCGCGGCTGAAAGGAGTACAGGGGGTGAGGGGTGGGGAGTGGGCAATGTGGGGGGATCACGGGAGGGCTAAAGAAGGGGGGAACAGGCAAGCTTTCGCACGGCTGGGAGGAGGAGCCACAGAAGCGGAAAAGGGAAAACGAGGGTGGGATCGGGAGGCGAAGGGACTGGGGAGCTATGGTGGAAAACGCGGGATTAACCTGCACCAATGGGCCAGAAGTTGAGCGCAATATTGAGGTGGGGGGTGGAATCGGAGGGGAAAAAGAAAGAGCACAAGGCGAGGTCACGAGGTGGGAGATTGCATCGGAGCAAACAGAGGTCGAGTAAGGAAAAAAGAAACAAGAGCAAGGGAGGATAAGCTGTGGACAAGGGTCGGGGGCAAACCAGGGGGGCAGATAAAGGAGACGGGAGGAAAGTCGGGTACTGTATGTGTCACAGGTAGGGGACCGGAGGTGCACTAACTGGAATGGGGCTGATCAATGGTAATTAAAGGGGTCTAAGGGGAGCATGGCGGCACGAGATCTGGGTGCGGGCAAATGCGGGGCGGCCCAGGGCGCAGGCAAGCCCGAAGAAGGGTAGGGCGCTGACTCGAGGGAAAATGGAAATGGAAGAGAAGATGGAAAACGGAGGAGATGAGCAAGGATGCAGGAAGCAGCCATCAGGAAAGGTGGGAAGGCGGGGGGGGAAGGGGGAGGGGGAGGGGCGAGATAGGTCGGGGGAGAGGGGAGGGGGAGATAGAAAGAAAAGATGATAGAAGAAGAGAGAAAATATGGTAGGAGAAGACAGAAACGGGGTAAAGATGAGGACGCGTAACGGAGAGAGGTAGAGGAAGGAAGGAGGGAGTGGGAGTGAAGGGGGGGGGGGGGGAACAAAAGATGAGGGAGGAAAGGGGGGTATGAGCATACAGGCGAAACGAGTGGACTGGGGGAACCATCGAGGGCTGGCAGAAGCGAAGGGGGGAAGCGAAAGGGGGGAGGGTCGAGAATAGCAGTCAATTTGGCGAGAAGGGGAGAAAAAGGGGGAACAGGGGGGAATGTGGAGGGAAATATGTGAGGGGAGGAGGGGTAGGGGGGGGACGGGGGGGTGCGGAAAAAAAAGAGGGGGGCAATGACGGAGGCGAATGAAGGCGGCAGGTGGAGGGTAGAGAAGGGAGAGGGTGGGTGAGACACGGGGGAGGGAGAGGGGAGGAGGGTACGAGGGTGTTAAATAAAAACATGCGGGGGAAGCAGAAGGATGAGAGCAAGGGCGGAGGGGGGTGAGGGAGGGAGGGGGGATAAGGGGAAACGGGGGAAAAGGGGGGAGGGCAGGATTAAGGGACTTAGGGAGGAAAGGGAGGAGGAAGGGAGCCTAGAGGGTAGGTAGGGGCTTGAGGAGACGTAGAAGGATTAAGAGGGTGGGTAGCGGGGGCGGCACGTATAAACAGGGACAAGGTGTGGGGAAAAGAAGAAGGGGGGCTAGGATAAGTCAAGGAAGGATGGACGGGATAAAAAAAAAGGTGTGTAGAACGGGAAGAGGATGGCTCAGGAGTAAGGTAAAGGAAACGAGTGCGTCGGGAAGGGTTAGGGAAAAAGGGAGGGAGGAAGATAGGGAGCGGGAGAGGCAGGAGAGGCAGGTGGTGAAAAAAGCGGGTTTGTAGAGAGAGGAGGGAAAGCGGGTAGGTGGGGACAGTGAGAGTACGAAGTGATAAGAGAGTGGGGGGGGGGGTGGGTAACAGGGCTAAGGGAAGGCGCAGAGTGTAGAAATGTAGTTGAGAAGGGCGGGGGGGATAGGAAGCACGAATATAGGCAAGAAGGTAAGAGGAGAGGGGAAGCAAGCATCGCCGGGCGAAGATGAGTGAGAGATAAAGCGCTGTAGAGAGGTGGGAGGGAGTGACGGACACTATCGAAAAGGGTGCCAGGGGGATTTCAAAGGAGTGAGAACAGTGTGTAAAGAGGATGGGACGGGTATCTGCGATATATAAAATAGAGAGAAGAACGGTAAGGGAAAATGGAAAGGCAAGGCAAGTGAGAGAGGGAAGGGGGACGGGTTAGGGGTGGCCGAGAAGAGATGGGGGAGAAAAGTTGGGGTCGTGGGCTAAAGGAATGTGGGGGGAAAGGGAGAGTTAAGGGAGAGGATGGGGGAGTAACAAAAGATCTACGGTGGGTAAGTTAATAGCAGGAGGAGAAGTGTGGATAGTAGGTAGACCTGTACTAAATGAAAGAGTGCAAGAAAATACACAGTAATAAGTAGGTAATTATTGAGCAATGTAACGCGAGTACAACGACCAGAAAAAGAATATGGCTGGGACCGGCAAACCAAAAAGGACAACTGTAGGGGGACGAGCGAACAGTTGAATGTGGATGAATGTTGAGAGGAGGTTGGTAATCAGAACAAGTAAAATAAGTTGACCAGGGATGTGTGGATTAGCAATAGAAGAAAGGGGACAAGGGAAAGCCAGAGGGGAGAAAAAGGGAAAGAACGAATGGGGGGGGGACTCGGTACGAAGAAAGGAGACTTAGGTAAAATGGGGTAAAAAATATGATACGGGACATAGGACACACGCCAGTAGGGAGAATAAACCCATTGAAGATAGGCAAAAAAGGTCGCAGAGACATGGGGGGTGGACTAAGGAGGACGAGGAATACGAACAAGCAAGAAGCGAGTCGAGAGGAAGCAAGTAGGAATGCGACCGATACACTCAGGCCCACATCAAAGAGATGAGCTCCAGACCGGAAAGTGTTTAGAGATAGGAGATTATCTATCCTACAGTGGGAAAAACAATAACAAAAAACATCTAACTTTTTGTAGAATAACAAGGTAATGAGTGATTTAATATCGTGGGAAAAAAAGGTTAGACAGAGGAAGAGGTAATAAAGAACAAAAAAAAAGACACTCGTCGACTACGGGGAATTAGTGCAAAGGGAATGGGGGAAAGAATCACTGATGAGGATAGAAAAGAAAACGGTACCGAAGGGAAGGAGTAATAGGAGAAAAACAAGTTTGGAGGTGTCAGGAGAAGAAATAGATGGGAGGACAGAAAAGCGAATATGAGAAAGCGCATGGAAAAGTGCGGGACGAAAGAGGAATGCGCGGTCAGGAGAAAAAAAACGGAAGAAACGGAACAAAAGAGAGTCAAAACGAGGGACGGCATAAGTAAAAAAGAAAAAGAAAAGAAACGTAATGAAGGTTTGGAAAGTTGGGGGGGGGGAAGGTGGGGAAAACACTTCAAAGTGGTAGAAAGGACGTAAAATGATAGACTGTTTGACAAATTATATGGGGGGGGCAACCTAAGGACGTAAAGGAGCTGAGGCAGAAAAGAGGGCAAACCGCATAGATAATAAAATAGGCTGTGTAGAATGAAAAAAGCAAGGAAAAAATACTAAAACAAAACATATCATAATCGGGGGTGTCACGGAAAAGCGAGAGATGATATCGAGGTTAAGAAGCAGCGTGTCGGGCCATGGGATGGGAGAAAAAGGAAGGAGAAAAAAAGGTGGAAAAAGATAACGTAACAATAGCAACAGAACATCACTTGTCCACAAATAACAGACACAAAACTGGCACGAAAAATTAAAGCGCCGTTAGACTAACGACTGCTCAAATCATATTCATAGATCACTTCACTTTTAGCAAGTAGAGGGCGGGGGGGAGGTAACGTGAAAGGGGGAACCGGGCGGAAGAAATACCATAAGGGAGAAACGATAGGGGCGAGGAGATCAAAGACTGAGAACTGTGAGGAACCGAGAAAAGAAATGACGGGGAAAAACAGAAAACGGGGCTGATATAAGTGATAGGTAGCGTGATACAAAAGAGAAGGACCAAGGGGGGTTTAAGGGAGGCCGCGCAAAACAGAAAGACGAAGGAAAATGAAACAAGAGGAAAAAGAAGAGAGAACTGAGGGCGGTGAGGGAGAAGAAGGAAGATGAGAGGGACAGCGGGAAAGAAAAATAGAGGCTAGATTCCTAAGAGTGAGAGGGACCAATGTAGTCAAAAAAGGGTCGCAGCAACTGCCTCAAGAGAGAAAACTGATGAGAAATAATAAAACAAATAGTGAATAGAAAGAGGGATGGCTGAAAGTAAATAGGCCGTGCACAAGTGACGAGAAAATGCAGAAAGGGATTAGGTTATCCAGAAATAAACCAAAGTTGGTAAGCCAGTGAGAGAGTGAAAGGGTTGTTATTCCACACGGAAAGTTAGACAATAGAAGGTGTGGCCAGAATTATTCATGTTCACGTCGTGCGGAAAGAAAAGCTAAGAGAAAGTAAAAATTCGATCTGAGTCAAAAAAAAGGAAACGCAGGCTGGAATCACCAGGAAGATGAGGAGGAGAAAAGCATAAAAATGAGAAAATAGGGTGAGGGATAGAACGAGGAGAAACGGAATGCAACGAGACGCGAACGAAAGGGAAGGCTAATGGTGAATAAAGAGGAGGCAGGGGAAAATAGCATAAAAGAGGGGGCGGAAAAAGACAAGCGAGAGGAGACAAATACGGGGGGGAAAAACAGGGCTATGAGAAACAACCATAACATAGGCAAACACAAAGACAAAAAGAGAGGAACCCCAGGAACAGAACAACAACCAAGAAAAAGGAAAAAAAGAGAAAAAAAATAAAAAAATAGGGAGGGTGGGAAAGAAGAAAAGAGAAAAGAAGCAAGCACCGGTGCGGGTGAGAAAGCGAGAGAAGGGAGGTGGGTAAAAAGAAGGGGGAAGAAATAAAAGAGATAAAAACTGAAAAGAAAGGATGTAAGAAAGAACAGGAGGGTGAAATAAAAAAACGGCACACAGACCAAGGACGAAAACCAAGGGAAGATTAACAGAGTGTGAAAAGGAAGAAGGAAGAGGGGGATTCAAGCGGGAGGGGAGCCAGAAAGGAGGAAGGGGGAGAGTATAAGAAAAAAAGAAGGGAACGAAGCAAAAGGAAAGCAGAAAGAGAGAGAAGAGGGTAATACGAGGACAATGCCATAGAATACGAAGAAAAGGATGAGAGGAGAGAGGAGGAAGATGATAAAAAGAATGAAAGGAAGAGAACAACGACATGGAATAAAAATGGGAAAAAAGAAAAGATGGAGAGAAAGAAGGGCAAAAAAAAAGGGGGGATAAAAAAAGAAAAGAAACAAAAAAAGAAAGGATAGGGAGATAAGAAAAATACATAGCCCAATAATGGAAAAGAAAAGACGTGAGTCAGAGGAGCAAGGGCGGAAAACATTGAAAGGAGGGTAATGAAAAAGGGTGTCAACGTCAAAAATGTATGGAAAAGGAGAGGGAAAACGAGGAGACGGAGAGGGCCTGAAAAAAGGAAAAAGGAGTAATAAGCGAAAAGTAGGAAAATCGATGAGGAAACCAGAAAGGCCACGGGAAAGGGAAAGAGGCAGCGAGGAGAGGGAGTAAGGAAAAAACGAGGAGCAATGATTAGGAGAGGGAAGACAGCATGATGAAGGGACAAAAGCATAAGGAAGAGAAGGAAAAGAGGGACGCGAGGGAGGCGGATGGCGAAAAAAATAGAAGTAAGGAGACGGACAGGAGAAGCAATTAAGGATAAAGAAAACTAAGGGGGGAAAGATGCAGTTAGGAAAGAGAGGGAAGAGAAAGAAACAAGGACTGAGGGGTGGAAAAGAAACCAAAGAGAGGCAACATCAAAAGAGTAACACTAAAAGAAAAAAAATACGAAGACAAACTCTCATATGCCACCCTGAGAAAGAAGCCCTCCAAAGCACAAGAAAGCACAGACAGGAGTCCAGAAAAAAGTGTAAGTTATTGGTAATTCCGAAAGTGTCATAGTACTGACTCCACCGCGAGAGAAACTATTATTCCTGAGGAGCCTCTACGGCAACAGGTACCCGGGAGAGAAACCAATAAGGAACAGAAAACTGGGCTTGAATAAAAATACCTTATTCCTTGAGAATGCCCCCAGGTAAGCGCAATGAAGAGGAAGCTAAGGAGAGAGGAACAGGAAAAACACCTCGAAGTGGGAGGAGAGCAGGTAGGTTCTTCGAAGTCGTCTTTGCAAACCTAAACATACAGAACGAAACGATCTAACCGATTCCGAACTCGAAGAACCGGCCTCAAGCCTGGCAAGAATGAATGCAAAGACGAAAGGTAACCCCTCTGGGCCGCATGGGGGGGGCAGGAACCCTATAAAAATCACCCTGTTCAACGCCACCCCCACAACACCACCCAGTCTGTCCAACCACACCCAACGCAACACAAACACAGGAAATACAGCCAAAAAAAGGAAATAGGAAAGGAAAAATGGAAGCATAATAGAGGAGAAGAGAGTGGTACCAAGCAGCCAGAGGAAGCAGAATACCGCCCCCAAAAGGAGAAGAACTGAAATTCCGCCAAAATTGGGAAAACTGCGGGTCGAATAGAAAACCGGAGCGGAGGGTGGGAGTAGGTGGACGAAAAGAAAAACCCGTCGGAAGCACACAAGAGACCAAGAAGAACACATAGACAGGCGGCGGGCCAGAGGAGTAAGGGGGAGCCTCAAAACGTGCGGCGGGAGTACCGTGCCCTCCGGGGCGGATAACGAGCGGCGCAAGTGGGACGACCAAAGAGGATAACAGCGGGAAACAGAAGACGAAGGTGGCAGAGGGAAAAAAGAGGGAATGGTGAGATGGAACACATACGGGGCAGTGGGCATGCCCCTGCGGAGAAACGGGAACGGAGTTCGAGAAGCCAACAAGAATAAAGAACAAAGGGGTAAAAAGCAGGAATGTGTCAGGAAAGAAAGAAAGAAAGGAACCGGCGCTAAGACAGATACGGCGAACAGCAGGCAAGAGTAAGGAGCGCAACGAAAGGGACGGCTCGGAAGTCACAGAAGTACCATTCGGCAGCTTGCAGAAGAAAAAGTATAGAGACGACGAGGGTCGAAAGAATCGAAGTCGGGACAACTGGGTCGGAAATAAGAGAGGGCAGGGTGAGAGACAAGGGAAAAAAGCAACAACGTGGGCACATACCGTACACGGGGTAAGAAGAGGGTCAAAACGGAAAAACGCAAGAAGCATGCATAGGTAACAGAAAACTCCGGGTCAAGAGAGAAGCGCCTCGGGGCAATAAGAGAAAAAAAAGGGGGTAAAAAAGAAGAAAGATGATTTGTATGTCGCTCCACAAGCACCCTACAAAGAGCGGAACAGCCGGGGAGGATATCACCTTCGACTCGGGGGAATCCCGAGCTAAAACCCGACTATGGTTTAAAATCCAGCTAAGGCTCTCGAAGAAACATATAAAAATTGACGGAGCAGGAAAGAGATGAAAGGGCGCTCAATGCCGACGGATGGGCTGAAGAAAGCAACGAAGGAGAAAGGCATGCAAGTAAACCGCTCCAGACTAAATCAAAGAGGAGAGGGTGGAATTCAAAACGAGTGTATGCCAAAGCTAAAACGCAACAAAACAGAAATGCTGATTTACTACACGAGAGAAGGAAAACCGTCAAGAAAAGTGTTAGACGGAGGGGTCCAGTCTAACAGGGGTCGAACGGTCGCTATAGAATGGAAGGGACCAACGACAGGTACCAGACAAAAGGTTGAAGATTGTGGCTCAGATTTCATCAAATTTTACACACAAGCACTAACACGCTCATGTGTATGCAAATCGACCTGGCAAATATAATACCATATTACGTTTTTCACCATGTCCGTGGTTATGATGTTTATGAAAAACGATGAAAGATGATGTTGAACAGTAAAACCGATTGAAGTTACCCAATTACAATGGATTAACATTTACAACTTGGCGCATCTGGTGCACCTGCATGTATGATTTCTTATGTAAATGCATTGTGTGCGCTGACTTTTACAGTTAACAGTTGCACAAGTTACCAAATTTATTCATTTAAACGAACAGAAGAAATCAGGTTGTGACAATTTTTGACATTTTGACAATTTAACTTTACTTTTACATTCACACACATCAAAAATAACACACTGCATGAAATGCAATTTTAAGGACATTGCAATATTTGCTCTTTAATCTAAATACTTAAGAATACTTAGGAATACTAATAAGGTACGTAACACGAAGGGACCACCAAAACAGAGAACTTGGTATTCCTCTGCATATTATTTTAAACAACATCAATTTTCCACAATATATCTTGTGGCAAAAAAGCAGTCAATCTTAGAAAAAACTAAAGGGAAACATGCATAGGCTCAAGAAGGCCACACAATGCATTAAGAGCTGGGGTCTGGTTAGGGTTAGTTAGGCTTAACTTTTTTGAATAGAAGGCTAAATTGTACTTTAATTGTATTTTGTCTTGTGGGAAACATGTGGCTACATGTGAAGGGCAGTACTAAATGAAATAATATTATCTATAAACAAAATTAAAAAATCTTTACACATCATCCTGTTAAAACATTTTCACCCCCTTCTCTGGAATGCATTGTTTCATGGAAACTTGTTTCCATCACTAAATAAAAAACTAAAAAGGTCATTTTTTCAGAATTGCGAGATTTAAACGCGTAGTTGTAAGTTATGAAATCAGAATTACATGTAATTTTTACCTTTTCCTAGTAAGTTTATATCATGTGATTCTAACTTTATAAAAATTCAGATCTATTTCTCGAACTCGCAATTCTGAGAAAAAGTCTGTGTTTTTTTCTCTCATTGGACATTATAGACCACAATTGCGAGTGTATATCTCTCACATTTCTAAGAAAAGAAATCAGATTTGTGAAAACTCACAATTGTGAGAGAAAGTGATAACTGAGAGATAAAAGAACTGTGAG
Organism: Triplophysa siluroides; assembly: GCA_006030095.1. Lineage (NCBI taxonomy): Eukaryota > Metazoa > Chordata > Actinopteri > Cypriniformes > Nemacheilidae > Triplophysa > Triplophysa siluroides. The sequence continues at coordinate 4,688,160 of VCII01000846.1, read as the reverse complement.
ATAAAAAGTTGCGATTCCCTAAACAAATTACTTAAACAATGGACTCACAAACAACTATCACAAAACATGAAAACAGTCGTTGTTGATCATTCAGGTAACCACAGGCATTAAAGATTTAAACAAAGTAAAGATAGCGATGAACGCAGACCGCCCGACCCGCTTGACTTTCGTGTGCGGTGACGTCACGTGCAAGCACTGCCACCACATGTCAAAATAAAAGCTTTGTTCAACGAGAGGTGAAATCAGATGTCAATCAACATAAGTAGCGAATCAAATTTTGAACCCCCCTCAAGTAATCACTTTGGTAATCTAAAAAACTTTTCGGATGTAACTGTAATGTGATTACCACCGTTTAAAAAGTAACTGTAATGAAATACAGTTACTCAAGTTTTGTAACTACATTGTAATTACATGTATTTTGTTACTCCCCAGCCCTGACAATATGGTTTGTAGCATATTATAAATGCTCTACATTAAAACCAACATGTGTGCTATATCATGTACACGTGTCTCAGTTTGCAATTGTACACACGGATGAATAGACCTAAACTGGCTTAGATTTAGTTTGACACAGAGAATGAATATGACCTAGAAAAGTAACGATTCCCATGGATCAAAACTGCTACAACATTCCCAGCAGTCCCTCAAGTGAAAGCCTGCCCCTGGCATTGTACCCAATTAACTAAAATCATGTCAAATTAGAGCTATGATAAACTGTGTGTATTTTGTTAAATTCCCTTGTTAGTGATTTGGTCCTTGTTCTGGTGCCATTAGTTGATGGAAATGCTGACTCACAGCTGGCACCAAATGCAGTTGAGAAATTAATTATTTTTCTCTCATTTTATTATTTTGACTCATTTTGTTCCTTTCACCTTCCCGTCTTCCATAGTTGAGCAAACATGCAGTCCATGTATAAAAATGGCTGAACTGAGTAATTCACACTGTCCTCTTTAGTTAGTATAATAACATTAACCTGTGCTGCATTGTTGTGAACTGAAAAAAAATCTGCCTTTTTAAAGTACAATTTACAAGTTTGGCTTAGAAGTCATTTTAGCTTATTTTAAATTTTGGCCAGTGGTGAGATGATTTAACTTACGAAAATGAGTTGAAATTGCTTAAAGCAACACTTTGTAGTTTTTCGACCTTAAAATAATGTCTCAAAATGATTTTATGTTAAAATGACTTCGAAACCCAAGTTGAGTGAAACTAAAAATGAAAGCAGCAAATATTTTTTTACAGAGGAATTGCACTGCCAGCCGTGGAAGGGGTTTGGAACAGTGTAATTTTGAGACCGCATGTCAGAAACAATTAATATATATAACGTCTGTTCACAGTCTCTTAACCATTTATGCTTAGAATATAAGTCCTTGAAAGGTAAAAAATGATTGTTATACAATTCTGTTGCTTCTTTATAAACCGTTTAGTCTCACATACACTGCAAAATCTAGGCCGAAAGCAAATGCAATTTAAGCAGCAGTTTCTGAATTATTGGGTGCTGTGGAGGCTTATATAACAGATAGACTTTTATTCCTCCATTGATTTGTGAGCAGGCAAATTTCCCAGAGTTTTAAAAAATAGATGTATGCATTAAAAAAAGCATTGGTTTCACCTATCGTCTGTCAAACGTCTGTTGCACCTATCCATTTCACACACCCATTTTAATATTTAGTTAGTGAAACTGTATTTCCTGGTGTGGTTCTCTGTAAATCTTCTTATAATAGCATTTTCTCTCGGTTCCATTACAAGCATATAAAAATATATGTACAATGAATAAAAAAGCCACGAGAAAGTTCTATGTTCGGCATAGATATGTAACACTATCTGGTCTAGGGTTTAATGCTAAGAATAAAGCACAATGAGTTTTGGAAAATTTCATTAACATTTCATTTTTGCATAGTAAATGAAAATATGACACCGTCCATTTATGGAACTGGAAACATATGGGAGACTGTCTCTCCATTATAAGAAATATCTGTTTAATTGAATATATTTTTAGACTCAGGTAATGAGAGCCGTTTATTAAACTAAGGCCACTGCAGGAAAGATTTGTCATGCTACCATTTACAGAATGGTAATAAACTGTCACACTGTTTAAATCATGTTCATATGTCATTTTGATTTAAGAGACTGAGAGCAACAACAGGTTGAGGACACAAAAGCGGGCGTTAGATCCGATGTGCTATGTCGCAAAATCAATGGCATTACACCTTCAAGGTTAAACCTCATGATTAATGATGTTAGTACTGTGAGAGATGCAGACTCTTTGTATTTACTACACACTTTTTAATTCAACAACCTGTGAGGGAACACATCTTTCACAAATCCATGATTGAAACCCAGAGTTACTCTTTTTTCAATTTTTTGATGACAGAATATCATCTACATATATTCAATCACATTTCTGCTGTTCCTCCAACTATGATTTTCGACAATTAAATAAAACCGGGAAGGGAAGATTGTCTCAAGGCCGTGACGAACGTCCAGCCAAGCTGCCCCTCCCTCCCACACTCCCTCTGCAAAGTGTGTTGAAATGAGGCCTGATGAAAAGTCTACGGCGGGTGTGAATAATTCATGAATCATAAATTACAGCGCATGCCTCCCTGTAGGGGTAGTTATTTCACACCAGCTGTTCTGTTGCCTCCTCCTGTGCGGAAAATTAAAGAGAGGCGCTATCCTCAACCATCTAACACCATGACCGAACCCTCTCCAGTGCCCGTCTCTGCCAGAGAGCTTTTATCATAACATCTTCTTCTTCAAAAGCAACGTAACAGTGTGTGTTTTCTTTGTTATGTTGGATCGATGGCCTTATTCAATATCCACACACAGCATGACTGAACCCTCAAGGTTCCCTGGGAAGAATTTATGTGTGGAACGTACATAATGTTTGGTCCATAGAAGCAAAGCCTTTGTTTATTAACAGGACAATATACTGAAACCAAAAAAACAAACGATAATGAAAACATAATAGCGGATGCCACATGTAAGTGGTGGTTTAAAGATAAATATTCAACAAGATATTTTGACTAAATATAACATAAACTTGATGAGACAACTATTGAAACAGAAATAATACATCCTGACATTAGGGTTGTCACAATATACCAGTATTGTCAATAATCGGGATATTATCGAAATCGTGTCTACACATATTGTAAACTATTTAGCACCCATTAAATATTTCAACACAACGGATAAAAACTCTCTCTGCCTTCATACACTTTTATTTTAAGTGTGATTCATTGACCAAATAACAGACAAAACACAAATAAAAAAAATGAATTTCATGAATGGCATCATTTATTTCTTTTTATACTGTAAACATTTAGATAAATATTGAGACGAAACCGTTATCGAGATTTTGGGGCGCAATAATTGTGTAATGAAAATTGGATACCGTGACAGCCCTGCATCTACATAAAAAGAAAATTAAGGACAACTGCTTCGATAGGTCTTAATATTTTATTTATTCATTTGATTTTTCAAAACTATTTTTTCATAATAAATCTTCACTTTGAGGTCATCAAAGAATTGTCACAATAAAAACAAAAGAAGGTATTATAGAAAAATTGTACACAAATAAAAAAACACACAAAAAAAAGCAAACATTTTATTCAGAAGGTCATATATTTTTATACCTCTTGTACATTCCACGTAGTACAAGATAAAAATGTTTGGAAACACTTTTGACGGGTTGTTTATTCATTGTGCTATAATCCAATGCTCAAATATTGGGGGACTGAGTTCCTTAGTGTTACTTTGAGATTATGCTATCGTCTCCCAGCAGATCTGAGTTCTAAATACCATGCATAATTTGTTTGGTCACTAAGACAAGCAAGAGAATATTGCTTACACAGTCCAAAATCGTAGTTCCACATATCTGCTTGCTTTCCAACCCCTAAACTGTTGACTTTTCCTGTTGACACAACAGTAAACACAAAAAAAAATAAAGGAAGGCAGGAGTATGTCAAAAATAACATATTTTGAAGATGCGCATAAAGAAGGGAAAATAAAATCATCGTAGCTAATGGCAGAAACGGTTCTATCGCTATTGCAACACATTGACATTTAAGTTTCTGTTTTTCGTTGTTTTCGCCTTCGTTTTTTCTAAAAAAAAAAGTTTGAAGAGCAGGTATACTGTAGTTGGCATCATCTATATAACAGGCTATAAAACACCACTTCAGCCACAGTCCAGAGAGCACACAGATAGTCTTTGCACCGTATATAAACATGTAATAAGATACTTTTTACGTGCATGGAGTTTTTCTCAATCTATCCCAAATGGCCCCGGTGTTCCTCGTCTTCACCAGCGCAATCTGTCAGTGTTTTGACAAACATACAAACAGAAGAAAATCCAATAACCTTTACACTCGGATTGATATTTAAGGCCTCCGCAACTCTCTTTGACAGCAAGGGCTTTGTCCGGCAAACGAAAATCTGTTCCGTTCCCATCATCCCCGTCTCATCCAAACTTGCAATACTGCCATCGGAAAAGGGAGTCAAATACTTTGGCTGATTTAACAATCATAGGTAGCATCTTATTGTAAGTCCTTCCTTGCTTTTTCGTCCCATCAAACAAATGTTTGTTTGGATTGTTGCAGATGTTCGTGGTTTTTCTGGCTTTAGAGGGAAAATGTTCTGGCAACACATTTATACAGGCAACATAATATGAAATACACGTAATTCTAACCAACGGCCGTGTCTGTCAGCAATACACTTGAACATAGAACGCTGACACCCCCCCTTATCCACAGCTGAGCCTCTCAAAGTTTTGGGTTCCTCTGCAGTCCATTCGCTGCCCATTTCGTACACACTTCTCAACTTTGTAAAGTTTTTGTGTGCTTGGTTATAAAGTATGTTTTCTCATTGTTAGTAACAGTATATCCTGTCTTAGATACAACTAAGACAGTTTTGTGTCTTTGTCAATCTTTTTTTCTCGATTACTATACACAGGTTGACCTCCCCTCCCCTTTTGCGTGTGAGTTCGGAGCACTGGATCTGTGGGCGGGATTATAAGGGGGAGGGATGTCTGTAAGATCAGACGTAGTACTCTTTGTCCTTGTTTTTCTTATCTTTTTTATTTTTGGGTGCGCCGATGGGCTTTTCTTTCACCGCCGCTCCGTTGGGCTGCGTGGCAGAATTGCTGATGTAGTTGCGACTCTCGTCCACGTGGTACGAGCCCTCGTCACGGTTTCGGTATTTGTACATGGCGTACAGTAGGATTAATATGCACAGGGCGGCGGCCGCGACGATGCCCACGACCATGCCTGTGGTGCTGCTGGATTCCCGGATCACCTCCGGGCTGGGGTAACCCTTCGCCTCGGGCGGCGGAGGGTGAGCTGTGGATACACAAGAAAGGGAGAGAGAGCATTCATTAAAGGCCAATGAAAGAAATCTCTATGTCCTTAATTATTAATTATGAAACTTTAAGCGGAGTTATATATGAATTTGCTAGAGCAATTTCAATATAGCTGATACTTCCACACCATTATTTGGCGATGAGCTAACGAGAAATGGGCTAGTAGGATGTGGAATGGAAAAATGTGTGGAAGAGTAACTGAACGAACTGGAAGGAGACACGAAAATCAATATTTCTTCGCCAAATTGATTCCCCTCCTGACGAGATCAGATATCCGTCTGAGAAACTGCTCCCGAGTCACTTCAGTAAACAGGACATAAAGCAAACTAATGACACTCAACCTCAAAACGTACCAACACGTGCTTTACCGCCGCTGCATATCTTTCTTACTGAATGAACAAACATTTACTGTAAGCTTGCGCAAACATACTTCTCCTGTCAATCTTGTATTGTGGGCGCAGATAAGTGTGTGATCAGAATGAATATGTGGCACATTTTCCAAACAGCGACCAGTGAGTGAACTTCATTTTCTGGTCATTTAAGATTTCTGGTGGGCGGTTCAGTGTGGCGTAGTTTGTTCTGATTTATGTCTGTCGGAGAGGGGAATGTAACTGTGAGGCAGCGCGGCTGCGGGCAAGGCACAAATGCTCGGCAAAACAACACATGTACCAAAGCCGTTTGCAGCTTAGGTCTGACGTGCTGCGACCCGCAGGTGCAGAAAATGAGACGGTGACAAAGTACAGCGGGGAATTATGGATGGAGACGACAGCGAAACCTTTCCTTTTTACAACAGGGAAGAGACGTGGTTATTAACATTGTAACGTATCCGCTTTAGGCAACATTCAATGATTAGCAATGCTGCATCCAGATTTGTCAATACGTTTTTTCATTATGACTCGGAATGCTTGCATTTGCCACGTGTAATATGACTGCCGCCCAGGCCACTTGCAGTCGCTAAGGCAGCTGAAGGATTGGGGTAACCTTTGTGCTTCATTTTTCATGTCAAAAGCGGTTTACGCAGTTGACTGCGTAACCAGGATGCACTGAGCGGAGAAATGGGAAAAGCTGAACACGCTACGTTAGCATGCGTGTTGGCCTTTCTAAAAATAAACCTCAAAATACCTCATACAATTAATACATAACTGGAAGATCTAGGGATAAAATTATGCTTAAAGAGACCAGATATTGAACATATAATGGATGCTTTGCACAAAGTTATTTGGTCAAAAATTCTAAATAATGTCTTAGTATACAGCACATAAAATATGTGTCATAATAATGGCGTATTAAGTCTGTTTAAAGAGACAAAGACTGATCAAACGAGCTTAAAAGTCAACACACACTGAACATTTTTAATATAAACAGCATGTGCAAGACAAAAAGTATACCTCAGGTTACCATGTGTCTCAACCAGGCACGACACGACAAATGAAAATGCGATAAAAGCTATCTCTCCAATGTTTCCGTCTCCGCAAGCAAAGGTTGATTTTGTCTGTCACTTGCTTTCTGATTCTGTGGCATCAGGAAGCCCCACCCACTCGATAATTCACTGGACTGAAATCCAATTCCTCATGTATATTAAACATTAAACATAGCCAAGGCTCTTTGTGGAATCTATGAAGCATTGAATATTATATGACAAATCATCCAAGGAAAAGCATAATTTTTTTTTGCCAGGTAAGGCAGCGTAGAAGCACAAGCTATGTGTCCTAGTTTTCCATGCAGTACCATAAGTGCGTGAGAACGAACAAATAAAAAACTCGTCCACACCCTTTTCCGCCGTGATTTTGTAGTGCCACTCAACATTTTAACGTTCAAAAAGGAAAAAAACTAAAATAGCTTGGCTCTAAAATTACATTACCATTCAATTTTTTGCATTTGGCAGATGTTTTTATTCCAATTAGGTATTAAAAAACAATATTTCCTTGAATGTTTTTATCACTCTGCTGTATAAAGCATCTGCCTGGCTGGGCTTTGAGCGAAACTATCTAATTTGTTTTTTGAACCGCTTTTTTATAGTGTTTTATGCTGCTACTAACAGCGTTTGGATTTTTTTTTATCTGATGACTTTTACCCGAAACAGTAATAAACTGCAGTGAAACAATTCTATGATCAAATAAACTATTACAGTAAAACTAATCTTTATGGGGTGGTTTCAAAACAGAACAATGGAGAATATGAAGAAGAAGATGACACATGAACAGTAATAATATAAAAGAAAGATGACTAACCTAACCCACCTGAACTTGGGTCGCATGGGTCAATATCCTCATCATCGCTGGGACACTCTGCTGATGCCACCAGAAGGTCATCCTGTACCAGAGAGACAGAAAGGATGGAAGGGTCATCAAAATGCCTTGTGGCATCATTACAGTTTTATAGGGGTGCTGTATCATCTAAGGCCTCATGCTGAGAGACAGAGAGAGAGAGACAGAGAGAGAGAGAGAGAGAGAGAGAGTGAGAGAGAGAAGGAAATGTCCTTATGGACTGTCACTCTGACAGCACTCGCAAGTCCTCAGAGCTTTGACTCACAGACATGATCAAAGGTGTCCTAACTGTCAAAGGTCGCAACTTTCTGGGGAAAGCGAGGATTATAACATGTCAAATCAACTTATAGTACACTCTACTGAGACTTCCACATCAAGGTGGTTCAAAATATCGATCACAGCATTACAAATACACACACACACACACACACACACAAAGACTTCATCACAAATCCCTTGACAAATTTCAATTTTGCCAGCACTTGCTGTATAAAGACGGTCACACAGAAACATGTGATGTGTCAAATCTCCTCGCATCCTTCCCGCTGGGAAACAATCTCATCAAACGTGCCTTTTAATCTGAAATGAAACCATAGGCGGCGAATCTACACACAATGACAACAGCGCACGACAACACACGTGGCAGGAAACCTTGCCTCAGCTCCAGTGATGGTTCCAAAAGGAAAGAAAGCCATGTCGAGATTTCACGCTTCGATTTCAAAAGATCCTATCCGACTGTGGTTTGAAAGCGCCGTGCGTCTGGCTGCGAAGGAATTCTCCATCAACTATGTAAGAAGGCAGCGAGCTTCGCGTTCCTCACGGCGGTACGGCAAAATTCCATCTGACGACGTCGCTTCGGTGGCATCCATTTAGCAGTAGTCTTCACACCTCTCTCTCTCCCTGCAATTAGCCAGAGCGTGTACACGTTCGCCAGCTGGCCAAACGTGTACATGCGAGTGTGTTTGTCCCAACAGAAATGTAGGGCTGGCTGAGTGTGTATGTGAGCGAGCGGGGAGGAGAGACATCGATTTGTCTCTTTGTGCTCACACGGTCTGCCCACAGGCTGCGGGGCAATGCCCACACCAATCAGGACCTTTCACCATCATCACAGTCTGCAGACCACACGAACAGAACACAGAAAGAGGGTGTGGGAGGGCAGCCTGCACAGTTGTTTCAAAGTGGTTGCCATAACCACATGGATGCCATTTTCCTTGCAGCGATATCTGTTCAACTCCCAGCTCTCAAAAACCTTGCAAGTAGGTCAGCGCGAGTGAATAATTTAGATCGCTGACGTAACGGTGCCGCTTGCCGCTGGAAGAATGAGAAACGTGAAGGTAATGCGTTGCACTACAGAGCCCTCGCTAAAGGCCGGTAGCGGATTTTGCTCGCTTGACTCTGGCGATGAAAAGAATTATAAGGTACCGAGGGATTCTGGGAGCCAGGGGCGCCCGATACTCCTTTTCCCCCCAAAACGCTGCTGGTTCTTTTACCAGAGCAGGTTGTTGGTTCCTCAGAACCTGACTGTGTTTACAGACTCAAGAGTCGGGTGATGACGTAATGTAACCGACTATATCGCTACGTCACCTGTCCAGAAATAAACAGCGCATTGCGGTCTTTGTACACTTTGTTTTGAAAACATATTTGAACGCCAAAATTAATTTAATTTAACATCCTAATAGCAAAAGTAAAGGTATAAGACATAAAACCAATTCACAGGATCATTTTATTTGACATAAATAAATAAATAAAAAGTGATTAGAGAAATTTGATGAGAACATATTGACACATTGGAATTCAAAAAGTAAGGAAACACTTGTTTTTCTTCACTGCTCAATGTAGGGTATTGCAATCGGATAATATTGCAATGTCGCGCAAACCAATCTTGCTCCAAAAACCATAACAAAACATCACGTTTTTCTTAAATGGTCATATGTATCGAATCTTTCATACGTTTTTTTATTTAAGTGAAAATACGTTTACTAAATAATGTACATTTGATCGAGTGGTTCATTTCCGCTTTATGGTTCTATCTGCATTCTGAGCAGTTTTGAGATATTGAGCTTCAAAGTATTTCCATTCAATTTAACTTTGTAGTCAGAACCTTTTCGTTTTCTAAAAATGTCCCAAAATGTACACGACATAAAGAAAAAACCTTACATAATGTAAATAAGTTTTCATTGAAGAAGAATATGCGAATAACTCAATTGTGACAACAAATAGATAGAACCTTATAATTTCGAGGTGACGATATTTGATCGTCACAAATTATTCTCTTTTATTAAATCAACAGGCTTGTTTTAAGTAAATGCTCAGAACCTACATTTGGTTATTTGTCAAATCAATTCCTCATTTTGCGAATGTGTGTAAGGCGGGGTCATAACCTCTGCAGATATCGAGGTGACATATATTCACATCAGAAACCAACCTATATAAACCAGGTTTGAATATGTGGTTACATTTCAGACAGAATGCATTGCACGAAGCACTAGCAGATTTGGCAGGTTGTGAATAATGCACAGACTTCAGGATGAGACACAGCCAAATCTCAGTGCTTCCTCCTTGGTAACTATGGAGATGATGGAAGGATGTTAGGGTAGAAAAAAAATGCCAAAAATGACATTTTAGTTAAGAATGGAGGCTGACTGCCATTCAGTGCAAGTATGGGTATAACATTCTATACGTTAAATGCTCAAATATACACTCACAGATATTTCTATTTGAACTCCCAAATATAATTGTGTAAAGCTGCAAAGTCTAATAAAGATAAAAGCGAAACGCTGACATAAAAGACTGAAACATCTACACACCAAACACTATATTGCCATATTGTGACCCAGACATCTATATAATATGATTTCACCGGGTCCCTGCTGACCCCCCCCCCCTTCCGCAGCATAGGTTGAAGATCTGGAAAAGAAAACTGAAAGACTGTCTGCTTGAATCTCACAAGCGGAGATCCCTTAGCTATCATCACTGTTGCCTTAAGCAAACCACCTAACCTGAAGTTCTGCCACCGCGACTGTCCTTGTCGACTGTGATAAGTGTATTGTAAAGTCATTTTGGCATCGGCTAAGCAGCATTGTGACTGTCAGCATTACACGAACGCGCTCCACCCGAACCTTTGTTAAGAATTCCTCTCGCACAGCTGAACGCCTCAAACTATCCTTGTTTTTTCCTCTCGCTTTCCACTTTTGGAAATATTGCCCCAAAGCAAAGTGTCAAAACTCGACTGTAAACGCTCAGATGTGGCGTTACGCAAGCGCTCGAGCGCGAGGCTGTTTTCAGCATCTAGAAAAGTCACGAATGACTAAGACCGAGCCTTTAGCATCCATCTGCTTGAGATTGCCATTCTCCTCCATCCACTGCCCACTCAACAGCTGTGCTGAGGCGGATGAGGGCGACAGAATCAGCCTACATCATGACTGTCCCTTTTCTTCCTGCTGAATAATGGCGGTTTAGAAGCGGCGGCTGTGCTATCAGAGCATCATTTGCATTGCTTGTGCACACACGCATGCAAACAGAGTATCAGACTCCTTGTTTTGCTTGCTCTTAATTATGGCACTGCCAACAGACGCAACAAAAGATGGGACACGGCGCCAAAACGGGCGGGGGAGCAGAGAACGAGAGAGAAAAGACGGCGTTCGGCTCACCTGTGAACACAGAGGACGAACCAGCTGTGCTATAATGAGAAAGGAGTTACCTCCAGACACACTTCAGCACACACACTCACAAAACACACACTTTTCCAGCTCCGCCTTCCTCCAACCCTCTCCAATTACCTCACAGCTGCCAGACTGATCTACAGAGACACAGACTAGAGGCGGGAGCCATGTACTTATGTGCGTACACCGGTCAAAAGGAAAATGGAACACAGAAACTGGCCTACTGACCCTTCAACCCCTAAACATTATTATACTTTATGTAAGTATTGATCCTTAAACATTACACAGGCCTGTTTTGTAAAATGTACTCTTAAAACATTTGTGTTTAAAGCAACACAATCTGTCCCTAACTGAACACATTTCTGTGTCTTTTTAAGGAGAACACACCTTGTTATTTTTAACTCATCCTCATGTTTTCCCTTTTAAAAATTCTGTCAATTTTACTCACCCTTTTGTCATTTCAAATCTCTGACTTCTTTCGTAAAAATATTTTGAAGAATGTTGGTAACCGAACAACGGTGGTACCCATATACTTGCATTGGCTTTGTGCCCATACAATCGAAGTGAACGGGTACCGCAGTTTCAAATCTCCTTTTGTGTTTTGCAGAAGCAAGTCATACAGGTTTGAAATAACAAGAGGGTGAGTAAATGATGACAGAATTTTCATTTTTGGGTGAACTGTTTCTTTAAGCTTTGTTAAGCCATCATTAAAGTATAACATCCCTGCGTAACTTAAGTTCTCCAAAATGAACTGGCATCTCATACTAAATTCTATTAAATGTTAAAGAAACGAGGCACATGACTGGTGGGGACAATTTTCAACCATCCAAATGAGGAACATCTCTCATGTCTCTGCTCTGAAAGCACTGCTGCTAAAAAAAACCCAATATAAAAATTGTACAGCCTGTTCTGGGGTGTAGCCACGCTCAAACCCTCGCATCCGTCTCTCCTTCTTCCATTCAGAGATGCTTGTATTCCACCACGAATACGAATATCTCAGAACAGTGCCGTTGTCTGTTGTTGTTGCCATGGCGACATGAAGATTCAGCCTGTTAAAAATGATGGGAAATAAAAACTGAAACGCCTCGTCGGCTCGACTGGGACCTGCAAAGCAATCCGCTGATTTCTCACCATCTCTCGTTCATTTCCTCCCGATTCCTCTCCTCAAGCCAGAGACGTGCGAGCACATCAAAGTCTGCCAGCCAACCTAGCGGCACGCTAATGAAGTGTGAATATTCATAGAGAGGTGCTGGTGCTAAATGCAGCTTCACTTCACTGAGAGCTGTGTTTAAAATACCAAGAGCTCATACAATGAATAAAAAATGGCCACTGATGCACTGCAGTATTCTCTCACTAGAATAATTGAAAACTCGCAGGAAACACAATGGAGAGATGCCCGCCAGTACATCGCCGGCACATACAGGAATATAGAAAGCCATCCCACAGGGCACCCATATGCTTTCACTGCTTTGAATTATCAGGGAACTGAGACGTCTGGGGGCTTTAACTTGTGAAAGATTCAAAAGAGCTAAAAAAAACATGCAATGCGAGAGCGAGAGAGATCCTCTACTGGCAATGGAGATTACAGACTGATGGAAGAGGGATGGAAATCAAGATGGCTTCCTCTGCAATTCTTCACACGAAGAACGGTTTTGATTTATGGATTCAAATGACACATTTTAGTGTGTTCGAGAAATGCTCTGTTAAATTACAGCTCACTTATGATCTTGAATAAACACAGTATGAGATAAAAAACGCTTTTTAAGACCATGTGAATTTAAAAGGGAGAATTGCAGCTTTTACTCTTTTTTCCCCAAAAAAACAACTAAATTCACCTTTAGGAGAACTAAAAATGAACGATATATTGTTTGTATCTTTCATCATAAATATCGATGACTCATCTCGCACTACACACACTTTGGGCCAATCAAATCCTCTTTAGCATAGCAAGTAGCAAATCACGGTTCACCATTGTGATGTCAAAAAAGGGACGACCCATTCCTGTTCCAAACTTTCTGATTAAATTCACGGAATAAATCAACAAAGAAAATAATACTGCCAAGTGCTTTCATTAAGGTCTTTAAGAAAACTGTACCAAACACTTTATAGCACTCATTAATCATCTGCAAATCTACCAATTAAACAAAGGGCAAACGCTTCAAGAGTGACCATAAAAGTATTCAGACTCAACTAAAGATTTATGATTCTCCACTCTCGCTAAGTCGAAGTGAGCCAGTAAAGTAGCCTTTACAAGAAGCTCCCAGGGGGCATCCACGTGGGCATAAACACATCTGATCATACACACTGCCCACAGACAGAACACACGTCTCCAAAGAGTTGACTTCAAACAAGGCACACTTGTTCACAGCAAATCCCATTGGGTTAAACTTTACTGGATGACATTTTGAATGAGGAAGGGGTAATAAAACGCAAATAAAGAATCACACACATGACAGGGTCAGTGGGCGGATTGAGACCATTGGAGCGTCTAGTAAGATTTGAACATACTGGCACGCCACAAATGAAGCCGACGCTCTGTATACCTGGACATCGGTGGCAAACCGCCGACTTCTCACACGCTCACAATGCATTGCAACTTTTCTTTCTTTTCTCGTAACTCACCCCTCCCTCCTTCCCCCAATTCTTCACATTCTCCCTCTCTCTCGCTCGCTCACAGTGCCGAGCGCTGCAGACAAATGGTGCATGCCTTTTTTCGCTGCATGGATGAGACAACATCAAAGACTCTGCATGCGATGATGGCTGGATGGAGAAGGACCGTGAGAAATAAAGTCTACCTGGGAAGAGGAACAATGCCACCTCGCATCCATGGCAGACTGGCTACACTGTCTGCTTCCTCTATACAGCTGCTGCCTTTCTCTGTCAATAAGACTGAATGCTTGTCCTCTCTCCCTCTCTGAGCTCCCCGTCCCTGCTTCTAGAGCAACAAGAAGCCCCACACCAGTGAAATCAAGTCCGTTCTGTCAGATCAAAAGTGAAGAAGTCCTACTCTGCTTAGCAGATAGGGATGATAAATTGTCTCTGCATCAGGAGAGCCTATGAGAGCCTACAAACCAGGAGAGAGGGAGATGGGAGGGAGGGAGATGGAAGAAGTGCAGGAGAGAGAAAATGAAAAAGATACACACGGAGAGAAGCGGGCGGGAGGGTAAGCGAGCGAGCGAGAGAGAGTGAAAAAGCGGTATGACTGGAAGCAGACCGTCTCGATCACCTGACTGCTTTCAGCCAATCACCGGCCATGCTCGGCTTGAGGTTGCTATGGGTTCGCTCGGTTGGAAACATTTCAGTATATCTTTTTCTTTTTTATTTGAAGAGATTGATGTTTGGATAAGGAGGGAGGGGGTGGCGCACCTTCTGCCCTGCCATGAAACTCCACCGAGACACAACCCACAATCTAACATCAAACACACACATGCACACGCACACTCCTTTAGGATGGAAAGGGAATGTTATACAACAAGCGAGGACCGAAGAGCAACAGGACAGAGAAACGCTGCATAGCTGGATCTTCTCATCTCAGCGACTCAGCGAGCCTCCAGCCCCCCTGCTCCTCTGGGACTTCACGTCATTCTGCTCCATCTAAATCTATCCGCTACTCGCCAGCCCAAAACAGAACCAGCATCCGTTTACCTCAAAATTTGTGCTTGAGGCTTTTAAAAGAGGAATACCGGGCGCTTCCTTTTGTCTGCTTTAGCACCACAGTCAGTCTCACGAGACCCTGTTTGTCTCCCGCATCTGCAAAATCTCCGCACAGCCACCGAACATCACGAGTGTAAATTATGTGACAAAATTCAGAAGACGAATTTTAAAAAGCGAGGCTGGGTGTCGTCTGCAACGGACTTGCGGGGCGTCTGAGATTAGACATGACTGCCCGAAACACAAATATCGGGCCGGTTTAACATGAAGCGTTCCAGAAGACAACGCAGGCAACATGAAAAAGCCTTTTGCGAATTAACGGTGTCATCATCACCCATAAGCACACAGTTTAATAACTGTTTGTAATATCTACAACATCCAGAGGGAGGGAGAGAAAGAGAGAGAAAGAGAGAGAGAGGGAGGGAGGGAGGGAGAGAGAGAAAGAGAGAGAGAGAGAGAGAGTGAGAGAGAGAGTAGCTGAGCTAACAGTCCATTTTATTACCCAGTTCCTGCCAACTCAAACAATTACATTGATTGACTGATTTAGTCGGTCAGTGAGAATGAGCATTGGTACAACAGTGCATACAATAATTGGGCAGATGGGAAAAACAGACTGAATCCGGACCGGTTTAAATCTGTTGGTGCTAAACAATGTCCTACCTCCATGATGCAATGGAATGAAATGCACTGTTGGGTTTATGATAAAAGCTCATTCCAAAACCTGATGATGTGGAACTGTTATATTTTGGGAATTGTGGCACACATACTGTATTCACACACATACATGCTCTAAAACACATTTAAATAAGCCCTGCTATCTAGCCTTAACCTATTAAGAAAACGTTTTTGCTTTCCATTTGAGAAACGATGCCCCAACCGGAGATTTTGATAGATAGCCAACTGCTCTCAACATGTCTCTAAAATTGTGTTCGCAAAGCTAGGTTAGAATGTCGCACACATGCATGCACACAGCAGGGTTTTAGATAGTGATTCTGCTGGGTGAATAATTATTTATGGATTTACTTTTAATTATTGTGATTTAGTCTCAGTAAGCTGTTAGTATTTTGCTGACAGTATAAATGACAATTTATCATATGCCCTATGCTTAAAATAATACCACGTTACTTTCACAGTCCAAATGCAAAATTTGTCAAACAGCCAATGACAATAACACACTGCAGCACAAGCCATAAATAAAATGTGCTATAAATGTGCCCTGCTGCTGTATTTAGCAGTAAAATGGAATTGCCATCACTCAGGGCATTTATGTGTTCAGCGACAACTTTATCAGATGACGGTGTAACACACTGATGGTCAAAAGACAAACACTGAAGTAATTTTGTTATTCTGTGGTTTTCATCCATATCATAGTTTTGGTTTAGTTTTTATGCTTTGGTTTTCATTTTCAATAACAATTTATTTATATAACAGCTTTTCACAATGTTCTATTGATGGGAAACGGCTTTACCTACATGTTAGATAGTAACAAAAGTAAAGAGATGTAATTATGTAAAATGTAGAAAACATATTATTGTATTAATAAGTATTATTAATTGGTATTATTACAATTTTCTTATTATGATGTACATTGTAATCTACTTTTCTATTTATAGTGCTGGTAAGTGCAGTATACATTTTCCATTAGATGTATATTAGTGGTAACTGTTAAAATAATTGCTTGTAAGATTTAGTTGAGTTTTTACATAGAAAGATGACTGGATCGATGACAAACACATCCAATTTAAATGGACAGGCATCAGAAATACCTGTCATTTCATCTGAAGGCTATTAACTTCAACTGACAAAAATATTCTCACTGCTAATATTCATCTTTGCAAAACAATTGACAACTGCACACGCACGCAGGCACACAAAGTCAAGAGCATCATTCCAAGTGACAGCAGAAGCACAAACATAAATGCAAACACACGATTTTCACATGTTATGTCAGGAAACAACGCAAGAACTGACACCAGACAAAACAACACACTGTAAACACATTACAATAATTGTCAGTAAATATTTTCACAGAGAAAAAAGTGCCCTATTTTCCACGGACTCAAACCCACTCAGCTCCAACTCTCACGTGACGCACACCCACTCCATTTTCCATGCACAAAACTGGCACTTCGCTGCCCTCTGCCCATCTCTATATCTATATATAAAAGATACCCCATGTTGTTTAACATCATGCACCCAAGAAATGCTTATTTAAATGTATTATTTAAAGCATAGCGCACAGTCTGACAGTCCGTCGCGTCAAACCCTCCCCACAAATGAAAATAAACACACGGACCCCTGGCATGCCAGATCCTGCAGGGCCAACACCACAGCCATAGATATCAAAAAATGACACAGACACAGATAAACCATCAACATCCACAAAAAGAGTGATGTAACAGGTAAAATGATAAAAAGAGGATAAAGAAGATAATAAAAAAGCTGTCACTTCAGAACATCACTCGTCCCGGGTGGTAGTCACAAAGGAAATCAACTTCTGATAGAAATATTAAACATCTCATCTGTCAGTCACAAGCACACAACGTTCACATTTGTTTTTTCTAAGCATGTTGTCGGCTCCTCCGAGAAGTCCTCAGTTGTTTGTTTGTTGCCGTTTGAACAGAAAGAAGTAAAACATGCCGCATCCCCTCGCAGGCTTTCCATCATTAACGTTTCTTAAAAAAGCTTATAAACTTCCGCCAGACAATAGCAAAACCAGTTTATCAGAGGATAATCCAAGCTCCACACATCATCTGAAGATTAAAGATACTCGCACAGCAAATCTAAACCCATTAGATGGAAAAATTGGTCATGCAAACTATGCAAAATTATTAGGAGCTCATTTACTCCACGCACAAATTCGTTGTATTACAAGCCAAGCGATCGATCTGCATGAATTATTACATCATTCCAAACCATTAATCTGCTAACCGTTTGTACCACACAAACCTTTCCTATTCTCTACACAGAAACAACTTCAAACAATTAAGCGTCTCGTTCCTAGGCGTCACGCCGCACGGCCATTTTTACACACTTAAATTCCTTTAGCCCGGCCAGATCTCGGCTAATTCGAGGATGCTTAATTTAACCGGAGGGGGGAGACCTCTGCGGACGCTCTGGAGAAGTGTTAAGAAGATGGAGAGTCCAAGAAGTTGCATTAGCTCTGATTACAGAGAGCTCTCCTCTCTAATGCTCACTTTTGTCTAATGACCATCACCAATGCCTGTAATCAACTCCTCTTAGAGAACCACAAACTCTTCGCTCTCCGTCCAGCTTTTTCATTAATTACACATTAAAGATCCATCCCGGCCATCTTAGAAGATGAAATACGGATGGAGCAGCTGCGCGCCACGAGACAATGAGAAAAAGAGCGATTGTAATGGATCCTAATGGAGAGCAGATGGCGTAAACTTGGGGAGAGGTGTAGACGCCGCTGCGAGAGGAGTTTCATATTTCCATGGCAACATTTACCATCATCGACGGTTAGGGGGAGGCGAGCCCACCATTTTGTAATGCGATCCACAGACGGGTCCGTGATAAGCTGACATTGCAATTGAGCGCAATAGATCAAACAATATCTGTTATTGCGCGACAATCGCTTTCGCGCCGCGTGCTCGGAAACGCCCTTGAGCGCGCGGGTAATTTAATACGCAGCGCTAGATTTCGTTTTAACCATATCGAATGATGATTTCATTGTTGTGGGGGCTAAATCACAGCACATAAAGTCACGCATGAGGAGAGGAGCATCTAGTGGCCTTGGCGAGCCTGTCAATCACCGGGCTCAGCCTACCGCACTGACATGTAATTACAGAACGGCTGTAATTAGAGCTCACTGTCAGGACCCTGAATGATGCCTCGCGTGAGAGGGAGACCAAGAGAAAGTTGTAAGGGAGAAAGAGCATGTCCACCTACACTGTGATCATCTCCCCCACTGATTGCCCCCCTTTATGGCCCCCTTTCCATTGGCCTGTGGGTTTTCTGTGCTTTCACAGACTTATTGACTGAAGCTCGTCTCCCTGCAGCCCACAGCACTCTCTCCCTCTCATCCTAAACCACTTCCACAAAAGAACCGGCCAATCGCTTTATGGCTGAAAGCAATCGAGTCGAAACCAGGTTCGATAACGTGTGATCCAGCCACGGGCTCTTTTGTAAGTGCCCTGTCTTGGTCTCGGGACCTCTTTCGCTTCGGAGAGCACCGAGTTCAGTTTAAACTGGTCTTGTTGACGTCTGGGTCACTTATTGAAAATGCCACTTCTAATGTTTTGCGTGTAAGTGAAACTGAGTGAGTGTATACCAGAGAAGTGGAGGAAGAAAAGAAAGTACACAGCGCAGAACTACGAAAAAAGTACTGTCAGCCTGACAGATTCGATCCGGACGCATCAATGCGATTCAGGTTTTGAGAATTTCCGTGACTTATCCATGACCTTTCAAGCTGTTTTTTTTTCAAAGTCAGACCTACTCGCTAAAGAATCATTCGAAGACTAATTTGTAGAGATTCAAAAGAATGATTCGCTCACATGTTGCAGCAAGTTTCACTCTACCCAAAAGCATTATCGAGCCAGTTTTTTAAGTACAGCATGAAACTGTAAATATGTGTTGTTATGTATACAATTATTTCATTATGCCCAGCTTTTCCATTGCATGAACCGACAGCAGAATAGAAGGCCGACTGACCAGAGGTGTTGTCGTCTGCTTGCCCTGGCGGTTGGACGCAGTCGTAGTCGTGATGTCGGTGATGGAGGGCGACGTCTCAGAGCGGTTGCTCGTGGCGGAGGCACTGGACTGGGGCGTAATAGAAGACGAGGGCATGTCTCCCACCAGCCGGGCGCTACCCTCCACACGCACGTTGGGGTCGCCCTCTGCAGCCATGTTGAGCACTTTTAGGCCATTGTAGTAAAGCCCCGAGAGCTGACCCTGGAAAGGCCGGCTGCCCTTTTCCCAACCTCCGATCTTTATGGTGGTCTGACTGTTGAAGATGGTGAGTTGCCGACCTGCCGGGGAGAGACGTTACAGAAAACACAAGAGTGTTCAACAGCCCGCTCCCCCACGCCGCAGAGACACACCCATTCACATGCACACCCTACCAGACGCACAAACACACCCACACAAACACGGAACTGATGGAAGTCCTGATGGTAAAACACACAACGAATTTAACCTTATTTTCCCTGGGGATCGTGAAAGCAATAAATTACGCTAATGCTAACAGCAACACTGGTAATTTATCGGCTGTAATTTAATGGGCTGCTGTTGGCACAAAGTAAACAAATGAAGGGGATGAGAAAGCTGGACCCCCCGCCCCCCCAAAAGAAAAAAAAGAAAAGAAAATCAATGGGATTTTGCTAAAAGGACAATCAACCAGATATTAAGACTGCGTATGAGTAAAAAGTAGGTATTTCCCATTTTAAATGACTTTTAATCTGAAAGTAGTTAGCAGAAAGCTGTAAATGTGTTTTTACAGGTCTGGTCCATTTTATTGCGATTGCCTTTCAGCAAGGGCGATGGCAATTAAAATTAATTAGACTGAAATAAGGTTTATGTGGAGAATGGTTTTACAGCTACATGACACATTACAAATGATTCATCATGGTTATAATTCCATTGAAAAGGGAAAGAAAACAAGCAAACTTGAAAACAAATCACTTTGAACGTGTCAATTGGTTACATACATTGCAGCATGCATTCATGTCTTTTCCCTGCTAGTGTGTTTAACTGGCTTGTTAAAGGGACTTCATATATGATGCCAATAATCATTGACGCTATTTAAGAGACATTTGCTTTGAGTTTTTAACAGTGCACTTTAGCAGTTTCCAAAAGAAATATGTTTAGCATGATATAAAAGAAGATATACATATATGCATATATAAATTAAATAGTGTGTGTACATCACTATAAATTCAAATAATTTCCACTGTAAATATATGTATATACTTTAATTAGTCATTTAGATTATTACAGCTGCAAATATAACATTATTTAAGTATTTTAAAGATGTAAACATATTTTGTTAATGATTGAACTAATTTCAGTTATCAGTATATTACCAGTCCCTTTAACCACTGACAGGTTTACAAGTACAGTATAACAACACATTATTGAACTGTACAGTGCAAATATTACAAACTACATTTGTTTAATTTTTAAACTTGGTTAAACAGGGGATTTATGTTTTAGATGGTTTATTTGTTGTGCAAAATATCACTTGCTTATGATCATATTATCTTTTATTTAAAGTTTTAATCAGTGTTTTTACCTTTGTCGAGTAGCCATTCGTCAACTACTCGACCAAGCCGATATGGGATTCGCTGTCTAGCAATCGCCAGGCGTTCGTTATCAATGTTGCCTTTAAAGTTTAAAGAGACATTTCATTGTTAAAAATCTGAAAGGTCAAAGATTAAAACCTACAGTGAAACATATTCCTTAACTAACTGTTTGTTTTTTCTCTTTTTAAATTTTAAACACCAAGGTTGCATACATAAGAATGATAAAGCTTTTCAGCCCATTAACTCGTCAAATTTAAGCAAACAAATTAACCCTATTTTAATATATATCGTGGTAATAAGAGTTAAGAAAAGAGAAACCAATCCAACTCTCAATCATGTTTAAACACATATAACTTCTTTACATAATACATTTACAAAGAGTAATCCTTTTAAATCTTTTTAGCAGATTTTTCATCTAGTTATACATGAATACACTAGCTCATTTTAATCTAAATATTGTCATTACAGTATATTCCAGCGTTTTGCAACCAGTTTGATTTTAGCTACACATTTGCTAACTAATCTAATGTATTTTCAGTCATTTTTTATATGATAAATGTCACATTATCAGATCACAATACATTAAAAAACATCAAAGTAGCAGAAGAACACTCAAAAGATTAAGGCAACAGGAAGATTATCAGTTCAACAGAAATAAGGCATGTGAGATCAGTCACTACTCAAAAGTTCATGCACCCCGTGTGAATTTGAAATTGCCCCGACAAAAGCTTTGATCTCGGAGATGTCCAGGTAAACGTATGCGCACGCTTAGGAAGTAGTTCCCTGCAGAGAGAGCCGAACCATCTTGAATGTGAATATTTATAATCCGTGTCCATGTTGAGCCAACTTCCTCTATTAAAATCGTATTATTTAAAAACATTTACTCCTTTCCCATTATGGCCCACACATAATTACAACTCCCGCCTTCACTGGTGAATTCGACATGAACCTGCCTAGCTCACATATCTAAAGAGTATAATTACGCCGCACAATTTTTACCCTATTAGCCATTAACTTGCTACTTGTCAATCAAAATTGTGTCGGCCGCTCATTCTATTCAATGTGAGAAAAGTATGAATAAAATAAGAGTAGTATATACAAATTTCTTCGATTAGACAACGAAAGCGAATCTAATGTGTCAAATATGCATGTGCAGTATACACCAACTTTTAAAACATGAATTTAGTTGACAAGGGCAGTTTTTTCCTCATGCTGACATATTTCCTATTGGAATCCTATTGGATTTTTTTTAAATAGCCAAACTATATCATACCAATGAATTATAGTATTATTTACTACATCTTAGTCATAGTGAGACAGTCAATCTTGAATAAAACTGTCCAGACAAAAATCCCATCAGTTGTTTTCCCTTAAGAGAAACACTGTACATCTGCATTTATTTAAAGGTCCAGTGTATGAAATTTAGTGCCGGCATCTAGCGGTAATGTGAGAAAAGTATGAATAAAATAAGAGTAGTATATACAAATTTCTTCGATTAGACAACGAAAGCGAATCTAATGTGTCAAATATGCATGTACAGTACACACCAACTTTCAAAACATGAATTTAGTTGACAAGGGCAGTTTTAAAAAAATCCCTTTGTTTTCCCTTAAGAGAAACACTGTACATCTGCATTTATTTAAAGGTCCAGTGTATGAAATTTAGTGCCGGCATCTAGCGGTAAGGTTGCGTATTGCAACCAAATGCTCACTCCATCCCTCCCTTTCGAAACACTACGGTGGCTGAAACCGCACTTAGAAGTCGTCATGTTTTCGCTTCTTTGCCGAAGGAGAGCAGGGCTACTGTAGAAACAAGATGGTGAATTCCATGCAAGGGGACTTGCTGTGTGTGTATAAATAGCTCATTCTACGGTAATAAAAACATAACGCTTCATTATGTAATATCTTAGTATACACCTCTGAAGACATAGTTGTGTATATTTTATTGCATATCTGTCAATAGATCCTCAAAAAAATTAACTCGGCACCTTTAATTCATTTTTTAAGTAATGGCGCATATTGATGGCTTCAAAGTTATAGACAGAACAACCCTAAAGCACTTTCGTTTTGACTTCATGTGCTGTTCAAAGGCTGAAAAGTGACGTTAAGGCTTACAGTACACTTACATTAGCATGGCTGTTGCAGTCAACTGCACTTGAGGTAACGCTTTTTCATTCTGTAGCCGACACTAAAGTGGCTGGACTAAATTGCACCTCTGAAACAACACAATACTGTTTTTGATGGGTGATTGCAGTGGGAGAACACCTGTGGGCAAGAAAATAAGGCTCCCTCTGGGCGGCTCACAAGATTTTAGGAGCGTTTGATTCTGGACTTGAGTCCGTCGTGCAAGAGAGTGCTGATATTCTGCTGTGAGGACCAAAAGGAGGACGAAACTCACTCCATTACTATGATTCCCCTATTTTGTTTACTTTCATTTATGTGTTTTTTGCTGTCTTTAACTACCCTCCCTCTATGTCTGATCAGGTCTAACTTTAGATCTAGCTGTGCACTTTTTTCTGGAGTAATCAAATGTGAAAGGAGTAATTTGTCGCAAATCACAGCTTTAAAAACAAGACGAGAAAAAATATATATATTGAGCACTCGATGGCGGATGGACTACAGAAGATGACCAGGGGCAAGTTGCACACATGATTGCTTGAATGCACGCAAATGTGCACATATATACATGTGCCCACCCACTCACTCACACAGGGGTCATGTTGTGTTGAAATGAGGGGGCAGTTGCCCGGGGTCTCTCTGTAAAGTAAAAATTATGGCCTAGTTAGCTTAGCTGGCTAACAGTTTGATTTTTTTTCTTTGAAAGGGTACTTGCTGAATAGCTTATGTTACTAAAGCATCTAAAAATACAAGAAAAAAATGATTATATTTGATGTGCAACTACTTTTGTTATATAATAAAAAAATATTTTCAATTATCTCAGGATGTGTGAACTACATCCTGTGGCTATTTTGTGCCGCAAGTAGCTGTACTTTTTTGAGGAAGCTTCAGTGAACAATTTCTTTTTTTTTCTATTTTTTTATGAAAAATAGTTCATTGCAATAGTGCATTATTGGGATAGTTCACCTAAAAATTAACATTTTGTCAACACTAAACAAAGGCGGTACCCCTACTGTATGGACATACAACCATTGCAAGTCAATGGGTACTGCTGTTGTTCAGTTAACGCATTCCTCAAAATATCTTCTTTTTTGTTCTGCAGAAGAAAGAAAGTCATACAGGTTTGAAATGACAAAATAGAATTTATTTTAGGGACGAACGATCCCTTTAATTTAGAGAAATTAGGATATTTTTGATGCATTGTGATAACCTTAGCATGCAGTTAATGGTCATCTACAATGGCAAAACCGTGTTGAAATGTTTGTTTAATAAAATGTGTTACCCAATACAGTATATTCTGAAACAGAACTGTCAGGTTAAAGCAATATCACGATTGCATTAGTTTTGTTCTTGATCACATTTCTAATATTCAGTATATTTACATTGCATTCTGAGATGGAAATTTAGCCGGATTGGCTTTGCTCCATCTCTGCTGTATAGGTTTACTTCTATCACGAAACCGCTGTATGTAATTCCTGCACACGAATAAAATTATACGGAAAAATCAAGGCAAGGTTGAGAGTGGGAGGAAAGCTCTGCGATTTCATTAGATTTTAACGCGATACTAGTTACAGAACTCATTGTTCAGGATAAACAAGCTGCCCTTTTCGTTCTTCGCCTTACTGGTTGTCAATTTAAATTCTATGCGTTTATTATCTCTGCTAATGCGACGGCGAGTCAATCAAGCGCTGATTAAAACGAAGCGGTCACGACTAATTTTCTTTTTTAATGTTTCAGTAAAAAGTTTCTTCCATTCTGCCACGGACATAAGATACATTAGTATGCAGGCAATCATGTGCATACTGTTCTCTGCATTCACAGACACAATAGAAAAGGGATGCCGAGAGAAAATGGCACAGTACAATGGCTTTATTTTAACAAGCAATTGTCTTCCACTCTAAATGAAAGACGCTGTTGTTATTTGGTTGTTTGTTTATACTAAAACAATGAGTGGGGCCTGACTACAGTAAAACACGGTCTCTCTCTCTCTGCCGTTCTCTCTTTCAAATTGTTTAATCTCTAAAAGTATATTGTAACTATTTTTATAACTATATTTAGCCTATGTCCTAGTTTGCCTACGCTGTTGTAAACACAAATGTCAACTCTTGACTAAGGGTAATCCTGTTTGAAAAATTAAATAATACAGAACCCAGACAACAGAACTAAATGCATCAACAACTGAATGAATCTATATCTACAGCATCTAAAGAGCGTTAAGGAGAATTTTATATTTAATGGCGACCGGCGTGAACCGCACTGCTAAGCAACCAAAGACGACACTCACTGTCGGTAAGCATGATATTGTCTGCACTCCATTACCGCCACAGTCATCGAACGCTTTGACACAACATTTACCATCAACACCATCAACACGTCTGCTTCCAAGAAGAAAAGAATGTTTCAAGTTCCTGAAGACCGAGAGCAAATATTCTGTAATGGACAAAATGGTTTAAGAAGTAAAATACAAATTATAAGGCTAATACAGCCGCCTCCCCATCATCGTGATTGACAAACGAGAGCAATAGGATTATTTCTCATCTCCGATCTCTTGTCAAGCTTTTGTCAGGGCTTTCAGGCGACTGAGAGGCTGGTGAATTTGATAACCCGGCTTTGACATTTTCAGCCTCCTAAAGCCCCAAGAGCAATCATCTCTGCTGACATTTGGAAAGGATACCAGGGTTGCCATTTTTTAACTGTGAGAAACCACAATCACAGACAAAGGCATTTTGTCCTTAACCCTGTGTTTCAGACTCTCTTTATGAGCTCTGCCGGGCTTTTTGTTCCCATTGTGCATAGGTGCATGGTTGAGATTGTGTGCGTGTGTATGTGGGAACGTATGGATAAGGCCAATGGCTCTTACCTGTTGGGTAGCGCTCTATGACTGCCAGATCATCCACCTGCAAAGTGGCATTACCGCCACTCCTGGTAAAGCGAATTATGTGGTACTTTCCATCATTTACAAACTTTGCAGTTTCTTCAATGTTTATGTCATCGGTGCCCACATTGAACACCACTTTGATATTGCCTTTCTCCTGTAGAGAGAGAGAGAGAGAGAGAGGAAGAAAGAAAAAAAAAAAGAAAGAAAAAAAAGAGAAAGAGAGAAAGAAAGATGGACTTTTAATATTATGTCATGGCTACTAGACATATAAACAACAAAAACATGTTCAGATTACATGCTTTGTCTTATTTGAGCAGACAAATATTTGTTGTAATAGACATCATTCTGAGTTAGAAATATGCAGAAGACAATTTTTGGATTATTAATAAAGGCCCTCATAAGCAGACAACTGTGCTCCATCTTAACTGGCAACATAACAAATTCACCACATTTATTGAGGACCGAAAAAGGTGATAGTTTATCAGCCCAGGCACAATTTTTCTTGACGGCACAATACATCAGAAAGATTTACCACCACTTTAAAACGTCAGCAAAAGGCTGCATACATATTTAATAAAGAAACTATCTATAATGCATGTTTTAATGAGGCTATTATACACGAGGGAAATAAATAGCGATAGGAAGTATTTTATTTTTCATACTGACAGAATGCTAGACTTTTGATTCAGATGCTTGATACAAATCATATGGTGTCTAATATATTTTTTGTGATGCATGTGTCTAATATTGGCTGGCTGTTTATTTTACCACATGGATCTCTGGTGTACTAAATTCAAATAAATATGTGTAATGAAGGCTTCACTGTTTAATCGATTGCTGTCAAAAGCAACCAATTTCCTATATGTGCTGTCTCTCCATGTCCCTTTTCATACATAAAATCATTTAAAGGAATAATGGCCAATTAAATAAAGTGTAACCACTGATCCTTTACTTATTTGACCCCAGAATGCCAAATGACGGCTGATTCCTGATCACATGTCTAATTATGCATGTTTGTAATATTACTCCGGACAAAAAAGCAGACAAAAAACGCAAACGCACACACGCTACAAAAGAATATTACCAGCAGCGAGCTGTAATCTTAAAATGGGCGACACCATTGCCGTGGATGTCAAAATAAAATTTACTGTGTCACACATTAAGCCCTGAAAACTAAATAATACCAGTTTTTCATTTCTGTACATGTTGAAAAGTTTCTCAACAAGCCTGCAGGCAGATCACATAATCGAATCACAAGAAATCACAGAAAAATAACCCTTATAAGATTTTTTTCTCTTTTGAAATAAGCGCCTCCAGGCGAAATGCTGGTCATACAGAATAATATGTGACAGCCTCGCTGGAATCGAATCGAGTCGGTATTCTGATGCGGTGCTTGTCATCTTCAGTGTAAATTCTCATCAATGCGTGTTTCTGTCTCATTAATGCGAGATGGGAGCGTGAGATTATTCCGTGTGCTACAAACCCACACCACTAGATGGCCTCCATCTTTAATGCTTTCTCAAACACTGATAGAGCCCAGTGGGTGGGATTCGCTTTGGAAATTGCAATGAATAACATATTCTCTTCTCATATGTGAAATTCTAATAATAATCACATTTCCACCGCTCCTTGGTTTATATAAAAACATTAACAAAGCCCACTCTGTGTTCTGCACAGTGACCTGCATGCCCACACACACATACATACATACACGCGCACACACCTAAGCTAGTTAACCAATAAAAAGTTGTGAATTGTTTTTATAAGGGGTATTACAAGCCTGTACTTGAGCTCAGGCAATCGTGAAAATGGTTATTTGACATATTTACGACAGATGGAGGTTGTTAGCTTAAAAACATTGAATTACTCCGCTGTGCTCGGAGCGGCAAAACGCGCAGCCCTCGCATTGTTTCAGATTACGAAAGCTACATGTGCCATTCGAAAATAATGAAATGAGGTGTGTATGAGAAAATCCCTTTGTGAATACCCCTAATTCACACCTATCTGCAGGGAGACAGCAAGCAGAAGACAAATCCCAACACCAGACTTCATTATAAACTCCCAGGAGATTTTGTTTTTTTCCCCGTGTACACCTAAGCTCGCTCACTCTCTCTCTTTCTCTGTGTCACCCGCAACACACCTCCCTTTGTTGTCATCTCCAGCTGGGCCGAAGCTGGCTGTTCTTTCCGCATCTCACACCTCATAATGAAGTCAGCCTCTGTCTGTTAGCTGTATCCACTCCCCGTCACTGAGAACAATGGGACGGCATCTCCTTCACCTTTCTCTGCACTTTCTAACGGCTTTTCTCCAGGGCCAATCTCTCTCCTCCACCGCCCATCTTTTCAGCTTTTTGGTCAGAGAAATGATGCGAGAGCCCGGCCTACGCTCCAATGGGCTGTGACGTGCCACGCCCCCCTCTAATTGGAGAATGACCTCTCTTTCATCCTCCAGCCCAGACAGCCCCTTCGGGTAGCTGACCTCATCCTTCGGTCCTGATGCGGACAGCGGGGACCGACGCTAAGCCTGATAAACACCAAGCGTGATGTGGATGGGAAGGGAGTTGAATCGATCTGAAGGGTTAGCCTGGGGGGGCATCTGAGACATGTTAGGGACATACTAATGGTAGATCTTGAAAGTTCATCCTAGAGTCAAAGAAACTACTCCATGAAACCTACGGTTCTAATGGAGACCCATGGTCGAAGACTTCACAGGTGGCTTCCTCCTGCAAACCTTCAGGGGCGACGCAGAGACATAACACAGCAAACCCTACGTCCTACATTAATTCCCGAGTGTTACATCGTCCCAGTTTCACAGAATCCAAAAAAGGTTCCATTATGAATGCCTCGGGGGCTAAACATTCGCGAGGTGAGACCGAAATTGAGCTGTGACACTAAATCCCAGATTACCACGAAACAACAAATGTTATGGGTGATATGGAATTCGGTGTTCTTTAAACGATCCCCGAAGCGAAAGACGGAAGGGATATCATTTAAAAACAGGGTCCGGCTATAACACACGGTTCCACACGAGTGTGTCTCAGTCGTCCCCGTCCATCTTCAGTCGAATGTCACTTCTCCGCCGAGGCCCGCGGTACGGATCTAAATATAAAGAACTAATACAACTGGATTCTCATTAGACGCAATGTAGGTTGTTATAGCAACACTGTTCTCCAGAGTTTTCTCATTTCTCGTAGGCAATTAGATGACAACCACGCCGCCTGATTGACGGGCATTTCATCTGCGTTGGAACTGGGACAATCTCCCTTAGTCAAGCTTGAAAATAATCCAATTGTTCTGTATTTGAGAGTATTTGAGAGTACGCATGTAAAAATTATTTAGAATTAAAAAGCGGTTTGGGGGAAGGAGGAATGCTAAACATTCTGGTAAATATGCGAAAAATGTAACATTTGTTTTCATTACTAGAACTATGTGGAATAATTATGATTATAGAAAAACCCAAGATGCTATTGTGTTAAGAGGAGCCAAACACATACACCCACGGAGGGCTGGGGCGGTTGCTCCGGAAACCCAGAGGACAAGAAGAGCCACTAATGATGTGTCTTATTTAGAGAAGGTGCAGGCAACAGCTTATGGAGTATGACAGAGTGTGTGTGTGCCACAGCGGGGACGGGGGGCAGCAGATCTGCCATGGCATTCGGCTTAAATGAGCTGGTGCATTCAGGAAACCTCAGCCACTTTACATAAAGAGGCTCTCTGTAATACTCAGGCTAATACCGAGGGAATGCACTTAATTGGAGAGAACGCCCAGACATACAATATATGCTCTCATAAATAACTTGCGCTTGAAAGCTGATCAGAAAATCACGCCGCATGTGATGCGCTTCAAGGCGCATGTGTCCCCACCTTTGAGCACTGCGGGTTTGAAGAACCAGATAAATTGTTGAGTTCGCAGAATAATCCACTTTGGCTAGCAGTTCTTGTTGTTTCAACCCCTCCTCATCTCTCTCTGACTCCCTCGCCTGCTCACACAATCCCTCTTTATCTTCTGGTTAAGGCTGGATCTGGTGAGATCATGAATCTTTTTGGCAGTGCTGAATTCTTTTTCCGAGTTCTGTGATAACTGAAAATAGCACTCTGTCCTAGTTCTTCTCAAAGCCTGGAAAGCAAATGTGCTCATGGGCGCGGTCTTCTCAAGCCTGGAAAGCACATGAGCTCTTGGGCGCGGTCTTCAGAACCCATCGAGAACATGCGCTCATTGTCTCCATGCTGCACTGCTGAGGTACTCCAACTCTCAGATATAAAGAGCACAAAAGAGACGCAACATCTCTCGCAGACAATGCGTTTCCTTTTACAATCGGCAAATCCGACGGCATGTTGAAGCGCTGCTATTTTTGCAGCGATTCTTGTCAAGCCGTCACCGGGCTTCAATAGTACGATCTGAGAAGCGCACTCTTTGATGCTTTGACTCTAATCGGAAAAGCGTGGTAAACATTTTGAACAAAACGCGAAGAAATGAGTGGGCTGAGTTCGCCACAAAGACGGTGTTTAAAAGAACACCTGTCTCACTTATTTTGATGAATAAATTTAAATATTCGGCTTTTACTTCTACTGCCATCTGCTTGCTTATCCTGTCAGGTACTAAAGATAGCAAAGGCACGGTTTGCCATATGGCGCATTTATTTGAGTAAAAAAGCCTGGCCAGGACCACATATTAAATCGTCTGTGGACAGTTGAACTGTTGGTAAATTGCACAACGACCGTATTGACTTGACGGTCAATAAAAAACGACAGAGCGCGTGACTGACTTGTATTCGAATTTTGCGGCTAAGCGAAAAGAGGAAACAAGTGTGGCGGAATTTTGACTGAGAGGCAAAATGGCATTTTTCCAAAGCCGCGGCTCTTTCCATCTAAGCTGCTGGGTGGAGACGGCTTAGTCTGCTCTGACGGTATGAGGTCAGCAGACACCCGGCTGTCACTCAGAGCCATGTCACGCGTCAATCACGTCTGACCAGGTATGTCCTGCCCACTCAGACGCAAGTGATGCGGAAAATCAGCATCTGTCACTCTCTTTCACTTTCACCTCTGTTCGAATGTGTGTTTGTGCACGTGCTTATGCGAGCATATGAGTCTCTCGGGCCCTTCTGACTCACTCCAACTGAAGACATCTAATATATAATGTACACCGTAATACCAGACAGAAAAAGAAAATTTGATTATGTATAGCGCTGCTTGCTAACAAGGGACACTTAAGCACGTTCCTAGGGGTTCTTGGGAAGATTTCAATTGAGCTTTTTTAAACTTGCACATCTTTGAAGGTAATACTGTATAAGCTGTATCTTCTCATTAGGATTTGTACAAATGACATTTGTGTACGCGTCGCTAGTGGGTGTATTGCATACGGAACTTGTTAAGATTTGATGATTAAATTCTGCAAATAATAAAGACTGCAAATGACTTTCCTCGTGTTAAACATCCCATCTGGAATTCATTTACGAAGAGGCTGTGGGGATATGTCAGACGAATGAGGTTGAGACAGACTGAAACGTACTGTACAAATCTTTTTACGCTCTGAAGGAATAATTCCCAACAAAACAACCTCGTTGACTTTCATTAAAAGGGTGGTTGGCTCAAAAAATGAAAATTGGGTCATCAATTACTCGCCCTCTTGTCGTTACAAACCGCTATGACTTTCTTCCTTCCACAGAACACAGAAGAAAGTACTTCATGCAGTTTTAAAATGACAAGAGAGTGAGTAAGTGATGGCAGAATTTTCATTTTTGGGTGAACTGTTCCTTATGATTGACAATGCACAGGATCTTAAATTGCAACATCCCTACATAGGTGCATCCGCTTTCTTTTCACCTTCCTCTCTCACCCTCTACCTCCTTGTCAGTACTACTGTTCACACCTCTATACCTCTCACTGCTGAGCTAGCTGTGATCGTCACCATTCTTCAAATGGACTGATGTTCTCATTAGACTGCCCACACACTCGCGCGCACACATTTTTTTTGGCATCGGCAGTGTGAGAGGTCAGAAAGTGCTAATGATTTGGTCAAACCCCAGGGGTATAATCACTTGGCTTTGACTCGTTTACACATCCATTTCTCCCTTCAGTCCAATCCTGCTTGACAGTAGAGAGGGTGTAGAGTCGCTTTGCATGGCTGCCGCCGAAGGCTAGGCAGTCCATAGGGCATTTGGCCACTGGTTCGAGCAGCTGGCCGGCTCATCTTTAGCAGAAGAAATGTATTTAATAGGCCATTACCCCTTA
Source organism: Triplophysa siluroides (assembly GCA_006030095.1). Classification (NCBI taxonomy): domain Eukaryota; kingdom Metazoa; phylum Chordata; class Actinopteri; order Cypriniformes; family Nemacheilidae; genus Triplophysa; species Triplophysa siluroides. The sequence continues at coordinate 4,655,736 of VCII01000846.1, read as the reverse complement.
AAATGTAACGTCACGCTGAGTGAAAAATATTGTACGAATGTTTTTTGCCCTGTACAGTGCTTTTGGTGCCCGATCACCAATCTAGTTACCGGTCTCGCTGTCTCGTTATTTCTCCCTTGCTCTCCGCATGAGCAAGTGGCTCAATGAATTGGGGTGAACGATGACAAATGATAATCCCTAGTGATGGTGATATGATGAGATTTAAATGAACTCTGTCACAAATGTTTAGGGTCATAAGCAGCACGGAAGGCGGGGGGAGGGACGCCACCGTCTATTTGAAAAATCGGGACATCAAGGCCCCGTCGTTAACATGGTCAATGATCCTGAGTTAATTCACTTCCAGAAAGGCAGTCTTTGGATAATGATATCCTCCCTGCCTACAGACAGGTTTATCAAAACATCCCGTTACATCACCGCCACGACTGTCAATACTGACATATTAAATCTTGTCGGTGCCCGAATATAATTAACGGAAATGGAAGGAAAATCTTTTTCTCTCCCTGTTAATCACGGAGTAAATATGGTACTGGATATCTATAATGATTTTAACCTCTTTATGGACTGTTAGCCATGTAGGTACAGCTAATTTGCCCTCCTACACGCCGCTGATTCATTTAGCGAATACCTTTTATGCTGGCTTAGCAGTCACCAGTCGAACAAGCATCAGAAATGGCAGACGAAGCACCGCAGAGCCTCCACCAGTCACACATTAGAATTAGCCTAGATATCCACCGCTAATCGCATCAAGACATTAAGGGCCTTTAATTTGCTCATAAACATTCCCTGCCATCTCCATGCCAAAAAGCCATATATCAGTCATGGATGCCTGATGAATTGTCATGCCAATACAGGGAAATATATAATCTGTGATCATCTCAATTACAGGCATTATGTAAAGCGTTATATAGTTCGCTCTTACGTAACTTCAGCGAGTTCCTTTTAAGACACATTTTCGGTAGACACCATAGCTTCACTACCACCTTACGTTCAGAAGTCAATGTCTTGAATAGAGAGCATATAGAGATGCGAGTGTTCCAAGTATGAGCGAGTGAATCATAACTACCATCCACCGGGCCACCGATGTTATTCTTATACATCTGTTATTTTGCTAATGGATAGCACGTTGAAAACTCATGTATCTAGACTGTATACTGTATTTACATAGGGCACAGAGTTCACATGTACAGTACACTTAAAGGGGTGGTTCAACCAAAAAATATTTAATAAATCCGTATATGACTCTTCCTTCTGTAAAACACAAAAGAAGACTGTAGCGAGGAAGGCGGGACGAGAGACGTCGGACAAAGAGGCGGGGCCGGAAGTGATGATGATGATGGATCGCATTACGACGGAGGAGAACGGAAGCATAAAAGGTCGAGCTGACAGCATAGTCAACGAGAGAGGACCGGGCCGGGACACACGTTAAGTTTATGTTTATGTTTGTGTGGCATTTTACTTCCGGATGTTTGTTCGTTTATTTTATTAAAACTTATTTGAATGTTCACCGGTTCCCGCCTCCTTCCTTCCCTACATTGAATTGTATTACAAAGACATTTTGAGAAATGGTTTTCGGTGCATACAATGAAAGTCAATGGAGCCGATGTTGTTTGCTTACCAACGTATTTCAAAATATCATCTTTTGTGTTCTGCAGAGGAGAAAACTCATACTGGTTTGGAATGACAGGGGTGTGAATAAATGATGAACGATTTTTAATTTTGGGTGAACTATCCCTTTAACAGTCCCTTTAACTGAACAGTAGCTTTATGTATTGAAAACTCGTTGTTCACCCTCATGTCGTTTCTTCTGCAAAGGACAATTCACTTACACTGAATGGGACAAATTCAATTAAATGACAGTTTCCAGAGAATCGGTCACTAACATTCAGTTTTTTGTGTTCCACTTAACAAAGCAGGCCATACACACGCCTGTTGTGAAGTTTCTAGTAATCCTGAAGACTTTACTGAGCTGGTTCAGGTGTGTTTGATTAGGTTGGAGATAAACACGGCAGGACGGTGGCCCTCCGGGATCAAGGTTTCTCACCCCTGCCATACAGGTTTGGCACAACATGAAGACAAGTACATGATGAAACAAAAAGCATGTTTGGGTATGACACTACGAAGCAGCTGAAGCATTGCGACCCTGTAGCCGCAGTCTTGTGCAGTCGCAAGGACATGCCATCAACTCTGGCAGGCGCACGGCTCAGCTGGAAAAATCATTACCTCACCGCACTCAGAACGTATTCGCCGAGGCAGCCGTGCAACAGTCACGCTACGATGCCACCCGTGAGCGAGCACGCTCATTCTTCTGGGAATCAAGTTTGTGATTACAGCAGAAGTGGGCGTAAAAAAATAGAACGAAACGGAAGAAAAAAACACACACAACTCTCCGAACCTCTGTGCCAAACACTTTCGCGTCCCCCTCGCCTGCACCTCCTCCACCTCCCACTTCTCCAGCGCAGCATGTCAGAGGAAACGTGCGTTTTATCAAATAGCATCCTTTGAAAGCAGGCGTCGGTTGCGGCTTCTATTCTGAACATTATACAGATTTTATTCATGAGGGCGGTCTGAGGCGCTGGAACTTTCTAAAACAGACCAGCACTTTGAGTGTGGGACGATAAATAGAACACTATGATTACCCTAATGATCATTCGCTGAGCCCTTCAGGAGTGATACTGAGCTTCTCTCTGGCAGTCTCTGTTCTGGTGTTTATGCAAGAATGAATGAACAGCAGATGTTCTCAGAAAACGTGTGTAAGTTAGAGCAAATTTAAACTTGCTGAGACTAATGTGGGCTCTTAAAGTCTGAGACGACATGTGAAAAGCTGGGATTGATTTAATTTTAACCTAGAAATAAACAAAGCATTGAAGACCTCATTAAAGTGTTTTACAAACATGTTTTTATGGGGCTGATGTATTTCTTATTTAAACTGGGACACATTAAAGGGCTTGTCAATTTTTGATGGCAATTAGAGAGAAACCTTAGAGAAGATCCGACTGTTCTGAAGTCTGTGCAGCATCGAATGCTTTAAACCAAACACATACAGAAAAAAATCACAAAGCTTAAATTTTGTTTTTTTGGGGTCTTGCACAAAGAAAGGTTATGATGCAAAATAAAGTAAATTTTGCAGTATGTCAAGGTAGCTAAGGCTCCGTTTTGAGGAAACATCTTGTCCCCTTCCTAGGGAACCTAGTAACATACGTAACAGACATTTTCCTGGTTCAGTCTAAAGTAATCAAAGGTGCTTTAAAAAATGTCCTGAACAATGTTTGGACAGTAAAGATCAGGTCAAGTTTTTGCAAAATTGGAGTTTGAAATAGGAATAATGAGTACACTCTGTCAGTAGATCTAAAGCTCATACCAGATTGAAGTAAAAATGTAAGTAAAAAATAAGGTCACACTTCAGTATAGGGGGCAATTCTTGATATTAACAAAGCATTAACTATGACTTTTCCCCCAATAAACTCTTAGTTTGTTGCTTATTAATAGTTAGTAAGGTAGTTGTTAGGTTAGGGTATTGGGTAGGATTAGGTAATGTAGAATATTTGCTTTATAAGTTCTAATGAACAGCCAATAATAGGCATGCTAATAACAACTAGTTAATGGTGAGAATTGCCTCCCTATACTGAAGTGTTATGAAAAAAGAAATAACTAAATACACTTTTAAATAGAAAATCTATTTAAACGGTTAATTTTTTAAAACAGATCATTTTCAAAAATCATGTTTTCCAATTAATATCAATCAAACTGCAGTTGGGTTGTTTTGATGAAGTAATAATAATAATTATTGAAGTATTTATAATAATAATAATTTCTTAATAATAAAGAAAAAATTCTAACACAATAAAACACAAGAAGAACATGAAAACCAAGTTTTTGCAAACAAGGTCTTCTTTTAAAAATTAGAGAATATAAAGATAGAGGCTAAAATATAACATAAATATAAAATAAATAAAAATAGAAGCATTATATTTAAAAATTAAAAGAACATTATAACATTTTATATTATAAAAGAAAAACATTTTCACTAGAAGTTTCAAAGTTTTAAAAGTTTTGGACCCACTGTAGGTTAGGACTGTGTGTGGATTATCTAGGGTGTGTTGTAAGAACTCACAATCTGAAGCTGTAGGTAGTCTCCCAGACCAGAGGAGCTGTCCACCCTAACCAGGACGGCGTCCTTCTGCTGAGTGCTGAAGCCGACAGCCAGCCGGTCTGCCCGTGTGCTTGGTCTGTCATTGGGCGGCCATGTGTACACAATAAGCCCTCCATCACGTCCAAATATGTATGTAGTTCCCGCTGCAAGAAGAGAGAGACAGAAAATTAAAAGTACGTTCAACGAAGTGAGAAAGTATTTTTACCTCCTTAGTTTTGAGTTTTGAGTTGTGTGTGTGTGTGTGTACACATGCATGACTTTTGCTCCATTACACAAAGCACGGGAGTATCTTGATGAACCCATCAGAGTGCCAGACAGCCCCTGCTGCTCTCTGATTGGCTAAATTATAGCTTTTATGTGACCCTCAGTATGCTGATGTCACTTGGAGCACCTGTGTCTGCTGATGCTTGAGCTAAACAGAGTCGCTCTTGCTACAACCACTCAACACACACACACACACACACACACACACACACACACACAAGGTCCAGGATTGATTGAGCTGATTACAGCCACTCTCCTCACCCGCCGACACACCGGACAATCAATGTACCCCACGGCCCCCCATCCCAGTGCCTACTTCTGCATGCATTTATTCTACCAAAGGTGGGCAAATCCGTCGCGGACCAGACAGCTATTCCTGTTCAGCGAGAGGCATGCTAATGTCTGATGGAGCTAATTACAGTGTCAGAGGCAGGTAGCTAACTGTGAGGAGGGTCAATGTGATTCTATGCCTGCAGGAAGGTTTCTCGGGGAAATTGACATAGCTTTTTTGCATCTGGAGAGAGAAACGCGCGAGCCTTGCGTATATCGCTGCTAATGGAGCTGATCTCATTAACTGGCGGACCGCGCCGACTCTTTTGATCAGCCGTGACTTCAACAGCAAAACGGGCAAACCGCTTCGACTGTGGCAGGTGCAGCCCTGGTAATGTTCACAGAGCAAAGAGCTCATCAACCTCAAAATAACAGCCTCGGGGAACCGCGAGAGACGCACTTCAACGCTCTCCTCTCTACAGAGCGTGACTGCTGTGCTTCTGAGCTCCAGATGCAGATAAGACAGACGGTGAAGGAGCTCGCAAGAAAAAAAACCAAGAGGAGACCGGAGGTCTCAGCAGAGGCCCCCCGAGTTAAAGCGCTATCTGTTGTGGAGGGCTGGAGTTATTTCCTGGCACGTTCCTCTATTTGCAGAGCCGTGCTCATTAGCTCCTCTCTGTGTGATCTTCACCATCGCGCTCTCGGCGGCCCCCTTGACCGCATCTCAATGAGACTGTGTCAGCGATCAGCCCGACCCCCTCAGAAAACAACACCCTTGGGGAACGCCAAAGCAAGCTCGCTCAGGCGGTTACACAAATGTTCACAACAAAACATGGAATCACGTGCAAACCAACAAGAGCTCGGTCTGCTACGGCGACAGTTCCCCCATTCGAAATACTCATTAGCAGGGTTCAGATGGTTGCACTTCATACACGCATGTGAACACGGGCCATACTGGATGTGAAGCAGATATGAAGAGCGAAGGCATGCGATTGAAATCTGTTTCGCGCAAAGGGCCGCCTGCCGCATATCACTCGGTATGATGGCAATTCGCAGCTGTGGGTGAGCGAATAGATTTGACGGGTAGGGAAGCGTAAAGCGGAGATTTACGGAAATGAATGGGGCAGAGTGCAGTGTGTATCAAAAGTAAAAATCTTTTTTTAAATAAAAGAGATCATCCAGCCGGTCATTACTGCAAAATAAACCCAGACAGGTGGATCAGGATCATATTTATGGGATTCGGCAAATGACCAGATGAATTTATATTGCGCGTATATTGCTACTTACAAAATCTTAAAATGCACGTAAAATATTTCATAACTTAATAGAGCCATGGAGACCATTCCAATATTTAATTCAATCAGTTTTTCTAGATGTATTGTGTCCATTCCAGTGCAGTGTCTGTTGAATTTAAATAAAATCAAACCTCAGGAGTGACATTAAGACCTCCAATGTGAAAGACTGACAGCATGCAAGACACATGAAAACTGATTAAATCTTGTCCTACGTACTTCATGTACAAATATAACTGTTAAATGGCTTAAAAAAGTGAATATGAACTTGTTTTCTCTGCAGTATTTGAGGTCTGAAAAAACACAGAGTACACTTTTTGTTATTTTGACGCTTTTCTCTAGTTTTCATTTACTAAAAATAACTGCAAATAATTTTTATTTGATTATTATAAATATTGTAAGTAGTTCACAGAATAAAACAAAAACGATAATGTTCCCTAAACACATACCTATAAATAGTAAATTCAGAAAAATAAAATTCAAAAAAATTTTTTGAAAAGCTCTCTGCCCATAAATTCCAGTCATCCACTTTCTCTGTCAATAAAATGCCCCAAATATTTATCTGCTGGACTCGGTGTTCATGCACTCAGCCTTTATCCCAACTACTCGGGAGCCTCTCCCCAACACACTCTTTTCATTCTTTATTTCTTTTCTTATCTCCCTCACCCTGACTCTTCACTCCCATCCCTGATGTGGTTAAGGAGCTTGCTGCCCTCCCTCTAACGGGGTTAAACCTCTTCTCTGAAGTCTATTTTCTGATGCTGTTAAATGAGGCAGGCGCTTTGTGCAAGCCAGGCCATTAGCCCCTTAAATATGTCCCATCATCTCGGCTGGGTGGGCAGTTAGGTTGGGTTTTAAAGACCCTCGCTACCGAACAACCATGAGGGTCTTTCCACTTCACTGCCCTTCTGAGGTCAGTCGGCACGAACAAGCAAAGCACAGCGGGCTGAACGCCGGCCCATCGAACAGTTGTGTCTATAATCCGTGGAGAGCTGTTCTAATGAGATAGATATTACCTGGCCCTCTGGAATTCCATCAAAGCCCTAATCTCCTTTATGTGCTGAAGAAATTAAATTACGTACTGGCTTCTTCTTCTGCCAGGCCCTCAGAGGGTCCAGCCAAATCCATCTGCACTCCTATACACAAGCTGAAAGACTATTATTGCTTAAGACTCACTATCTGTTTGCATATGACTGCAGAAATTTCCATTTGACAACTTTACATAAATGTAAACGAAATGAACTAAACAATTTAATCGACATCAAATACATTTCGGAGTAATGATCTCATCATCGTCTTGGCCAACCCACAAATATAATTTGGTATAATGCGTGAAGGTATGTAGTTTGATACTGTGTATGATGCCCTGCACTTACCAAATCAACTATAGTATAACTCACTTTACTTCTATTAACTTCTCAAGACAAAATAAATAAAATTACAACTTAAAGTTAAATTTATTAGGGACACTAAGATCTTAGATAATATATATATATGTTATTATTGATGGAACTTTAAGTCTAGGGAGACAAGCCCAAAAGAAAGCAATTTGGGTAAATGTAACCTTTTAGCACTCTTACAAATCAGTCAAAAGTAATTAAAGAGACACAATAAAAAGTTTTAAGCTTCTCTAAGCTCTGGAATAAACACTCACCATCCTCTACCTCTTACAAATATCATTTCACGTGTAAAAACAGTAACAAGGATAAAACAATTCATATTTCAGCGTCTGAGTTCTTGTTTCTATGTTTAAATGCGAAATCAATGATATCCAATACCATCATAGTCTTGGGTGCTTATACTCATAAATATTGTTCTTTTCAGCAGTATGATTTGCTAAGCTGACTTTCCATCAATAAACGCTTCAAAAACACAAAACCTTCCGCTTGTGTCTCGGATGGGGTTATGAATTGAGCTCCCACGCTATTTTGCTTTACGTCCCTGGATGTCTCTCGCCTGAGAACAGAGGTATTGTGAGGGCCCTGGCAGTTTGGTCTAAAATTACGGTGCATTGTGTTCGGTAGCCCACCCCCTACTTGCATGCTAGAATGAGGAACATCAGTCAGACTCTGCAGGGTTGGAGTCATCCACCCAATGGGCAAACTCAGTCAAACACACACCCATACACGCACACAACAGTTGGGTTCTGCTAATCTAGCGTGCATGCACAAAAACACGCAAACAACATGCACCCCACTGATAGCAAAATGCTGTCAAAATGAAAAGGAGGCAAAGTGAAGACCCCACATAGAGAACTATAGCCTACAAAAGAAAATGACACTTCAGACTACTAAAAAACTAAATGATGTGCAGTACTTTAACATTCTTAAAGGCAGAGTTTACTCCGAAACGAAAATCCTGTAATCACTTAGTCATTCCAAACCTGCATGACTTTCTTTCTTCTCCAGAACGTGAAAGAAGATATTTTGAAGAATGTTCGTAACCCAACAACGGTGGCACCCACAAAACCAATGCAAGTCAATGGGTACACCAATTGTTTGGTTACCAACATTTTTCAAAATACCTTCCTTTACATAAGAAAGAAAGTCATATAGGTTTGAAGTGACAAGAATTGGATGACAGAATTTACATTTTTGGGTAAACTTAGCCTCCGCGGCATCACATGTGAAAAGTGTTTTGTTGTCGTTGTCTTGAACCTATGATCATGGGTAAAAAACATGTGATGCAGGTACTAAATGTGGGAACAGACTATCCGGGTCATAATACGCGTAAATTGTGATTCTTAATTTTGTATATTTAATCTAATATTTAGGGTAGAGATAAACAACATGCAGTATTTCACTAGACATTCATCTGCACTGGCCTTCAATGTAAGAACTTCGGTTCAATAGAAACAACTACGCGCACACTACAGTAACTGTTACACTAACCTCACTCTAAATGGCGGTCAATCTCCGTTTGCATGAGTGTATTTTGTTAGCTCATCCATCTGGCAAGTTACGGACGGAAAATAGTTTTTGTTCCATTACGCCGTGAAGAATGTGTATATGTGTGTGGGCAAGAGTAAGTGTGTTGATGGCTTTTTATGCGAAGCAATTATAATGTTTACGTGAAATATGAGTCTGTGACATTGTATTTGTTTATTAAACATTCAGTGCGAGCCGTGCAGCAACTACAAAACCGAAGCTTCTGCAATAATAAACAGGCAATTAAAAAGTGAATTACTGCAGCTCCAATTACCGGACTGACACCACAGAGCTCCACACCAACTGGGTAATTACAGGCAACAGCTCGAGCGGAACACTGGCCAACCTAACAGCGTGCGGATGTGTAGACGATCGTGTGTGTATTTCTGTGCGCGTGTGTGTTCGATGCCGGTAAACCGGCCGTTATCATCAGCAGAAATAGAAGGCAGGACGTTCATTTGCGGTTTCTCCCTCCTTCCCCTAAGGAATCGACTTCAGATGCTTTTTTTAAAATGAGACGTCATGTTTATGGCGTATTTATGGTTTTTTTGTCTGTGCGCGAAGGATTTCTCCCGGCTGACTGACAGGCTCGAGTTCTGAACGATGGATGGAAGGTAAAAGAAAGGAAAGAGAATGGAAAGAAAGAAAGAGGATAAAAGTAAACGTATGTTTAGGAAATATTGGTTCTCTGGCGGGTGTGGAGGCCTCAGGATCTACACGGACAGCTCTAATACTGTTCAGTTCTCACACGCCTCATGAGTTTGATTTTTACATGCATCATTGGCACTGTCAAAACATTTTTCTTTCCATTCTTTAATGCGCTCTTCAGTTTTATTGTCAGACCTGAGGGGACTGAATGAATCAAAACTAATGCAATAAAACCTATTGTGAAACGTGAAGTCATCTGATTTACTGCCGCTTTCATGTTGAGCGCCACGTAATTCTGGGAAATCAAAGCCGGTTGCACACAGAGCCATCGTACTATATGGAACAATTTTTTTCACCACATTTAGGTATGATATATAATTGTTATACAAACTAGCACGACACCGCTCGGTGCCGCTACACAGAGTTCGCAAAACAACGGGCAGCGCTCGAAGAAAAACCTGCGGTTTCTATGTGGAAAGGGAGCGCTGAAGAGTGAAGGAGGGCATTGGGGTTTGTGGTCGTGCCGGAGCTCTGGTATTTCTCTTGCTGACCTTTCCAGACCCAATTAGGATAGAGTTGGGAATGAGCGGTCAGCGCTGTGCTGGCTGAAAGCCTGTCTGCTGTGGCACTTTAGTGGATGTTGTTTTGATTCGCTTTGTGTTTTTATAACGAGCTTTCGGCTCCTGAGCACCTCCGGGGGTTTAGGGGGCGATGAGGCTCGGGCTGAGGGTGTGTGTGTGTGTGTGTGTGTGTGTTTGGCTGCGAGCATATGCAAGCGTGTGTGTCAATTTGTATGTGTGTGTGATATGCATTTTGTGTTTGCAAGAGGGGAAGCAAAAAGAAAACAATTAGAGAGTGAGAGAGAGGTAGAGAGAGAAAGTTGGTTGATTTGTTGTGTGTGTGTGTACAGGCTTCTATTAGAGATTCACCAATATAAAATATCTTTACTCATACCGCTAACTTATTATTCACAGGGATATCTGCCGATACCGATAGTATTGTGGTATCACATAAAAAGAGGATGCATTTATATTTCTTAACTTTCTGAATGTTATTAATTCATATAACGACTCTAAATATTGAATATCATAACATCATAAAATAATAAATATATAAATAAAAAAATATAATATATATACGTATATATATGTTATATATATATATATATAACATGTTAACATCTTATATAGACAGAGCACAAATTCTTAGCAATTTCCTGTCCTCTTTTGATTGACAGACTATATCGGCCCTGATCACAGATAGTCGATAAATAGAATAAAAAATAGCTTTTATCATCCGATACCGATTATTGCCCTATATCTCTAGTTTCTATACACTGTGGGGACAAATGTCCAAACAAGGATAGTAAAAGTCTGATCTGTGGGACTGGTCAGCGGTCCTCATCATAGAAATTGTCTGATCGTTAAAATTCAGCGATGCCATAGAAGAACCATTTTTGGTGCCATAGAAGAACCATTTTTGGTTCCACAAAGAACCATTCAGTCAAAGGTTCTTTAAAGAACCATCTCTTACTTACTTTTCTACTATATGAAGAATCATTTTTTCGCCACAAAGAACCCTTTGTGAAACAGAAAGGATCTTTACATGTTAATTCGTTTTGGAACCAAAAGGTTCTTCTATGGCATTGAAGAACCTTTTGAAGCACCTTTTTTAAAGGGTGAGCGTTAGGGATACAATATACAGTTTGTTACAGTCAAAAAGTAATTGTCTCTGGAAAGTCCCCATAATGCATAGAAATCTAGAGTGTGTGGAAAAAAGTAAGAAAGAAAGAAAAAAAAGAAAGAAAAAAAAGAAAGATGAAGGCAGGAATAAAGTTAGTTGGGAAAGATGTGAAAACACGGAGCTGCTTAGACATTGAGCGATGAATTCAAATATAACTATTTTATTAGAAGGAAGTACAGTATGAGTAATAATCTGCAGGTGTGTGTTTGTGTTTGTGTGTGTGTGTGTGTGTGTGTGTGCGTCCACCCAAAGCCACCCTGAGCCCCATGTGTGAGCTACTGTGACATAATGAGAAATCTCTCTGGAGGTTTGGCTTGACTGGGTTTAGATTACACACCACAGCTATTGTTTTCTATCTATCTCTTTCTTTCTCTCCTCAACTCTCTTGATTCCTTCAGGAGAATATATATAGCATTTAAAGAATCAATCACCACTATACCATCCAGGGAATGATGTGTCTTTCTCATATAAATTCACACAGTCGCATGCACAACGCTCCCACTATATAGTGCTATATGTGCCCTCTACGTACATTCAGTCGTGTTTGCTGTTGTATATTCTGATTGTTAGTTGCAGTCTTCAAGCACTCCGATCATTCTTTTAGTTCAACATCCTACACTCTGAATCGCAGTCTCTCTGAGTATCATATTCGACCAGACATATAACAATTCACCAGCAAGTTTACGCTAGCCCCTCATTATCGCAATTCAGCCCTCCCGAACCACAGCTTTGACATGAAGAGAGGGACAGACAGTGAGAGAGATTGGTCAACCCAATAAACTCACTTACTCGAACTCTACTCAAATTTGCAGTGATATGAGAGAGCGAGAAAAAGAGAGAGAGGCAGCATGTGAAAGGAACTTGTTACAAAAAATACCTCACATCTTCTGAAATATGAATCCATGAAGTTATACGTATGTTATATGTTTCTTTAACTATTGGCAGTCATTTATCCCAGAGTTCAATTTAAGAAAATCTGTAAATCTGTTTAATATATCACATATTTTCTTATTATTTCAAAGTTACTGTATAACATAACGGAATAGAAAAATCTATTTCAATATTTATTGGTTAAAATTAATTTCTCCACTTTTTTAACAAAGATTAAGTTTAAAGAGTCAGCAAAAGACACGGAAAATATAAGATTTAACATGTCGTCATAGAATTATAAGGTTGTATCTGACATTTTTGTCAAATTTGAGATTTTCACATATTCTTATTCTGTGACAACTTATTTCCATTATGTGCTGTTTTTTTCTTTACGTTGTGTACATTTTTAGTTATTTTTAAGTTTCATCTACAGACTCAAATGGCAAAAACTTTGGAACTTGTTATCTCAAAACTGCGTGATCTGTGAAGAACATATAACAAAATCAAGGTAAATATTTGTGTAACAAAATATTTTGAGTGTATGTCATTTCCAAACAAGCTGCAATTTTGTAAAAATACGTGTGAAGTGTGCGTTCATGCTAGTTATGAAAATAGCCCCAGCATGACTTATTTAATAAAACATGTTTTCAAATGTTACAAAATGTTATCAAACAAAACACACAATTGGAAATGACAATGTCATAATGGTACACAGAAAATGTTAAGGAGAACTGAACATGCATTGTAAGATATTTTGGATAACTGGATAATAGTTTTAAAATATGAATATTAATATAAACAAACTAGTAAAGTGTGTTTAAGGAGCCTATAGTTCAAGTAACAACAGTATATACCAGTGGTGAAAGTATTGTAAATGTAATTAGTTACTGTACTTAAGTATCTTTTTGGCTACTTTGTAGTTGTACTGAGTATTAAAGATATTAGCAACTTTTACTCTCTACTTGACAACATTTTTGAACAAGTACATGTACTCTTTACTCCACTACATTTGTAATGACTTGTAATTACACATTACATTTTGCATGCTACAGAAGAATTCATATTGCCATTTACAGGGAATAGAAGGTACTATAATCTTTTGGATTTTGCCCTAACTTACTAAAACGGGTCCACATGGCTTCTTTATGTGAATACGAGTGCAGTATCAGGTAGTTGTCAATCGCTGGCGGTTTATATGTAAAATGAGGACATGACTGCAGCTGGCGATGAGGCCAAACCCAGCATGTTCAGTGCAAAAAGGCTTTGACTTTTTTATTTTACTTAACATTATTTTATTTATCAGTTGTATTAAAGAGACCAATTAGAAGGATTTTTGTTTACTCAAGAGCACTTAAGCTTAAATGAGACTTGGGTGTTTGTAATAGACGTAGGTTATGGTGTCGGCCAAGATTTTTTGCTATTCTGAGGTGTTAAGTCTTATTATGATTTAAGAAAATAAATGCGATTGCTCTCCTCACAAATCATCTGTTTCTTGTTTTTCACTGACATGTCTCTTAAGTGTTGAGGACTAGTGCTTCTTTTAGCCTACATTCAGTATGAGTAAAATACTCAAGTACTGCTTAAATCAGATACTCTAAGACTTTTACTGAAGTCGTTTTGGAATTGGTGACTTGTAATGGAGTAATTTTCGCTGCAAGGTATCTGTACTTTTACTATGGTTTTCAAGTACTCTTTACACCTCTTTTATACACTCACACAAACCAATCACTGAATGACATCTAACTGGAACCGTTTCATATGATCCATTTGTTAGTGTGTGTGAGAGGACTTCTATCAATGCAGAGATAACTGTAAGCTTCAATCTAATTTGTTTGTGTGTCAATGGGCCTTTTCTATATTTTTTGCAATGGAAGCAAAGAGTTGGCACAAACTTGTAACGCAGGATCCCGTTCCAACTCCACCTGAATATACAAATAGCTTCCATTTGTCTGTAGCAATATTTGGCAGTATTGCTGTGAAAAAACGAAAAGTGTAAAACTGCAGCAAAATCAGAGAAAAGGGAAGATAGATCAATTCTGACTTTAAAACAAAGCGCTGGAGCCCAGGGTAAATACTGATCGTTCGCTTTGCCTTCTGCTTTAATTTTCACATCAAATGCAAAGATTTTAGCGGGAGAGAGGGCACATTTACACACAGACAAGGGCATGCACGCACACTCATTTCTGCACTCCACATAACCTACAGTTAATGGTTTTAAAATGTTAATTTTACTGCAACACCAGAGCTCTCGCTGTTTTCAAACTCCTCATCACGGCATAATAAAACATAGCTGGAAGCAGGTAGAGCTGAAAAGCGTATTCGTGGCTTGGTTTCGAGGAACCAAAGAAGTGCCAGTCTGTGCTGTAAATGGTGTGACAGACGCATGTCTGGAAGCTTTAAGTTTCAAAAACACATTATTATGAATATTATTTCATCTTGTGAATTATGCTCAGCTGTGAACAATGCCGCAGAATATTCTGTGTCCGATGTTTAAGAGGTTTAGATTTGTTTCGGTCGAGGAGAAGGAGGAGGGGGGCAGGAGCAACAGACCCTGATGCGCTGCCTCGCAGCCTGGGGGGACGCATACAAGCAGCGGGACTCTGTGATCTCAGCACACCCTGCCATTAGAGACGCCAGCTGTGTCGCACACACGCAGAAAAAGAAAAGGAGAAACAAAGGTAGAGAGACAGGCAGTGATCGAGAGAGACTGATCGAGAGAGAGAGAGGCAAGGAGCCAGAAAGGAACAGAGAAGAAAACCTAAGAGGCTCTCAGAAAAGATGATAAATGACTCGTCTCACTTCACAAGCTTCCGCTCTCTTCCTCCTAGCCTCTATTCAATACTGTTTTTTTATCAAAGCATAATCTGTGAGGATAATGCTAAGAGGCAGCCAGGTCTCGTTATATAAGTGCAGTGGATCACATACTGACAGCGCAAGCCCCTCTGCACACACAGCGTGGAAATCAGCCTGATAGTTTTAAACAGCCAGCCGCAATGAGACATTAGAAGACAAACTGGGGGGAAAGAGCTGGTGCAATAAAGCAGAAGGTGTTCAATTTATACGGTATACCGGTCTCAGGAGTGGAAGTCGGTGGGATTTAATGGCAACGTTGAAGTAATAGAGTTTCAAGGAAGGTGCGGGGAGGGGTGTACTGTGGAAATCGCCTGCTTGCTCTGGGGTGTAATAGTGGCATAAAAGCCTGTCCTCTGTCCCTTCGAGTCACAGTACATTCAATTTGGCCGGTTCGCTGCATTAAACATACACGCATCGCGGTGACCGCAGCACATTTAAAATTATTTAATTGTGTCAAAGGTCAGCCGGAGTCAGCGCGCAAGGATGTGGCCTTTTTACGGGAAAGGTTGAGGATGCGATTCAGGTGCTTATATAAACACGGCCCCCTCAATGACCCACAGAAATAACATGGGGACGTTACAGCTGACGTGTGTGTTCTAGCACAAGAGGCTGAATCGCTGCTCGGTAAATGATCGTGGTTGTGTGTTGCAGCCAGCGTTAGACTCTCAACATTTGGACCCTGCATAATGCATCTGCATAATGATCACAAACACCTCTCACTGCCCACATTTGCATCCTGACCACACAATTGCGCAAGTACACTCATAATCAACCAACAGCATTATAATCAGCACTGTTACTGAAATCTCTGAAACGTACATTAACATAAACACACGCACAAGTTAAAAACATTCTTTCACCCTCAAATGACAGAACGGCACAGCGGTGTGTGTAATTCTGGCAGTGGAAAGAGCTACACACCGTGTCCTGCCCGCAGGGGGGCGTGAGATCTGGCGGCAGGCACGAGGTGATGAGGCATATGCTGAGGGACGTACAGTTCCCCGGGCCCCTCTGCCAGAGCTAGAGCTGACCCCAAAGCCAGGGGGGGCAGCCAGAGAGCCAGACGCAGGCTGATGCGGAGCAGGACGGACGCCGGACCACCAGGAGCCCTGCTGGGCCACGGACGCAGCCCTCCCGCCAACATGCTACCGGAGTGCGCAGCGAGGTGTGGATTTTTAAAGAGGAGCGTCCTTAGAGCACCTGGCAACCCATGTCCCACTCAAGCCTTGGACCCTTACCGTAAACGGTCCAATTACTGATGGAGAAGCAGAACAAAAGCATGTGCCAAATCCACATGGAGAGGAACTTCCAACAGAGTTCTACGTATAAAAAAAAGAGATGAACTTCTGATGGATAAGATCCTGGTTTACATTCCTCTTCTTGGCTTTAAAGAATACAAAATCCTTTAAGGGCAAATTGAAAAAAAAATAACAACCACGGAAACCGATCCTGTACTCCAGTAAGGTAGGCGCAGTGGTATTGGAGAAGAACGAGAGAAGAGTGAGCAGCCTTTGTTACAGACCTCCCAGCAGTCCTGGACTTTTCCAGCGCAGCCTATCGGCTGAATCCCATCCGTATCCCATGAAGACGAGGCTGCGTTCCTTGTTCCCTCGCGGAGAGAACAGCAGAGGAAAGGAGAGACGACCAGAAGCGATGGCACACGCGAGACGAGATTGCCGCTGCAGCATTTAACTCAATACAGAGCGTCTCTCCCCCTCCCCAAACGACAAACACACTCTCTTGCACACGCACACACCACAACGGCTGCTGCTGCTGCTGCTGGCTGAGACCGCACTGCCTCTCAGAGGAAATGTTAGAAGACACACCAATGGAGGAAGAGAGATCCAAGAGGGGGGGGCAACAGCGGTCAAACGGTCCTCCTGTGCGAAAGGTGGTGAAAGTTTCTCAAAAAATGCCACGAGAACAACCTCGCTCCTTTCTCACTCATTACTTTGTTTCTTATCCCTCAGTTTTAGTGTTAGAGCAAAAGACCCTCCGAACGAGTTGCGGGGGGAACGGAAAGCGCTGAAGCTTGGCTGAGTTTTCAGCCCCCTCTATTCCTCGAACCCTCCCCCTCTATCATCAGAGAGACATGTGCAGCTGTAGAAGGGAAAGGGGAGGCTTTTCTCTCGTCCTCCTAATCTTTCTTTCTCTCTTTTTGGCTTCGGTTCTCCTTGACAGAGGGGTGGCTCAGGAAGTGTCCAGCTGGAATTCGGGGAGCGTGAGCTAGCTCTCCTTGACAAACAAGTCAAACCTCGATACACTCCTCTCTCTCTCCAGTCACTGTGGATGAGCTCTTTCATATGAAGGACGGCCACTGGGTGCGCTTCAGCACCACGGACAGCGGCGTGATTGAGTAGAACAAGCTCCAAGCAAACAAGAAAGACTTTGGTTTTCATTTGAATGGAACTACAGGGTGTTCTTATTTACTGATCCTCTTTCAATTCAGTTTTAGGATAAATCTGCATAAATAAAAATGTTGTGTCCTGTATTAAAAAATGGAGAAAACAGAAACACCGTTTTAAAGAGTGTTGGTAACCGAGCAACGGCGGTACCAATTGACTTGCATTGGTTTTGTGTCCATACAATAGAAGTCAAAGGGTACCGCCGTTGTTCGTTTACAAACATTCTTCAAAATATCTTCAAAAATCTAAAGTCATACAGGTTTGAAATGACAAGAGGGGAGTAAATGATGACAGAGTTTTCGTTTTTGGTTGAACCATCCCTTGATACATGCACCCAGTGATGTGTGTGCGCTCAAAGGTTCAAACAGGACGTATGCAGGTGTGCTTCTCCTCAGAGGATCCACTCGAAGTGTGAAGCAGATGCACTAAGTGTGACACTGGGTGACATCTCCGCTGACACAAGGAGGTCTTTGCTTCTCCTTCCTCTCGGCTCTGAGAATCGTTAGCACTGTATAATTAAAGCTGACAAAGCCGGGTGATCAGATCCGCCTCACCAGGGGCTCCCAGTCACACTCCACCAGGAGCCCGAAACTGCTCTATTTGGAAGACGATTTCATCACTGTCATTTTGCCAGCATTGCGCATAATGAAACATTACATCACAACTCCAGAGGTTCACAAAACAACGTGGGAACCAATCTGCCGTGGTTACGACAAGCTAATTGTTCCCTTTGATATTAACTGCGTTTCAGAAAAAAACAAGCGTGCAGTGTTTTTCTTCGCTTTTCGGTTTACAAGTGTGCCACCTAATGGCGACAGCCGGGGTGTCGCTTTGAGCGCGTGTCTCAGATCTCGCCATTCTTCGGCAGTCACATGTTTTAGCCAATCCATTTTTTTTCCAGCTGACCTCAAAAGCTGATTCAAGGGAAGTGGAGCATGTTTTAATACTGGGTCTTTCATTCTCTGTGGCGTAGAGGGAAAATGCTTTCAAGTATTTTAAACAGTGAGGGAGAAATAGGTGGAAATTTCTGCTTTTCACTCATTTCCCTCACACATTCAGCTTCAGCATTGTGTTGAATTTTATAACGCTCTTCTGTGGTACGATGCTGCACCCTGCCCCCCCCCCACACTTTCATATAAAGAAAGGAGGATGATAAAAGAATAAACAAATAATAAGCAGCACATTTTTCTTTTTCTTCTCACCCTCCTCCGTCTCATCTCTAGCTATCTATCTTTCCACTGACTGCAGCAAGTCTGAATCTAACCCCCCCTCACACACACACACCCTACCCATGATGCTCTACAAACTGGTGAGATGCTGTTTATTAAGGAACAAGATCTTCGATAAGCAAAAGCTAATTAAAAATGAAGCACGTCTTTAAAGACATATTGCTCGGTTTGAGAACAGGCGGCCGCGTTTCCGCCGCGAATGACACGACGCATCAGATTTAATTTCACGCACGTTATCGCGCTTTTTCTCTATAGCTGTGGCCATTTATTTAATCATCACGTAATTCTTCCGTCTCTTATCTGCGCCCTGTCTCTTTAATAGTATTTACAGCGAGCGAATCAGTTTTGCATTCAACGCAGAAATCTGTTTCTGTCCTGTTAATTATAGTATTCAGCAGGGCTCTTTGTAAACCAGCTCGAATCAAACCGCTCATATCCTCTTAGATCTGAGTGTGTCAATGAGACGGACCTGAAGTGTGTTTGGGTGCATGTTTAATGGGACTAGTGGGTCAAATAGACCCACCCCTGCAGGGATTTGAGTATTGATCGCATTGTGTGTGTGTGGATGTAGGAAGGAGCTTGTTTCAAAGATGGGAGAATTGATGCTACAATATGAGCATCCATACTTTGGACACATATGGGCCCATTGTATGAGATCCCTGCACATAGGGCAGAAAGATGTGTTTGAGTCCATGGTTTCTAAGCTCCACAGCCAGGATTTACTCTCCGCTACTGGGCCCAGACAAAGCTGCTTTCTTTCTGCACTGCCTTCACGGGCTGCTGATCAGTGGGCTTTCACACATCTAAATGAGCCCAGTGTGTGTCTACGGGCATTTGACTGTGCAGGAACATTAATATTGTGTAAACACACTAAACGCAGTATTCCTTTGCACAATTATGAGGTAAAAACAAAGCCTATAATATATGGAAAAGGCTATCGATTAGTATTCCCATTCATCTCAATGGCAGTCGATTAGCTACCCTTTAAAGAAAAGACTCAATATGCATACAATACCTCTTAAACAGTATTTGAAATTAAAATGTCCCAAATCACAGTATATTAAAAGGTGTATTCTCAAAGTGTACTATTTTCTGTGAAAATTCCTAGTGCAAATCCATGAACAACTTACAGAGAGTGGACAAGGTTTAGTGATGCTAAGCTGCATTAATAACATTAAAGGTACATAGTCATCATTTACTCACCCTTGAGGTTCTGATGAACACAGAGATAGATATTTGGAAGAATGCTTTTAACCAAACAGTTCTTGCGCCCCACTGACTGGTTACAAGCATTTTCCCAAATATCTTTCTCTGTGTTCATCAGAACAAATACACTTTTACAAACTTGGAACAACTTGAGGATGAGTAAATGAAGACAGAATTTTTGGGTGAACTGTCCCTTTAAATAAGTGAGGATCCACTTAATAAAAAATGAATGAATAAATGCTTAAATGCGATAAGGAGCTGTATTTTAACACCTGACCGCTAACAAACGCAATGTCATCTAGTTTCACTGTAGTATGTCCCAATGTGTGCATAAGCACTAAAAGGTATACTTTTCCAAAACAAAAAGTACATACTTTCAGGGCGTAATATAAGTAGGCAAATTGGGACGCTGCACAAGTTCTAACTACTCGATTCATTTAAAGATATCTGCAAAAATGTTTGTTAAGGTCACGACTCAAAATAGAAAAACTCTGACCAGCAATTAAATCTGACATCACAAATTTGATTGTGCAAAAAATGTTGGTTACTCCAGCTACTGCAGATGCGCAAAGGCCGGCAAGTACTTGTAGCAGGGGAGGGGCTGACCATAGCCCCTCCCCCAGAGAATCATTAGTCTTTAATGATTTACGATTGGCTCTTTCTACTGGAACATGGGATTTCCTTAGATAGACCGGCCGTTGAGGGTTGTACTTTCCCTCATTCACAGTAACACCACTGCAGCTTCTTGTTAGTATCTATACTCTCTGCTTTCATAAATCATAAAGTCATAAATGCCACATAATGAATCACTCTGGAGGAACATATGTCTGGACAATACTGATTGGCTGATGCGACAACCAGAAAGCGCATGGTGTAAAGTCCTTTTGCTATGCTTAGGCACGATGTCAAAGACAGCAAATTGTGTGAATTCCGTCAAATATATGGATATGGATACAATAGTCATCATTTGTGAATTTTGAAACGGCATTTACTAGCACATGCTAGCTGAACAATGTTAACCAGCCAAAGTCTGACCCTTTGGGTATAGCAAGCATAGAGCTTGTGCTGCATAGAAAATGACGGATTGGGTCGGTAATAATAAATCCATGAGCTTATGTAAATTATCACAGGTAGCACCCTGTCTAGACTGGATGCAAGTGGCATGACGCATTAAAAGCAAATCCTTCCCATTAGAATGAATGACCGGTGCCCTAATCTATTGTTTACACCACAGCAGATCAACTCTATTTGACATAAATTGATTTTATGTACAAATGTAATGTGTGTAAATTTCTGACTTTAATTTTAAAGATAATAAACAGCCACAGAAAAAATTAAGAGAGCACCCAAAAATATTTTTTTGTTTGAACCATTTATAGGTATGTGTTTAGGTAAAATTATGATTTTGTTTTATTCTGTGAACTAGTGACAACATTTCTCCTAGTTTTTTCAGCAGCTGTATATTACATTATAAGTATAATCCAACGTCATGTGTATTTTCACTCATTGTAATTAGAGATCGGCACGTCACAGTAGAAAAAAAAACACAAAAATGTATGTTTCTCTTTATAATTCTAAGTAGGTAGAAATGCACCCTCAGCCAACCTATCTCCCACTGCTGTTCTGAATAGCTAAAAACACACACTCAATAGTATCCGGCGAGGCGCGGGGGTGCGGATGATGTAATGCAAGAAGTCTATGTGGATTCTTTCCCCTGAACAAAGACGGGCTCTTATCAGTTTGGCAAACCCAGAGAATGGATTAGCTGTGCATGGCTTGAGACTGAAATACATCCTCGCTGTAAACCATCTCAAGGACTTTTCTTCTGCCTCAGAATGCTGGCACTCAGCACTTTCACAGGCCACTAGAAGCGAAGCTTTCAGACCACATTCAGCCAATACCCTTCTGTCGGTACAGATGGCTCAATATCACAACCCCATTCATAGTAAATGTACCCAAAACATTTTCTTGACATTGTTTCTATCTGCAAGAAAGCATATTATTCCATGGAGCAGATCAGGAAAATATGACATTGTGTAGTGCACTGCCAGACATGCACTGTCCTCTAACGCCCCCTGGTGGTGTTGTAGAATAGTGACGTTTGTTCTCATCACATTTATACTACCATATTAGAATATGGCTGTGCTAAGAATGGAAGCTTATATTTCTTAATATTTGAACCCTACAAACTGTTCAGTGACTTATACATTAAAAAAAATAACATTTGAGACATCATGCATTAGTTCATGATAAACATAATTTACAGTTTGCTACATTTTTGGCATATGATCTCATTACTATGCATGTGACATCTGGTTTTAAACAAAAAATTCATATTTTTGTTGTTATTTGTCTGATCAAAAAATCGATCATAAAAAGAGAGAGATGTTTAAAATGATGTCTTCGGTTTGTTACACACTGATGTATTGCTATGATAAAACTTAAAATGGATTTTTTCAGAATGCAGAACATTTATATTTTGTATTTATGTTAACTCTCTTTGGCTTCAGCTCCTGACATTGTTATGACAGCTAATGTACTTTTTTAAATTAAACTTTTTGCATCAATTATTCATTTTGAACAAAATTCCTAGTTAAGACATTTTTTTAAATATTTATATTAAAATAAATTAAAACCAAGTGACACTTATGTGCACAAAACAATGAGGTCATTTGAGAACAACATAGCTCATCCTGTAGTGTTAGGAATGTAGCATGTCATCATAAAACGATATGTGACATGTAATACATTTAGGGCTGTTAAACAATTAATCTCGATTAATCGCATCCAGAATAAAAGTTTACATTATACATGTCTGTGTAGTGTGTAGCACATTTTGTATTTGTGAACACATACAGGTGTACATATTTATAAGTTAAGGAAATATTTACATGTATTTATTTATATTCATATTTAATTGAAATTATATATAAACATTTGATTTTGATATTTTTCTTAAATATATAATACGGTATGTGTATGTGTTTATAAATACAAAATTAATATGCACAATACACAGACATAGATTATGTAACACAACTTTATTTTGGATGAGATTGATCGCTATTAATAGTTTAACAGCCCTATAAACACATAAATAGATTTTTCTTTGGATTATTTCTTTTGGATTTTTACTACCATTTTGTAAAAAATTGAGAAAATCAGGCTAATGTTTAAATATTACAAAATGTTATTTACTTGTAATTTTATTCTGAATCATTGGATTGTGTCATTCTAGAAGCAAAAGAGAGGACAGACTCACGGTCGTTGCACAGCGGCCCTCCAAATGATGTCATGCTGCAGTCGCAACTAAACCCCTCCCACTGCTGCAGACACACGCCCTGATTGGAGCAGGAGTCCTCTTGACAGGTAGTGCTGGGGCCTGAAAAGACAGATGATAGTGTATAGAGAGAAGGAAAAACACAGAGGAAAAGAAAAAAGAGATGGGTATAAATTTACAGGCCCCTCGCGACATTAAATCCAGACTAGCGAAAAAGCTTTTATTGCAGCAAAAACAGTCACACAGAACCGTCCCATCTGCTCACTCCCTTCACAGATGAAGACCAGCTTTCAG
The DNA here is from genome assembly GCA_006030095.1 of Triplophysa siluroides. Classification (NCBI taxonomy): domain Eukaryota; kingdom Metazoa; phylum Chordata; class Actinopteri; order Cypriniformes; family Nemacheilidae; genus Triplophysa; species Triplophysa siluroides. The sequence continues at coordinate 4,632,305 of VCII01000846.1, read as the reverse complement.
TGAGAAGAAACTACATAATAATCTTCCTAATTGTGTTTAAGGGTTTTGAAGTTGATGTATAATGATGTATGAAGATGCACAAAATGCATTATGAATAGGTTCTATTTAAATGTAATACTGTTAAAGGGATAGTTCACACAAAAATGAAAATTATTTCATCATTTAGATATCCCCATGTCATTCCAAACCTGCATGGCTTTTCTTCCTCTGCAGAACACAAAAGAAGATATTTTGAAGAACATTGGTAGCCAAACTGCACTGGCCCCATTGACTTCCATTGTTTGGACCAAAACCACATTTTCTCAAAATATCTTATTTTATGAAGAAAAAGTAGAAAGAGTCATACACAGGTTTTGAACGACATGGGGGTGAATAAATTATTTTTATTTGTGGGTGAACTATCCCTTTAGGAAATAAGTAAAATGTCAAAGGAAATAAAGAACCTTAAAATCTTTTTTAATTTCAGAGTTATTACATGAAGCTTAACAAGTGCTATTTTAACCTCTACTGTTTTGTTTTCTACTTCTATCTTGCTACTGTTATAAATGTTTTAACAAATGACGTTAAGAGATTGTTAGATGGTTTTAGACAAAACCTAGAACTTAAACAGTGGCTTTACTCATGACATTAAATGTGGACAGGTGACTTGTTTGATAAAGTACAATCCAATAATGTTATACAAAACTCCCATAACAAGTTTTACCAAAGCCAATATCACTGGTATGAATACAAATCTATTAAATCAACATTTCTGAGGATATGTTAGGAAATTACAGACATTTAACATTATAATTTTAGGATACGTTTTTTTTAAATATATATTTATCCACCACAAAAACGATTAGCCTATACTAAATTTCAAACATTCAGTCTATTCTCTATGCATAATTATTCAATACTGATTTATTAGACACTGGACTTAAGTGCTGTTTGTGACTCGTGCATTATGAATTTTGTTAAAATGGGAAGAAAGTGATACCTTTTTCTAAACGTATTAGCATTCATTTCAAACCTTATGAGAGACATTTATTTTCATGCTTAATAAATACCTAAATAAAAAAACTAACACAGCAAAGTATCGATCCGCCCATCCCTACAATCCAAGCACTGCACCGCCGGCAGTAGTGAAGGTATAGCGCTGGCAGTAATACGGACAGTATTGGCTGTACTAATAAACACAGGCCCCCGTTGCGATAATAACATCTGCTCCCGGTATTGCTGAGGTGGGTTTAAAGCAGCGCACTCCCTGGGGACACGGGCCTGTAAGATAAATGGGGGCCGTCTGAAACAGCTCATTTTGTCTACAGAAAGCATGCAGGCAGGGCGACGGGCCAGGCATATTATAGCCCGCAGAAACACTTCTGTTCTCATTTCTCTCATTACTTTAGTCTGCATGTAAAACAGGCCCCTGGCCCTCAAACGCTCCCTGCTCTCCATCACTCAGCCATTTGGCCAATCAGTTGCACATTTGTGCCTTGGCCACTCGGAGTCTGGCAGAGAAAAAGCGGAGAGAGATAGAGAGCATGGCGGAACGATCCAGATGAGATCTGTTCTTCCTGTCTCACCTGATCTATCTGAGTGAAGCTGATTTAAAGGCTCAGGCAGAGAAACGGGAAACCGGCCCCGGTCCCTGGACGAGACTTCCCTCAAACCAAACGCTATACGTCTGAGCGGAGTAATCAGTGTTTGAATTCACACGAGAGATTTCCCCCCAAACCGTTTGAGATTGTCTATCTAGTTTAAAGCCCCCATAAGGGAATAAAAGCAATAGACTATTTTGTCGCATTTGTGTGGAACTTTAGATTGCATGCAGTAGGTGGGGGTCGTTGTCAGGGGGGCGGGGGGACGCATGCCTCCAATAAACAACAGAACAGATGTAAGCTCCAAAAAGATAGGTGAAGGGTACAGTAAGTGAGGGAAAACCATGACACAGAACAATCGGAGACATTTTAAGACCCAGGGCTGTAAATACAAGGTGTGTGTAGGTGCTTGTATTTACAGCGATGAAGATACTAGACCGACTGCTGGGCAAATGTGATCTATAACATCAGACTGTTACACTGGAGGGGAGGTAAAGGGGGGCATCAGTTGAAACACACATATGGCTATCTACCTTGCAAGTCAGCTTTCAGCAATGCAACTTTTGTCAGCCAAACGAAAAAGTAAAAAAAAACAAAAAACAAAATATATAAGATGTTAGTAAAGGCACTGGAATGTCTGTGATCATAACAAAGTAAGTTGTTAAAAATGGAAGGGAGAAGAGGACAGAAAGGGAGACAGGATGGGGGTAGAGAGGTGAAGTTAAAGGAGTAGTTCACTTTAAAATAAGCGCCGATTGACTTTCCATAGTAGGAATAAAAATTACTATGGAAAGTCAATGGGAGCTTATTTTGAAGTGAACTACTCCTTTGACAATATAACGAAACACAGAGAAAATGAAGGAAAGGACTTAAATCCAGTGGTGGTTTTAATATAATTATATTTTTTTACCATAATAAACGTATTTTGTAAATTCTTAAACAAATTTACATTTATTCATATTTAAGATTTACATGGATTGCTTGTGGAACTGTAAGTCTCTGTGAATAAATAGTCATTTAAATAAATAATTATGGATTATTGTAGATTTTACTGTGGGCACATTACACACTGAGAAGAGATCTTGTTTTGTCGTTTCATAATAGTAGTAAACTCATCTAAACCATGATATAACACAATTGTAATTATGGGAATTATGTTGTGACTAAAAGCATCTAAATCATACACTTGGCCTTTTATAATCCAGCTTCCTGAGGTCTTAACCTGGGAAGCTTTTTTAACAGTTTTGAAGGAATTTTCATCTATGCAGGACTGGAACTGCATGCGTTTTTCATTATTTGGTCCCTGGATTTTAGTTTTGTAATGAAAGAAATTCATTAAATTTTTGTCTACACAAGAAATGTCAAACACTGAAATATACACCTTCAGATTAAAAGATTTGTAAGATCATGAGAAACATGTTTGTCGAGTGTGTCTAAACTTGACTGGCACTGCATATATTTTCGGAATATTCTAATTTTTCTTTAAAAGACACATAAATATGTTAGATATGAGTATTTTTTTGCCACTATCCTCTTGCACAAGTCCTGCTCCTAATGTTTGTATTAGAAATGTTATGGTTCGCCCATATACATGAACTGTATGTAATGTTTCCAAGTAATTTTTTGTTTACTTTGCTTGAGAGTTTTATTTGGGTTATATTTATTTAGAAGATCGCACTCAAATGACTGACAAACAAAACGGCTAATGTTTAAATTAAACACAATGAAATGGTTCAATGTCAAAGTGTGTAAGCTTACTTTTCTGTTTACTACTATTAATAATTGTACAGTTAACGGTATTAAAAACTAAAATTACCATATTCACATTACTTTGGCAGCACAAATTAATTCATATTATTAAATGCTACACATGTTCAGTCAGTATTCCAGTCAACATTCTAGTCATACAGTCAGTTTCATCACAGTTATAGCTTCTGACAAATACTTTTTTTTAAACTATAGTGTTTACACTGTCCACCCTAAATCTTCAACAGTGCTAAAACTTTCCAACAGAAGATTGTAAAATTTGTGATAAAATGGCCTTGCATGAAAAAAATAAATGAATAAAAAGAGAAGAGGAGGCAGAGTAAACAGGTGTGCATGAGATGAGGATGAGGATCGATGCTGCTGTAATGAAGCGCAGGGTATGGTAAGCCCAGCTGGTGAGCCGGTAAATCTGTGCCATATCATACCGTTTTCCTCACCTTCACAGCCTCTCTCCACTTGACCAGCGTTGGTCAGCGCGTCTGACAGCAGGTCAGGTAGACGGCCGTTCAGATCCACGGATGCTAAGCAGCCCTGGAAGCCTTCTTTAGAGTGCACTAGCTTAGGCAGGTCCTTGTACATCTCTTTGGCCACACCCCCAACAAACAGATCACCTGACGAGAGGAAATCATATTTATGGTTACTGGCAAACAGATTGTTTGTAAGTGATTTGTTTAAAGATGAAAAAAACAGATGTGAAGACCATATCTGTAATCGGCATCTTATTTACAAGGACATTGAAGAATATATGTCCTTGTGCCATGTTTAAAAAAATATATATAATGTGAAGACACAGATTGTGAAAATAGGTGGGATGTCTGTGTAACTGGGATGTTCAGCCATATACCAAAGAACACTACTGCCATCTGCTGGCCCATTTGTTTATTACAATAAGCAAGCAGTGTGAATCAAGGTTGTAGCTATTGGGGTCAAAGTATGAATGAATTAAGGGGCTGACAACAGATTCAATTTTTTTTCTCCAAAAAAGGTAGGGAAAGCCAAGGGACAAGCAGTTAGAGGACCCAGACATCTTTAATAAGATTAAAGATATCCCTACACTTTTGTATTGACTGGTCAATAACCATGATATTTAAAACCCATGTCTACTGATACCATGTTAATTCTACAAATATGCTAATATTATAAATAATTCAGCACCCATTTACATTTTGGCTTAAGAGTCACAATGGCTACAAACTCTCTAATCCCTAGAAAGTGTGATTTGTCGCCAAAAAGGACAAGAAAAAACAGAATTAAAGATAGATTTGACAGATGGCATAATTTGTTTATTAAAAAAAAATCTATTAAACCGATATCGTGATTTAATTATAGCAAATTCTTTTGGGCACGATATCTGTGAAGTGAGAACTTGATCCCTAGATATAGCCCTGGTTTTACAATTAAAACCAACACATACGTATAGTTTAATATAAATGAAAACATAATTAGCGATCATAAAATTTATTGTCATAATTATCGACCTGGATTAAACAATTAATAAAACATCCTCAATTCTTTGTGAGAATATCACAGGTACCTTTCAAATCCAGATTCTTGGCTCCCATGGTAGTCTGCGTGGTGATTTTGGTGTCAATTTTGACAGTGTGGAGGTTGTTTGTGTCCCGTGAGATCATTACATTGTGCCAGTGGTTGTCATTCAGAGGTGTGTTGGAGTTTCCTTTAATGAGATGAGCTCCATTTCCCAGATCTGACACATAATGGAGATACCTGCATGGACAGTCATTAAAACATGTTTACTTTCTCATCCAGGCACGTAGCATATTTACAATATGTGTACTTATGTGCATTCATATCAACTCACCCTTTCACCAGCTCCACCACTATGAAGTCATTGCCATCTCCACGGTTGTAGAGGATGAGCCCATCTGGTGAGGTGGTTTTAAACTGGAAAAACAGGTGCATGGAGTAGTAGGCCTGCAGGGTGGGCAAGGTCACGTAGCTGGAGCGTGACTTGAAGGTCACCGGGTCTGCCACAATGCTCCTGTAGCCGATCATGGCGTTCAATTCGCAGTAGTCAATGTCGCCATTCTTGCACAGGTCAATGTAGGACATGCCATTGAAGGTCAAACCCTGCAGGTGTCCAATGAAGTTGGAGGGCACAGCGGGCATGTAACGCTTTTCTGTAACAATGCCCGTTTCCACATTGTGGAATTCCAGCTGCGTGTGGTCTCCCGTGATTTGACCTAACCAGGGTAAATAGTGAAAGAGAGAGATTTAATGGATGAAGTGTAGAGCGCTTGTGACATGACACCGTGGCTGCGTCCAAAATCAAAGTTTTTTTATGCAACGTCATATCTGTTGCCCTAGAACAAATTCAAAGTGAGCTTTATATAACTGCACAAATAATGAATGACTTTGAAGCTTATTTTGCAATAGAAATGAAATCAAACAGCACTTTTACTCTTTTTGCTGTTATGGTGACTGAACGGGAAATCATAGGCAGCAAGAGATATATATCAATGCTACAGTTCTTTAAATAAAAAAGTCTAGAGTGCTATGAAAACAAAGCCTGTTGAGGTATTTTCAATTTTGGACACAGCCAGTGTCTTTATCTTAGTCTTATTCGCATTTAATTCAGCATATTAGACATATTTATAAACATAAACAAACTTGCAAATGCTAAACATCAAGACTTCATGTACCGTTTCCTACATGTTAAAAGTATTTTGGAGAATATGTCGACAAAAGTGCCAGCTTGATCTTTGTGTGATCCAGTGGGAGAGAGGAACGCCGTAAATATTTAAAAAACCTCTTTTAAAGCTTCCCACGAGGTAGTTTTCTCACTTTAAAATCAGTAAGGTTATGTAAGTACAATGTATTCCCTCAGCGGTCTTGCCTCAGAATGCATGGGCATTAAGAGAAATACCAAGTCAATTTCAAAGTGTTGAGTACATGCCAGCAAGAAGCTAAAAATAATGGCACTGCGGGAAAGTATTGCCTTGTCCATTTATTGCTTCGCTATATGTTAAAATGCTTGGGGGCTGGATATTGTGTATGCGAGTACCTTCAGAGGGCTGCAGATCATCCACTGTTAGCTTCAGGCTTTTGCCTCTTCTGACCACACGAACCGTGTGCCATTCATTGTCATTCAAGTTCTGGCCCGCAAATATGGTCTCTGGACCTTTACCTACAACATGTCCCACACAGCGGTTAACACAGAGGCAAGAGAGTAAGAGATAGAGAGAGAGAGAGACAGAATAAAGAGAACAAGAGAGGAAAGAACAGAGGAAGAGAGAAGAAGAGAAAAAGGGTAGGGTGTAGAGAAGTAATTGAGAAACTGTGGACGAAATGATGTACTCACTGAATCATTCTGTCACATTCTTACACATCACAAACACACATTTGCATATCTCGTGGTTAAGGACGGGTTGTGAACCAGGCCAATGGGTTCAATGGCACGAAGCTGTCTGTCAGAGGCCTGGCACTTGTAAACAAGCCAAAGCAGATGTCAAATTTAACCTGGCATACAATTAAATAATGGCGACAGATAAAAAAAGTCATCTGTTCCTGGACCCCGTGAGCACTTAATTCCAACTTTGAATACAATTTGTAGCACATTGTTGTCTCTTATAGATGTTTTATAGAAATCGTGTGTTCATTCATCTAATGCAATTTGAACTTTAAAACGTATTTCTTCGATTTGCATTTCTTCTTATTTACCCATTACATCTCAAATTGCAACGTGTCTCCAAGCAAGCGGAAACAGAGGCATCGCGGGACCATAACCTAAGTTGGTAGTCTTAATACGTTTATTTTACAATCCATGTATAGTCCCATCACAAGTTCATCTAATAGCCCGTATGTTTTAACACGGGTCCAATACGTTGAACAAATGAATGTCGGCCACAAGATGGAGCCATGCACCAATTCTTTGCTGAGAGACAAGTCAAGCGATCTTCCTCTGCATATGCATCTCACGTCCCCTCCAATTCCTGAGTGGTTTAGGAAGCACATCCAAAAGCTACCGACTGTAAACTCTATTCAAGAAAGCAATTTCTCGCCTGTACCGCCTCCCCCCATCCCGTTCTCATGTGCAGCGAGTTCGACGGGGGCCCCCGGACCTCCGGGGTCCGATCGAGCCGCCACTAGATGATCAGAGAGAGCGAAGAGAAGCCTGCAGGCTTTGTGATTTTCAGCTCCTTTCTCTCTTTGACACGTCGTTGTCTCTCCTAATCAGTCAGGCTGCCGCTAAGAGGGCAGCGTGTCATTGTCAGGGGCCCCTGCAGCCCATCTCACTTGATAACAGGTAAAAAGAGTTGCCATTAAAGAACTGCCAAGCTCCCAATCGATTTTCTATCCCTCCCTGCTCTCAATTACTATGAATCCAGATCAGCCGGCCATGAGCCAACTAAGGTAAAACGAAAAAAAAAAAAAAATGTAAGCCTTTAGACTGCTCAACAGCTCCCCCTAAAGGAATCTCAGCGGTAGGCTACATTTCTGACCTACAGTATGAAAAATAGAAAGCAGCCGCTGCGAGGTAACACTAAGGGGCAGTACCACCGCGCCTCAGGCAATGTACAAGATACGACATGCGCTTTCTGAGGCCTCTGACCATTACTGAAAAGAATATATGTGAAAAGGTGACACTGTGCGATTGGACAGCTGGGGAGATAGCTAAAGGTCTAGGGTCTGCTATGCCTTTATTAGAGAGTTGTGTTCAGACAAACTCACAAGCAGCAAAGACAAAAAGCCTCTCCCTCTGCCTGGGAGGGCAGCTCGTTGCCATGGAACTGGGGCAGATGGTTGCGTGTGTCCGGTCACTTTGATTCCCATCTCCCAGGGTGGAGAGAGAGGGCAGAGTTAAATAAGACAGAGGCAGGCAGAGGCTGGCTGGAACGGTCTGACAGGAGAGAGCTAGCAGGAAAACGTAGACCAGACACACACACACACGTGCTCGGTGCAGAAACAGAATCGGCCAGGAGAGATGAGATGCGTTCATATCGAGCCCATCTTTCGGATACCCATGCAAAGCACAGGCAGCCATTTTGAGAGAGGACAATGTTTTTTTGGGGGCATATGAACTGCTTTGGGACAATAGAGTTAGCAAAGTGATCTTTCGGGATCAGAGAATATGCTTAAAGTCCACACAAATAGAAATCTTTAAGAAATATCTACTATAACTACACTGTTAAAAAATGTGTTTCATGGTGCCACACAAGAACAATTTTTTCCCTAAATGGTTCCATAAAGAACATTTAACATCTGAAGAACCTTTCTGTTTCACAAAAGGGTTCTTTAGATTATACAAATCCAAGAAAGAAATGGTTCTTTTTAATTCTTTGGGGAACCAAAAATGATTATACTATGGCATCGCTATGAAGAACCTTTTGTTGCACTTATTTTTAAAGAGAATTTGCAATAAACTATGAAATTCCCTTAAAGAAAAGCCAAATAAATTTCACATATCCAAAAACGCACGTGGTTTGGAACATATTTGGTGAATCCCATGCGATACCCACGTGAAACCAATGGGATCACATGATGTTTTTCTGTGAGGTTGGCACATCTAAAATGAACACAAAACAGATCTCATTAGAAATATGACACACGCCCATTTTCTGTTTTTTTTGTCCATCCCATACGTAACCACCCAGGTAATGTGCCAGGTGTGTTATTAAAGATAAAGTATGGGTGTTGAAAGGACCCACTCTAGTGTCCATTTTGGATCGAATAATAATTTGTCACAGAAATGAAAAAGCACATGTTTTTGCATATTAACAGCGCACGAGTTAAAACTTCCCATTTCCCAGTCAGCCGTGACAAATAAACACAACATAAAACCCTAACCTTAAACCGACGTGCCTCACATTTTATTCTGCCGTATAAAGCAGTTTTTATAGAAAATAATTTTAAAGGTCATCAAAATCCGAACAGCCGAACCATTTCAACAACGTGATTGTAAATGTCAGAGACCTAAGGTGAAAATATGGACCCATGAAGTGCAAACCTAACCAGCCAAAATCCAATAGCCTGATTTAGCCAAGAGCATAGACCGACCCGGCAAGTATCTAAATATACATCTTTCATACCGCTGACTCTCAAGACCACATTAACAACCCATGAGTTGATTTGACAGCACACTCTTAGTTGAACACACTGTCACCCTAGGGGAGGAGTGGAGGGGGGGGGTAGGCCTACAGTCCCTAATTGGTGACGGCTTGTTCTTCGTGTTAGAAGGAGAACAACTCTCATAAACACGTGCACACACACGATTGACAGGAATGGCTACGGCTGACACAGATAATTAATGAGGATAAAAAACACAGAGATGAGGCTGCACAATAGCAGGCCGCTTAAACATCAAATGCCAACGCAGGAGCTTAAATAAAACATCTCCTTCAACTCACAATCCCTGATTCTGTCTGTAACTCACATATTCCGACAATTAGACCCATCGTCCTTGAGCAAAAAGGAGGTAGAACGAAACCGATAAAAGCACATTTTGAAGGTTGAATCGACTTAAAAATCTATGAACGTCCGCATACGCTAGAGGAACAAAATGGCTGCCGCTCGCATCCTGCTTCTGATGCACAAATTTAACAAATAATATATTTTCTTTCAGAGGAAAAACGAGTGTAATAAATCAAGTAAATTACCATGACACATAACAGTTTGGAGAAAAATTATCGCAGTCAACGTGCTTCCTAGGTGACTCGTAAATTGAAACAACAGAGTGTAAACAAGAAACACGAAGCCTCTTTTCACTCTGTGCAGAGTTAAAATGTAAACTCTCACCAGGGGATTACGGTGCGAAACTTTTTCATTTCTGATCTGTTTATTAGATGGGGGCCTTGTACCCTTTCTGAGAGCGGGTGACAAACCAGTCGTCGGAAATATTTGCGCTCGCTTCTATATCTGGTGTTTTGCGACGTGGAATTGGTCCCTGTTGGTTTCATGGGACCGTTCGCACCTTTTCGGGTCCCCTGTTCATCTGGAGTTTGGTTATAATTATCTCCCACGGTTCCTTGCTGTGTGGGTAGATGCCCAACTGTGAGGAAGATGTGGAGAAGCCTGACAGCTCCCTGCAACTTTGTTTTGTTCCTCCGTCGCCAAAACACACAGCGCAGTAAGCAGAGCTCTGTGCTTTGTCAAGGTGAGCGGTTTATGGTTTCGGCCCATGGGTTTACCTTCATTTTCAACCATTTTACATGCTACAGTGTCTCTCCAAGGAATAGGTGAGAGAGATGACTTTTTTTAGCATCACCAGAAGCAGATAGCAGTCCCTTAAGAGTAAAAAGAGTCCCTACTGTGCACACTGCTGAGTTGTTGAGAAGACCTCATATTACAAACATAGCTCGAACCCACAGGACTGGATGGCTTGCTTTCGGGGACAAATTGGGCCTTTATCGGGAAGCAACAAATCAGTTAAAGAGCCAATCATGATGCATAAAAGGTCTCGGGTCGGATGCCCAATAGCACATGAACAAAGTCAGTCATCATGCCCAGATCTGAGCCTCTGGTTCTTTTTAATTCTTTGGGGAACCAAAAATTATTATTCTATGGCATCGCTATGAAGAACCTTTTGTTGCGCTAATTTTTATCGGGAAGCAACAAATCAGTTAAAGAGCCAATCATGATGGATAAAAGGTCTCGGGTCGGATGCCCAATAGCACATGAACAAAGTCAGTCATCATGCCCAGATCTGAGCCTCACTGCGGCAAACTGGGATGCTGGGACCGTGATGGAGAGGCATCCTGTTAGGGGGGCATGGCTATGTGACCATCTGCTCTATTGCTCAGAAATTAGGCCAGGTTAGAGCTGAGACCGTGGGCCTGAATAGTGACCTCAGTAAATAGCTTGTTAATGTTCTCTCGAAGGATGAAGCCTCGAAAGGGTAAAACTTACAAAGTTGCACAGTAAATACAGACAAACAGACCATCGGACCCTCAAACATAGTAAGCGTGGCTCACTCGGGCCGGCGTTCTGTGTCCTGTCCTCGGTTCTATTTGCATCAAAAATGAAAGAGGAGCATCACCGCTGAATATTTATGAACACGGCTGCTTCAGTAAATGGCAACGCTGCTGCATATTTATAGAGGAGGTTGTTTCAGAGCAATGAGGTTCTTTTGAATTCACATGAATCTCTTGATTTGTTGAAAGGATGTTCTGAATGCATTGAAATGTCTTCTACTTGTCAACGGTAAACGTGTCTTTGTGAAGACTGAATGGAAGGTGTTATTAAATAATCAGGCTGGAGTTTATTCATGGGATTCTCTGTCAGTGGACATCTGAATAAGTAAGAGGACGTAGATAAAGGAAATGTTCTTGTGCTATTTTCAAATCTTTTTTATAATTTTAATCCTGTATTTTTGGACTCAATCAAACTTGTTTTACCTGAAAAAAAGGAAAATATGGAATCTGAAAATGGTGATGGTAAATAAAATGGATTTTCCTTATTATAAACAAAAGCAGGTATCAAAGCTGTATTATAAAAAAGGGTGTACTCCTAATGTTTCCTACGATTTTTTGAGCAGTTCTCTCAATATGCCAAATATTTTTGTCACCGACTTTTGTTTTGGCACAGGCAATTGTTCGGCTGTTGGTGTGCATGTCAAATGTGGCAAAAATTGTACAGTGTGAACCCGGCCTAAACTGCTAAATCAAAGCTTTATTTGTCACTGGCCTGTTTACAAAAGGCTGTGCCTGAGAGTGTGTTATCCTGTCATGTAGAAAGACTAGAAAAAAATATGAAGCAAAATCCCCCGAGAAAGCTCAGGTGCTTTGTTATCTTGGGCATTCAGGTTAACGCAGCTGACTGCCTCATTGTCAAATTGGCCAATAAACTTCGCTCAGGGTCGCAACGAAACAAAACAACCGCTTTCTCACAAAAGCCTGTAAAGGTGCACAAACAAAACACACCCGGTGAGACGGAGGGATAAACATTTTATCAGATGAAAGAGACGAAATCCTTGAAATCTCTGGACGTTCAAATTTCAGCGAATAATTGAATTCACTTTTGTTACTATGCAACACTTGAAATTTAAAAGCAAATATCTCTAAAGGCCACATTTGGATGCCGAGTCATATTAGTTTGATGGTGATAGCTGATCATTATCTTCATTCCCTGAATGTGAATAAGCAATGGCAGTTTGGAGACATAGCTTATGATGAGTCACTCAAAGGGAGAGACATAAAGAAAACAGACAAACAAACAAAGACTCTTTTTAAAAGAGGCGTTTGAGGCTGTCATTAATTACCCGGAGGCTTTTCAAAGATCGATGCCAGGAGAGGCTGAAGATATGAAATTTAGGGAGAAAAATATAGATAGGCGAAGCCTACAGAGATGGAGAACATATATCTGTATTATTTCATCTCTTTGTTTTCTTCAGTAACGTACTGGACATGCACATTAAGGGGACAGGTTCACCCAATATTTAAAATTGAGTCATTATTTACTTACCCTCATGTCGTTCCAAACCTTTTTGGTCATATGTTTTGTGGAACACATAAGGGAAATCTCATAGTGATCACATCTCTTAAAGTCCAAAATAGTGTATGTGACTTGTGTGATATATAACATTTTCCTGAATCCGCACAATTTTTTTGTGTGAGGAACAGACAAAAAGTTATTATCAACCGATAAAAAAAAACAGTAAACAAAACAGAGTTTATTCTATACATAACCCTGTGAACTGGTTTTCTATGGAATACACCTGCATGAAGATTGTTTAAAATATCAAAGTCCTTGTTCTAAGTCAAAGAAAAGTGGACAAAACTAAAACAACTTGTCTGAATGTATTTACAAGGTTTTTTAAGTTATATTTGTATTGATGTTTGATTAGTTTTTTATTTTATTATATGTATGTACAACTAACTGAATGAAATTAAAATGTCAGGGTAAAAACAGGGTGTCCAATAACAACATGAAGGTATAAATAATGACCAAAATGTTGTTTTAGATTAGGGCTGTCAAATGATTCATAAAAAATAAAAGTTTGTGTTTACATTATATACAATAGGTCTATGTCTGTGTACTGTGCTTTTGTATTTATAAAAACATACACACACATGCAAATATTTAAAAATATCAAATATCAAAATGAATAAACACTTATATAAATCTAAATTATTGGTAAACATAAAGAAATACAAGTAAATATAGCCTAAATATACACATACGTCTATGTGTTTCGCAAATACAAAATGAATGTGCACAGTACACAGACAATCATTTGATATCCCTATTTAGATACATAGAACCATCTCATGAATGAGTGAAACGTTCTGGTTCCCACTTAAAAAGCAACCAAATCCCCGCTGTCTCTCCTTTAGCAGTCACCATGAGGGAACAAAACCATGAGAGGAGGCAGAGAAAAGCGTCATTGAGTCATAGGCTGGAAAGCTTGAGGCTGAGGAGGGATTTGAGGAGAGGCACTCTGAGGAAATGATCTGGGCGAGGGTTATTGGAAACGGCGCGAGCTGGAGTGTGATCCGCGAGCGCGAAACTTAATCGCCTCTCCTCTCATTCCAGTCGGCCCTGTTTCTCACGTTCCTAGGAAATGGCTGCCAGGAAGCCCGAAGGCTCCTGAAGCCCACAGGCAAAAACTAGCCGCACCTGACAGCTCGCTTGCATGTTGTAAAAAGCGTTCAAAGCCCTGCTGGCCGCAACACTCTAGTAATGGCGATGTCTTACACTTCAGAAAACACACGCACTCGAACGCACGCACACGAATGAATGGTACACATATACAAGGTGTTTTTATTCAGTCAGAGAGAGAGAGAGAAAGAGAGAAAGAGAGAGAGGAGAGGGGAGAAGTCACTTACTGGTAGTACAGTTAATCCTGATACAGTCTAAATGGGGAAGAACACACAAGATGTAAATTCAGCCTTCAAGGTAATGACTGCACAAATCCATTACAATACATCGCCCACAAACTGGGGACGGACACGCAAACTACGTGGACAGACGAGGGGCTGTTTCACTGACCACCAACCCTCCTCGGTTTTTAGCTCCCGTAAGCAGATAATGAACCCCAGGTGGATCGACCGCAGTCTCGCTTCCTGCGTTCATGAATATTCATGCATTATATTGTCCCATAATATATTTAGAATTAGGGAAATTTGGCATGTATTGAAAATGTGATTATACCCAGTTCCATATGAGTCTCGGAGCAACTGAATATGCAGAGGTAATTGATTCATTTCCTCTCTGGGTGAGCTTTGAAAAATGGCACGGGAAGCAGGAAGGAGAGATATTCCCGCCAGTAAAACAGCCGGTCCTCGCCATTGGCGCTTCTGATGCTCTCGTATGCACATTTTTAAAACCAATTTGCTTTTAATGAGTCGAAACGGACACAAAAACAAATTCCGTTCTACGTGAATTTTTGGCTAGCGGATAAAGAGTGAAAGCAAGATGTTATATTTATTTCTTCACGGGCATGTCACAGCAGAGCACGAGAGCTTGTCCACGGTAGGCTTGAGCCTCATGGGAGCAGAACTGGATTTAGAATGCTCTCCTAGATAAAATCAGTCTTCAGTCCCTTTGACATGAGGTTTACTTCCTGTTCCTGCCCGCATGTGAGAATCACCACCGCACTCATAAATAGACATGAATAACATATTGTATGGTGGTTTCTCACGGTGGAGTTTCAAGGAAAGCTTGTATGGTGTGCGTGTGGAGGGGGATGAAATCTCCTAGGAATGTCTCACAGGACAGTGTACAGATACTATAGCAAATTGTCGTTGCCATGGCAACTCCTCCTCTTAAATGAATTCACGCTTATTAACATTCAGTTTCTGTTAAAACTGCTTTTCGAAAGTTGCGAATTTACCTCAAAGCTCTAGAATAAACCCCAAATCTTTAAAAAGTCAAGGTGAACTGTTTAAAAATGCAGAAAGGTACGCAGAAAGGTACTACCGCTGTGTCTTTTTACAGCGATGCACAGCACAACAGCCTTTGTTCTGGCTGGTACTGTAACAAACATAAGCCCGCGCTCTGATCTTTTGCTACTATATTTTGCGAGCACACCTCTGGAAATGGGGAATCAATATTTCTCTTGCACAGCCAGGCCTGTCCCATGCTTGAGTGTGTGCTATGATGGAGTGTAGGACCGGGAGGAATTCAGAGCATTACACAAATCCAGCTCAATTTTTTTCCCATGAGGCTGCGGCCCGTCGCGTGTCGTCAACCGCAGCAGAAATCGTGGTCGCTAACAGCCAGAGAGCAACGTGCGTCCACCTTAACAGGGAGTGCAGTGCCCTGCAGGGCAGTTAGGATGGTGATGGTGTGGGTGTATGTTTGTTATTATACATGTGAACGTATGTAGGGTCCAACCTGCTGGGATTGTTGGAGGTTTGTACACACGCTACATAAACAGCAAAGACACGGTGCCTGTGGGGAACCCTTAACATACGTCTTGACGTGGCACCTGCGTTTCTGCAGACTGCTATTCTGAGAAACGTTTTAGCTCTTTGTAACTGACATAACGTGGGTGGACAGAATACAAGCAGTTAAATTGCTGATGTTCACAAATACTGAATGTGAACCAAAGTTGAACTCGTGCTGCTTCATGAGTGGACCGGGAGTGTTTTATATATGGCTGTTAGGAATACACACTGCCTTGTGGGTAGAGACATGCGCAAAGGCGATGCACTGGGAGGAATAATGGGTTGTCGAGTGCGAAGTGTGCAGAGAAGACTGCGGTATATGTGAGTATGTATTATGCAGGTGTAGTACAGAGCGGATCAGGGCAGGGACTGTGCACTCTCTGGTAGGGCAGGTCTAGAACGTGCTCATCTGGGAGTGAGCGCTTGGCAGCAGACTCTGGCCTTTGAAGGTGCTACATCCTTTTCTTCAATGCACAAAGACAGCAAAATAATTTTCAATGTCTGTGAAATCATTGCGTGTGTGGGGGGGTTACTTAGCCATAGTTTGAGGACAAAAGTTCACAAAAAATGTAAATAAGTAATAAATGAATTAATAACTTATTATGATTCTAGTAATTAAAATGGCTTTATATAAAAATAATATAAGTCCTCATTTGGATGGCTAAGTAAATGTGTCTGTAGATTTTGGCTACATTTGTGAGGGCCGAATATTTAAAAATCTCCTCACAAATATAGTGAAACATGTCAACAGATTTAAAGAGACATCTGTAGTCATCTTCACTATTCTCATAAATCAGCCAAATGATGTCTTTCTTGACATGTATTTCTATCACTTCTACTATTGGGTGGTATATCATAAATATATATAAAAATTAGCTAATATATAAACTATTGCATACGGTATATAAGAGGTCCTCACTAATATAGCTTCTGTGTGTGTCACCTCATAAATTGTATTTATACTGTATCAATAAATTTTGTTGCTAATGTAAAACTACTGTAAATCATTCTTTATTTAACTAATTATTACATGCCATGTTGTGTCACATACAGTATAAGCTCTATGTCTTGTGTAGGGATAGCAGTAAGCACTCTAATTTGCTGATGTACCTAGATTGACGGTGAGTCGGACACGCCCTCCATCCAGCTCCAGTCTCAAAGTGTCAGCAGAGTTGCGGGAGGTGGTTGCCATGAGAACACCGTAGGCACGCTGGGAACGAAACCGTAGCGACACATCCTCTGCCTCTGTGTGCATCACCACTGGCAACTGGATCTTCATAAACTTACTGCCATCGTAACTGAGGATAGTAGCATCTGAGAGAGAAAGAGAGAGAGAATTTCAGAAACACTAAAATATGAGAGTGTTAGGCAATGACAGCGGCTCTGTGGCTGATCGTAAACCCCAGGGCTGATGGTGACAGATGAACAACTGGTTACTAAAGATCTACAGCCAGACGCTGAGATTCTCTACAGCATTTCATAACAATACCACTTATCGGCACAGCTCATTCTTACCAGAAGTTAAATGCCATAAAAAATAATGGTTATGTACCAGGTTTATTTGTTCTTTTTATTGCAAAGCAGTGTTTACCAAGTCCCACATAATGTATTCCTGCTGAGGGGTTTCTGAGGCACTGTTAACCACCGTCCATTCCTCTAATCTGTTTATTCATATCACAAATATTCATTGAGGAATTCAATTTGGTGGGCAGGATCTCAAGACATCCGATTTGCAATGGGAGACAGTTGAGGTCTCTGAGTGATGGGCATGAAAAATGTTAGTTAACACAAGGAGTTTGCATGAAATTCATTAGTTAACTAATAATTTTAAGTTTAATAACTCAACATTTTATTTTAGGTTACATTTTTTTTAGTTAACCCAAAAAACTTTTTTTTTACAAAAGCATCTTGTGATATAAAAGTCACTAAATAAAAAAACATGATGTATTCAAATGTATTTCAATAGGACTTGTAAACAAAGACTTTGATATTAATGTTTGTGCCGGTTATGTAGTATTTTTGTTAAAGGCGTCACATTAGAATTGCAAGCTAGTTTTAAGAGAGGTTTCGTATCCTCTGGATGAGCACCGACTACACATCAACACCATTTTGGTGGAAAATGGCCAATAGAAGCGCAGAAGTGCTGAGCTGAGCTCAAAAGTTTTGCTAGAAAAATAGTTGTAGAAAAAATGCAGAATGGTTCCAGTGAGGAACTCGGTACTGCATACGTGCCCAGATAATTTAGCAGCATAATGGAGGCTGGACACATCTGCCTCTGCGCGGAGGCCGGCCTCTCAGCCAGAGGACAACATCTGGCATGGAACCAGTACAGAGACATCACTTGCTTGTGAGGGAGTAGTGGAGATGATGAAGCTGCAGGCTTGCACCAAGTAGGCTGCCCTCATCGTCACACACCCAGACACACACACTCTGGCTTTAATTTTTGTGCCCGTCTTGTTTCGACATCCGCTGTTTCTGTTACGCTGTTGCCGAGCCCGAGAGCACAACAGAGTGAAGGAGACAGCTGAAACAAGGCGAAGACAGGAACACGAGTATGGTAGCATGCATACTAATCAGCACAGGGATGTACATTCAGCCCAGAGGAATAATGTGTGTGCGTGTGTGTCATTGTAGCCAATGGATAAGATATTGTATTTAGGTTGCAAGAACACGTGTCTTATGTCTTGCAAAACAAGCCCAGCCTTTTAGAATTAAAATGGGGGATGTCATTTTTTATTCCAAATACACAAATTATTAAACATTTCTACATCTGAATGATGGATTGGACAGAATCATAAAAATATTGCACAGCCCACTTAGATTTTTTGCAGTTTTCTCCTATTTTGTGCTCCTTAGTGAAAGTTTTACCATTTATAGCAGCTGGCTGATGTAACGTACTGTATCCAATTGAGGTTAGTGAAATACAGAACATTATTTTAATATCCAAGATCAGAGACGCTCAGTATATTATACGACAATGCTCCTTGGAGCAATCTATGCTCATGAATTGCCCTTTTTTGAGTTGAGAACCTACAAGAATAAAGTTTTTGTCTCAGATCTTCAAAGTCAGCATTAAATGAAAACACATTTATTTTCTAATATTAATACACAATCCTGTATTTTGTACGTATAATATTTATTTACGTCGAAAAATTTGTTTGATATCTTTTATCAAAACGTTAACCTTCTATGCCTCTAAAAAGACTCAAAATGGATTTGAAAAAGAGCAGTTAGCACTGATGCTCCTGAGGTTGACTATGACCTTCATCTTCAATGTTGCACATACACAGCGAATTTGCATTCAAGTCTGACTCTGTACCGCTACAGAACGCACATTTTGCACAATCTCCTCAATTCCCAATGGATGGACTTATATCTCACCCTACTTTTTTGGTCTCATTTAACGTTCCATTTTATTCTGAAATGTGTCGTATTATGAAAGCAGAACACCATTTCATGTTGACTTTAACTATTGGGCTCCACCACGAAGCACAGTGCCCACCTCCCCTGGGCTGGAGATCCCTCCGTACCCTTTGACCTCAATCCCCAACGCGGCCCGCACCAAAGAGGAGCCGGTCTCAAAATAATGACAGGTTGACAAACGAGCCCCCCTCTCATCTCCAGCAGAGCAGTCGAACGCCACGGGAGAGGATAATGAAAAGAGAGGTACGGCCAGTGGTTCAGAAAGACCCTCATTGCCTCCTCGAACAGGGCTATGCAGTCACGCAGCGGGAGAGCGCAACGGCATGGCATCCGCACTGCTCGACAGCACACACATCACATCCAATCTGGACAAGATGGAAGAGAAGCTCACTCACTGTGCCTCGCCAAGGTCTATAGAGGTTTCAAATTAAGAAACACGCTAGGAAAACAACACGGAGACCGAACATAGGGGGGTGGGAAATGACAGGATTGAAGGATTGATTGGCGGAGCTCAAATTACGCTGCAGATACAGTAGTCATGTTTTCTGAAATACTGTCGACTTTTTTGAAGATAAACTCTCTTAGAACACAATTTTTACACTCGGACTAGTTTATATACTATAGTTTGTCTGCTAACAATATACAGCAGTGCCTATAGATGCATCACAGGAGGATTTACAGTCATTGTGACAACATAACCTGGGTGCAAAGAACTGTCCGAAATGACATCTTAAACATTTTTTAACTCCTTCGTCATGCTAATTTCATAGCTACCATATTATGTATTCTGCAATGAACACAATAATTACTATTTTCACAATTTACGCATAATTTGTTCACGAGGTTTACCCTGATTTTTTTGTTTTGTTTTTATTCACACAATACATCTCGTCTTATTTAACATCTCATACCTGCTCCTTGCTGACACTTCTTTTTGGTGACCAGGTACATCAACTTAAAAAAAAACTTAATGGCAAAAGCTGTTGCTTGTGACTGACGTTCGGAAAAACTCTAAATACTGTAAAAGGCATTTAGAAAGTACTTCAAAATAAATTATGAAGAAATAGGGCTGTTCAACAATTAATCGCTTCCGTGATAAAAGTTTATGTTTATAATAATGTATATGTCTGTGCATATTTATTTTGTATTTATAAACACGTACACATAAACATATATAATTAGGAAATACTTAAATTATTTATCATTCATATATTATAATATATATATGTATATGTGTGTGTGTGTATGTATTATATATATACAAATTAATAAATGTTTATAATTTAAATGACAAACATTTCTTTATTTTAATGTTTTATATTTTTCTTACATATATACTGTACATTTACAGGTATATGAATGTTAATAAATATAAAATAAATATGGACAGACATATACTATAAACACAATTTGTTATTATGCGATTATTCACGATTAGTCGTTAAACACCCCTAGCATGGTATATAGTTTTCAGGACCATTTTACCATTTAAAAATGACCATCAGTATGTCAAAATCAGGAAGGCTTAAATCTGTTCTGTGCATTTTAGTGTATTTAGTGTATTTTTCTAATGACAAAGAGCTCTCAATTAACAAACATTCTTGTCACAACAAGTGCTAACTTGCCACGAAAGCTCCTCAAACTCGTCCTCATCCTGGTTAAGGAGAGACGGAACCGGAGGAGCGCAGGTAGAGAGGAGTGCACATGGCTGGTCACTCTCTCCATCTGCTCCTCCATCTGCTCCTACTTTCATTTAGTGCTTGGTCCCTTCCAACTCCTTCTCTGAAAAGCAGCATCCACCAAACGCATGCAAATAGAGCCGATCACAGTCCTGCTCCACCTGTCCCTTGAAATCAAGCTCTCACGTGTGCTTTTATTCCTACGGTTTTATATTCAGTAACACATAAATACCTCAAATAGGGTTGTCAAATCACCTACAAGAATCAAAGCGGACAACACGAGATGCATCGTATTAATCATTAATTTTGGCACCTATCAATCAATCTTATACACTTTCTGTCAAATGCATCTTATTAAACTAATACATCACTGTAATGAACTGTAAAGCATCAAGACTGCTAAGCCAGAGGAGAACCAGCAAAAGACAAATATGCCTGCAAATAATAAGACGTCCTCTTTAAATCATGATGTCATTTTATCATGCTCTCCGTGTTCAGTTACCAAGACGCTTCTCAGTGCGCTTGGCGACATCCAGAAAGTCAAGAATAACACGGTGGAGCTGCAGGCCACCCCTCCCCTACCAAGCCCAACGCTATCCACAGCAGAACACTGCAGCAAGCAGGAGCTATGGTTGCCACAGGGATTAGGGAAATGTGTGTTCAACAATCATGATAAACAGGATGAGTTGGCTCAGAGGCATCATGCATTATTCAGGTTCGCTCGTGGTGAGTTCCCGCATTCCGATGGAACCTTCAACGTAAATGCATGTTACAATATTTCAGCATGCAACACGACACATCATGAGGTCCAGAAGTGCATGGCAGACGATGTAAAGAAACAAATACCGACTCGGGAATCAACGTGAACGATCAGGCAAGTGTGGCTGAAGGAAATCAAAGTGACGCCTACTAGGGCTTGGCTGTTTAAATCGGCTTCCGAAACAACGCGTGCTATGAGGAAAAACTTTGCAGGACCATCAGCTACTGATAGGCCCATTAGAAGTCTTGGGGAAATATGAGGAAATTGGGGCAGATGTTATTCTGGGCCTGTTGTCTGCCAAGCAAGTCAAGCACTAACAGCAGCTGGATGGTTATGGATTTATGCACCGAGTTTGTTTCACCTCACACAGCTGGGCAGGGCCAACTGTGAGCTTAACTACACATTCTGAGAACATCTGAATCTGTTCATTATTATTATTTTGCAGCTCCTCGACTCTCCATATGTTAGTTTTTTTCTCTATTTATAACATTCTCACCTATTTTTTTCCCCATTCTACCATTATGCAAAAGATG
Source organism: Triplophysa siluroides (assembly GCA_006030095.1). NCBI lineage: Eukaryota > Metazoa > Chordata > Actinopteri > Cypriniformes > Nemacheilidae > Triplophysa > Triplophysa siluroides. The sequence continues at coordinate 4,610,219 of VCII01000846.1, read as the reverse complement.
TTGTTTTTTAAATGCCAGAAAAATATATAATATGGAGAAAGCTGAGACAAACCTGTTAGCATGTATCTAATGCTATTGCATATTAATGTTTATTGTTATTTCATTTATGTTTATTGATTATTTAATACTGTCTTATTGTCAGTATACATTTTTTTGTAGTTTAATCATCATCGACCCTGACTTAAGGGCATAGCAAATGTTTATACTGTAGCAAAGATAAACTTCAAAGGACTGTCCCTTTAAGGGTCCAGTGTGTAATTTTTCTGAGGATCTATTGACAGAACTGCAACATAATATGCATAACTATGTGTTCAGAGGTGTATAAAGACCTTACATAATGAAGCGTTATGTTTTTATTACCTTAGAATGAGCTATTTTACACAGCGGTTACCCATGTCCATGTATCACTGTGTCCATAGCTACGATCATCCGTACGAACAAGTTAATTTTACATTGAAATGTTGTGTCTAAAAATGCATGATGGCATCTTACATCAAAATGCCTTTTAGTTTATGCACATGTGAAATGCAAAAATGATTTATCACTTTCTATATTTATCTCAGAGCTACGTACAAATATTCATAGTTGCAGTATGTGCATTATAATTGCCATTTATATATAATACTGTATGTTTATCCAACTCTGTTTCTAATGATAAACACTTTCTCTTCGGAGACAACAAAATCCATTAGATTCAGCTGGAGTTTTTTTTTTAAGATCGATCTGATCTACATCCCAGTGTGCTCAACATACACTTTCAGATTTCAATGCTTTTTATTTCATTTCACAGACAAAATAATATACACTTTTAACATCAGTTTTAGCAATTTCCAAAAAAAGTAATTATGTCTTATCTGTATTGGCCAGTGTTGCAGTATATCACAGGTACATCCCTACCCAATACTGCCTCATCCTCTTCTGGTACTTGTTTGTAGCTACAGTAACTAGCAATGACAACATCACCCATTGTGATGGCTTAATTGACCGGATCATTTCCATAATTCCCGACAAAAAGCTCCAACAACGCAAATATATATATAATATGTTCCCAAAGCAGTGGCTTTGCTGCAGGGCGATACTGTGTCCAGACAACATCAACAAGCTTAAGAGAAATGCTCTTCCATTAAACAATTAGCCAGTCTAGCTTATAGCACTTCACAGAGGCCAGCCAGAATATACTGTACAGAGGCGCCTGTGAGGGGTCGAGACGCATAACTGGACAGTACAGAATGAAAAGAATGAAACAAAAGCTCACGCTAACTTCATTTCTGGAATGGGGAGGGATGCACTGGCTTCTTTGTTCATCCGGAAAAACAACAGAATTAAAATTCTGCTTGGGAGGGAAACAAAAACCTAAAACATAATCCATGCTTGAGTGCCTCTTTCTAAAGATAACACGGACTGAAAAGAAACACAATTACCACGGTAACAGTAACGTCAGCTTGGCCGCTCTTTTTGCCTCGCTGTCAAGGCTGAACTGACAAAGAAGAGATATTTTTCACGCCGGGGCCGAGGTGACAAAGCAGTGAATGTCGCTCTCCCCTGCGCTATCTCTCCTCTATGCAACACAATGGACAAAATTTCTCTGAATGAGTGAAACGCCTTTACAAGTCGTGGCTGATTATTTTATACACGAGAGAAAAATAGTGTACAGGCCTTCTATAGAAGCAGTGATGCTTTCTAGCCTCCTCCTTTTGTCCTCAATGAAAGTAAAATTCTTCACAAAGAACATTTTTAAAAATCATGGTCGATATTTGAGAAAGATTTGTAATGTATAACACAGCTACAGCGGCACCTAAATGTTGTTTGACACCAAAGTCCCTCTTTTTGTTTGGTATGTATGCATTAATGTATTTGCATTATATAACAAAAAAGAAAAAAATGAAACAAATGGCAATTATATTAAAAAAGCATAGCTGCAGATGAAACTGAGCCGAACCATTACAGAGGACTGTTAGACTATTTGGTTGAAAGTCAATCAAAAGTTTAGATTTGACGTTAGGTCTGTGAAAAGATTTAACATTGTTTGTACAATTATGTTTTGGGATTTATTAACAAAATATTAAATATTGTTATTATTTCACTTTCAAAAGTCCAAAAGTGCTTAAGTGTCCAAATAACTTTTGTTGTTTTCATTTGGAACCAGATTTCACTGGGGGCGGGGCTATCAAGTAAGACAAAAGCTCAAAAATTAATTAAAAAAATGATGAAGAATACTAGGCTTTACATGCACTCTTATGCAGGGACTCACCTCTCTCACAAGAGCGGCCCAAATAGCCCGTCCCGGAGCAGTCACACACATAACGGTTCCAGCCCTCCCTGCAAGTGGCACTGTTAAGACAGGGGTTGCTCAGGCACTGCTTTGGTGGTTCCTTAGAACAGGAAGGCTTCACCCCCACAGCCCTCTGGGCCTCCGCTAACCGCCGGATGTCTTTGCTCTGGCCGTCCATGAACAGATCTCGCACGCAGCCCACATAACCGTAGTTCAGCAGAGCGGTCCAGACCTCCGTGGGGAAGATCAGCCCAGCGCGATCCTCTGGCAGGCCTCCCAGGTAGAGTTTGTCGTCCAGGTCCAGGATCTCGCTCTCACCGGGAGCATTGTAGGGAGTACGGATCGAGTTGACCGAGATGGTGCCTGTGAGGAAACCATAGGAGCAAAATTAAATTGGTTAACGTAATGGCAACTTTTAAAGAAGTTTGATTTCGTTTTGATGAGAAATTACAAATGTAAATGAGACTCTTAAAGGGTGGTGAGATTGACTCTCCTTTTTCTCTAAATATAATTTATTTTGCCTTCGGAGCACACAGACATTGTGGAAGACAATCCAGATCTCTCAATTTCAGTTTCCTGAAGAAAGTTTGTGTTGTTAAGCATCTAAACTTGTTAAATCTTGATTTAGCGTTTGATATACTGTATTTCTTGCCTTGCGTTTTTGCCATTATTGTTTTATCATTGGATTAACTTTTGCTCAGTTGATATGTATAATGCTCATCTAATCTCTCTATATTCCCCAAAAACATCTTGATCCAGTTTTAGCTAAAGACTATTTTAATGATATATGTGGTACACCTTTTTGGAAATCAGGTATCAAAAACATTACTGATGGATTCTTATTTGCACCAGGTCTCATATTTCATGAAATGGTTTTTGGGTGTCGTAATATCACAGCACTGACCATTACACAAAAGAAAAAGATTTAAAACCCAGTCTCCATAGCAACAGTAGACAATTGTACAAGATTCACTGTATAGTCATCATTATCTAAAGGGCAAATAATAAAATAATTCATCAGTCCTATTCATATCCAATTTACTGCTTATGACTGATTCAGTCATACAAAGATTTTAATCTCCCTAAACACTTTTCTCACCGACGCTTTAGTTCATCCTCCATTTTACAGTTTACCTCTGAAATAACCACTTGAACTGCAACAGTGTTTAATATAGAGATGATGACAAAAAGACAATGCTCGCAGGTGAGGCAAGTCTTTATTCGCTCTAATAAGGTTAAAACACTTTCACGAGTTCCATAATAACCCTCGTTGTTTTTCTGGCAACTCCAGCAAACAGGCGTTTAAACGCGGCCAGCGATTCAGAATTTCCTTCTCATTTTCTACCCTTTTGCGCTGTCATTATTCACGCCTTGAAGGCAGTTACAAAAGCAAAAGCCATTACTGGAAAGATAGCAGAGAACAGCCAGGGATTAACACAAAGCTCTGGCTACTGCTGAATCCTGTTTATTAGTGTCCGACACACAGTCCAAACTCAATAAAACCAGGCTTAGAATAAGAGATGTTGCCCTTTCCCTGCCAGAATGTTTCTTCTTTAGAAACAAGAACGCAGCCTCAAGGAGAAATTAGTGTGACTGTACCTGAGGGGTCAGGGGGCAGGCGATAAAGTGATGGCCTCTTTCATAGGTTTGGTAGGCGACGTGTTAAAGAGCCTGTGAAGTGGCTCAAAAAAAGTTCCTTTTAATGTGTCTCGCCCAAACAGGAAGCTTGGGTGGGGCATATAGGAAGGCTTGTCACATATCCAGCCTTTAGTTAAATTGATAGTTCGCCCAAAAATGACTTTCTTTCTTCTGCAGAACACAAAAGAAGATATCTTAAAGAATGTTGTGAAGCTAAACAGAGATGGCATCCATTGACTTGCTTTGATTTGCATCTATACAATGCAAGTGAATGGGTACTGTCGCCGTTTAGTTTCACAACCTTGTTCAAAATACCAATTTGTGTTCTGTGGAAGAAAGAAGTCATACAGGTTTGAAATGACAAGAGGGTGAGTAAACCGTGACAGAATTTTCATTTTGGGATAAATTATCCCTTTAACATCACAGACATTAGCATCATTTGCTACTTTTGATTTAAGGTGTTGAAGAAGTCAATCTGCAAATGCAGATTTGATATTTAAAGCCTATGTACAGCTTTTAAATGGCAAAAATACATTTGCTCTGTCCACAGTCCACAGTTTTTCAGTAAAAACCATATATAATTTGATCACAGGAGAAAACAGCGGGTCTGTTAACAAGTATGCACGTCTGTTTATTTATAAAAGTGCCAGGGATAGTAAATGATCTATTTGTTTATATATCTGCGAGTTATTTTCATCATTAATGGCTATTGTGGGAATTGAAATGAATGGCTGCAGTATCGCTCCGCTGTGTGATGTAGAGCTCTGGGCCCGAGCTCAATTCTGCATCACGTACCTCGCGAGTCAGAAAAATTCTCCAGGAGATTAACCGCGATTCCATAGACCGATTTCGGCCAAGCGCATCTGAATCATTATTCACAGGCACACCCAAAGACACAAGAGAAACGCTAAATGGCCAGACACGGTGGCGCTGTAAATTATAATTATACTCCATGTAACTCATTCCCTGACACCTGTTTCAACAAATACATCGAGACAGAAACCCCCATCCATTCTTCTGCATTTGATATATCACCATAGAAATGCCACTTGTAACATGCTAACAGTGTTAGTAAATAAGAATTTCATTTTCCTCTAAGCCTGTAATAAGTCTGCGTGGATTTGATGAGGCATGGCAACGCCGTTTATCCTCTTCTTTCTCTCTCCCTTTCTCTCTCTCACACACACACACACACACACACACAAACTATCTTGTCCTGTTCTGCAGACTTGGCGACTGCAGCCCTAAACAGCAGCCAAACATCTCCCGCGGGTCAACAGTAATGAGAATTCTCCATCATCCCGACTTCTATTCACTGTGCACAGTGATTACACAGCTCTGCCTAATGCCGGCCCTGAATTCACTCTATATACACACACTGTGGCATGTGGTGGACTTTCCTCTATGCGTTTGGGTTTCTTGTTGTCCAATATTAATTCATGATCCGGTTCTATATTTGACGTTCATTATGTCAATCCGGTTCTATTTGATTTTGAGATCAATAAGCAACTAAATAGACCCAAGATGTTTTTGTACGATTAAAATATTTTAACACAGTATTTTTTGTAATTGTAAGTTGTATGTTTTAAAGGGATAGTCATCATTAACTCACTCTGTTCAAACCTGTATGGCTACAGAATACAAAAGAAGATATTTTGAAGAACAACAGCTGTACCCATTGACTTTCATTGAGAGTAATGATGACAGAATTTTCATTTTTGGAAAAACTATGGCTTTAATGTAGTACGTTTAATGTTGAGCTTTTACTCTATACTCGGTCCATTGCTACCAGTTTGACCCATTCAAGCCAATTTGCTAACAAGTTGCAAATGAAGAGTTTGGTTCCAAAACGCGATAAACAGCATTTAAAAAATTTCCGCCGTATTCATTCAGGTCAGTATTGAAAAGTCACTTTTTAATATTACGCAAAATACGATATCCGCCGTGTTATTCTGTCATGTTTTCTCCCTTTCATTCCAAACCGCAATATACACCAGTCTCACTTCTCTGCAGAATGCTATATATTCGCTCTCAACCAATCACAGCACACCATTCCATGCATGGTAAACAGTAATGGTGGAATACGGTCGGCATCCTAGTTTCCCTGATCTACTTTGTACTTTGTGTTCAACAAACAAACAAAATGAACCTGTGCTGGTTTCTGCAGTGGGGAAGAAACACAAGCCATCCAAATCGAATCATTTACGTGAGGAGATTAAGAAGATGAGGCACTAATTTATTGCTTAAAAAAGATGACCCGTTAAATTCATTTTAGGAGTGATGACTGAATGAATGTATTTTTAGTGCCTCTATGTAAGATTAATATAGTATTGAGTTCTGAGGCTGTCATATGTGGATCAATTTTTTTTTGATTTTCAACAGTTTCAATATGAAAAATAACTTTTATATTGATTCAATGGATTTATTGCATTTTGAAAAAAAAATTATCATGATTTATTGCATTTTGGGGAAAAAATGATCAGTTTTTATAATAAATCTTTTAAAATCAAAATCTGGATTCAAAATTTTTATGTTACTAGAACCTTAAGATGCCATGTGAAACTTTGAAACAGAAAATAGTGGTTTTCATCTTGCCACTTTCTTGGTAAAGAAAACACATTTTTACACAAAATAATAAAAATGGATTAGTAGCGTTTTGGAACCAAACTCTTCAAATATTATAGTCAGACATTACATATATAACATTGACATGCTTTTGAACCATCATACACTGATACTGTTTTTAGATGTGTAAATATTGTGCAATATTTTGTGCAATATTTTCTTGGCTCTTTAATTAAATTGCACCTGACATGAACATATACTGTATACGTGCATATGCAGTCACACAACCATCTTTGTTTGCATACACACACATGCATAAAAACCAGCGTGCCCACATGCACACGGTCTGCGTAAGGACGTCTGCCCATATATGATCAAACGGTATTTGTGTAGGCAGCCAATTCACGCAGGCAGGAGAATGACACGGTTCAATCCGCAGGCCTATGAGAAAAGGGCCCATCTGTCAATGCCGTTTCATATTCCTGTAAAATGGCACTAAAAGAAAACGTTCATGCTCTCTTTTAATTTCCAATTGTGCCCGACCTCAATGGCTGCCACGCATGTACGATCCCCAGAGAATATGATCAAACCGAGCCCCACGGATGAAATCTATGATTTGATGAAAAACATCATTCAGAACCGTGGAAAAAAGCCCCTACTCTGTTAACCAGGTCGTACCCATTCCCTGTTGAATAAAGTGTTGGGCGTGAAACAAAAATACGATTCTTTCTTTAGAAATCTGATTTAATAATTGCTCTGTGAGGCGTTTCATTTTCTCCACATAACTCCATCTCCTGATGTATGTTAGAACTAATGTGGGTGACTGGCTTTTCTATATCCGGAGTGGGAAGCTGAGACATTCGCATCAAGGCAATAACCACGGATCAATACGGCCTCTTCCCGCTTTTTTCAGGGTTTTATAGAAACAAGAACATGAACTAAAGGCCACTCTTTGGACTGCAGGCAAACAGCATCGACGTGTGAGGAGAAAGGGAATAGCGGGCGAGTTAGCGATGAAATGTCTTTACTTGGCAAAGCTGTGCACTAACTCGCTCCCTCCTTTGGGAAACCAAATGTGGTTTCCATGGAAACTCTGCCAGAGAAGACAGAGTGAGAAAAAGAGGAGGAAGACAGGAAGACTGCGGGTACTGTTCATATTCAAATGTATGCCTGACAGTGCGCTCCGGAAGGCACGTTCATAAGAGTGTTCATGCGAGCGAGAGGGAACACTGCTGTCTTTGCTGTGTCAATATTTCTGTAGACCTTGAATAACAGCCAAAATTGAACCAATCCATAGAGTATATCAAAAGTACGTTGGAAGAAAGAAACAGCTGTGTGACGTGATATAGAGAGGATGGAAGAGAGAAAGCTGGAATGCTCGACTAAAAGAGTACTTTCTTTAATTTGTTTTTTGTATTTTTTGGAGAGTCCAACCACGAACATCACATTTTTAATATGAATTTATATCAAATTATGAATGGATCAGCTTTAAATAAATGTCTTATGACACATTTTATTCGGTTGTACTTTTTCTAGATTCTTTTAACACATGCCTATAAACACAAACTACTAGTCGATTTCGAAAACACTTGCAATATCTTTTTTCACATTCCTAATCCACTCATAAAGAATTTTACCTGATCTTCCATCCCTCTGAAAGTCCACGTGGTACCATTCCCCATCGTTGACCTTTTTGTTGACGGAACGGGTTTTTGTGGTGCCCGAGCCCATGTCGAGCAGTAGGTACAGGTGGCCATCCAGCATCTCTATGGCGAAGAAATCCACCTTCAATGTCTTGGGGCTCTTGGGGTCTTTCTGCTGCTGCGGCTTGGGTTTTCCGTGACTGAAGAGGAGCAGGCCATTGGGCTCGGTGGTGCGGAAGTCAAAGGAGATGGAACCAGCTTTTTTGGCTGTCCACTTGTCAAGGGTAATGAATGACTCGGGCGTCTCGAAAGTGACGGGGTCCAGGGTGGCAACGTTCTCGCACTTGAAGGCCACCACACCGCTCACCTTCATCTTGGGGTCGCCTAGCTTGGCTAGCCGAGACAGCTCGAGTCTTACATCGTTGTTCTTGTACACGACCTTTCGAAGAAAACAGAAAGCAAAAAACATAATTTTAAAAGCAAAAACAAAATGCTTTAATGTAACATTGAATGTGTAAAACAGAAACTGTAGTTATTGATGTAATCAATAGAAACATACAAAAACAGCATGTAAATTAAGCAGTTCCACAAAAGAATTACACCTTAAACAGATGTAGTTCATTAGTAGGCCCTATTATACAGTCATTTCTCATTTACATCAACAGTAACATGAACATTGTAAATTAAAGTGGGGATGACTTTGTTTACTATGCATGTTTTGCAATACCTAATATTAATGAATTACAGTGTAATACAATTAATTAATAAATGTGTATAGTTCTCGGTGGAGCTGTTGAAAAATACACTTTGTCATTCGTTTCCTGCTCATTAATATTTACATAGAATATAAATACTGCTATCTAAAGTGTTACTATATTGCTTTTTTAATACACGGTGAGATCAAAATGTTTGAGAGATTTAAAATCTGGGATACAAAAACATTATAAATCATTCTGAGACGACAGGTTTTGGTCGAACGTGTCATGTGTCCGTGTTGTGATGCAAATGAGAGACATGCCAAAAACATTGTGAAATTTATACACATTTTTAATTCAACTTTATACCCAAATTGTTACTGCTAATTATCCATGAAAAAAATCGATTAAATCATAACAAAATAATGCAGAAAAATTCTTACTGTCGATCCTCTGTGTCATTTTTGCGCATTCTTTGTCACCCTTTAAGACATTTAAAATGTGTGTTCTCGAAATGAAAAGAACCCATCTCTGTACTATATTTATCTTGCACTAAAGCTAGGTATATAATCAGGCAAGTGACCGGCGTTATTTTCCCATTCGCATTTCTATGGCGTCAACCAGAGAAGAGCGTTTTCCCATCCTCTCTGAATATGTGGCCCTACACTTTTCATCTCCTCTACACGCCCAAAACCCTGTGATTTAAACCTGTGCGGCAGACTGTGAAGTGTTCACACTAACCCTCTTTTAATTCGATTTCATTTGAGCGCTTGCCAGGAAGAACATAATGGTATGCGGATGCAATAAAAGCCTATTGATGATGCTTCAGAAATGCCAATCACGGATGCTCACAAGAGCCTTTACAGCCATAAATGGCCCACAGGAGTGTATCTCTCCCTCCCCGAAACCCCTCTTTCCCGCTTCATAAACTCGCACAGGGGAAAAACAGAAGTGATCTATGATAAAGCACTGCACAACATGGCCGCCGGAGAAGACCGCATTACAGATGAGAGGTTAGGGGCAGGGACAGCAGGTGAAGGACGATGCATCTGTCTGTGCCGCCCGATCGCAGCGATCAGGAGGCTGAAAGCACTGACCAGAAGCCCATGAGAGGAGGGCTCCATTAAAACAAACGCACTAATGATGAATGGGCTTTTCGTGCACCCTGCTCTAAACGCCCGAATATATCAACCTCGGCATAAATAACTACTCACGCTGGTGCAAACACACACCTAGAGGCCCTTCACGCACCTCACGTACATCTATAACTCACGAATTACTTGAAAAATATCACGCATAACCTTTGCGAAGCAAAATAATTACAAAGCGAAATGCTGAAAGGTCCCATGTACAGCCTGTGCAGGCTTTTAATGTCAACAGGATTGCGAACGAATGAAGAATAGGAAGATCCATTCAGAATTCTCAAGTACAGCCGTACGCTGGTTCAAAGCGCTACCGCGCTCGCTAAGGCAGGTCAGAGACCTCAGGCCTGCCGCTAATCTGTCGAAATAATAGCGCTCCGGCGCAGACAACAGACACGGAACGCCTACGAGCTCAGCGTGCACGAGTCTGCACTTTCATGTTCTGACACTGATTGATTGCTTGTGGATTGCTTTTGAGATGAAGGCTGGAGGCTGTGAGAACAAACAAGCGGTGAGTTTGCACTGTGCCGCCGCACATCCACATATTTGACAAAATTGCATCTTTATGTTTTTTGTCGTGTGCCTTTTGTAAGAATTTGCGAGTGAATCAACAAATTGCATTAAGAAAGGCACTAGCATTACTGTCGACATGATATATTATCAGCTCCGCTGCCTACACTGTGTAAGACAGGACGTGACTAAAAGGATAAATGCCACTGAGCAGCTCTTGCTAATTGTAGGTCTACAGGTTAATGAATGGATTACCAAGAGCTACAGTGCCTTAGGTTCAACCAAGAGCTGTTCTTTTTAACAAAACTGGTATAAAACTTGCTGGTACCTATCCATATTTCATCATTTAGACACATAATGACTAGATCACTTAAAATGGTTAACTTCGTGTGATTCTAAACCTTGGGATAACACAATCCTGGCTCTGTTTCACATTGTTTATACATTACCCTGGGTTTGCAATTAATCCCGGGTTCCCGAGTTGTTACCCTGTATATTACAACCCTGTACAACCGGGTTATTGTTTTAATTTGCATGTTTATGAGGGTATTATAACACAGACTGGACAAGCACAGCGTGCAACCTGCTTCAATTCCTGCTTGCCCACCTGTGGTAATGTTGCCACATAAATCTACTCTTGTTCGCTGAAATGGTCAAAATTACATTACAAAAGTCCAGTTTTTAGATAACAGGTAATATATATAAAAGAAATTGGCCATCATTTATTCACCCTCATGACGTCCAAAATTTAAACATGACTATTTCTTCTGTGGAACACAAAAGAAAATATTTTGACAAATATTTCAGTGGTTTTATGTCAATACAATGGAAGCCAAAGGGGATCAATGTTGCGTGGTCTCCAAGGTTCTTCAAAAAATCCTCTTTTGTGTTCTGCAGAAGAAAGCAAGTCAAACGCATTTTCATTTTGGTGTGAACTATGAACAGGTTTTCCCTCACTGTTTAATTTAAGGTAATTTGCATATAAAAACCCTATTCCCCAGTACAATGTAATTCGCTGAGCATACATTTTCTTTATATATATATATATATATACATGCAACAAAAATGCCTGCCATTCAATCCAGTTGAAGTTTGTAATGCGCTGTTCACACGGTGCGTCACATCAAACTCACTTTGCATCACACACGGAAACAACTTGGCACTGTTTTCGCCAGCTGGTCCCTTCCACGGGGATGCATGTCTAACGTGAAGGAAGTAAGATGGTGGATGAGACAACATGTTCTCCACAGTTTTCCTCTCAGGAGCACTACGATCACATAGATCGTAACCAGAGCATATGAGGATGTGGGCAGCCGTCTATCACAGAGAATCTGAATGTGATTCATTAAACCTTTCACTTTCTCATGAAATGTTTTTATTTACTTATTTAGCCTATTTGTCACCCTCTTGTTTATTTGTAAGTTCTGTCACTGTTGAAGATCTGTGACCCATTTTCAAATGAACAGTGTTTTCCGATGTGAGAAAACTTCAGCAAGTTAATTATACAATGCATTTCAGCCACATCGGCACTGTGTATGCTGATGAATAATTCCCTCAGTTGTTGATGTGTGTGTTAAAAGCTATAACAGGCCAGAGAGAACAATTCAGTGATAAAGTGTGCAGGGACCCATTCTATGAGAAAAACAATCCCGAGACAGCAGCACAACTAAGATATCGGCCAAATGTCTAAAAGAAGTTCATACAAATGATAGAACTAGTATGCGACGTAAACAAACGCTGCATAGACTTTTATGTGCAATTTTGGCAAGGTTTAGTCAGCTTCATTGGATTTTATGTACAATTAGCCCAGCTAAAAATATTGAGGAGAGAATATTTTTAAAATATCAGCTGAGTGTTGTGAAGTAGCTGCAAGGTCGATGTGTCCCAATAAAAATAAATGAAATTAAATAATAAATAATGCATTTTTGCATTAAACTGTGAGTTTCTGATTACATGTGGTGTGTTCTCATTGATTTACCGAAAGTTGCATGAATCTTGTATGTTTTAACAGGATCAAAAATGAAATTTCCAATGTTTTCAGCCCACAGTTTTTTTTTACTCCCAGATTTTCAATAAGGTCTCAGAATTCCTCAGAGATGTCTTGTCATCAGCATGCGAATATCTTGAATCTATTTGTACCACACCAACCGCAGTTTTTATTTATTTTTATGCAACTTACTGAACTATGCAGAGGACTCTTTAAAAAAATAATGCCCGCCGGACATCGTCCGTCCATAAGATCGGTCCATCTTACACATTGCAGGACATATCAGAGATCGTGTGACCTTTACCTCTTTCAGGCAGCCCATAAAGTTGTTGCTAACAGGGGATCCGGGCAAATCTGCAGTGCTGGGACTCCCCCCAACATAGAAAAAGTCATCAGAGCCCAGCATGGTGTAGTCCTCTTGAGTATATCCAGTGGTGGTCAGAATTCCATCCACGGATATTGTCACCTAGACAACAAAGCACAGGGAAAGGACACGCTATACTCACATATAACTTGAATACTGTTAATGGGCTTTGGTCCCCCTCGTAAGGATTTGGATGCTTGTTTTGTTTTATAGCCTTTAATGCTACTAAATATGTATTTAGTTATTTTCTTGTCTCTGTTTACTGATTTAATGTGAACCCATTTTCATGTCTGTTTGAAAAATTCTTAGTTATTGCTTGTTTTTCTTTTGGTCTTTCTGTGTTTTAAGGTTCTAGTATGCTTAAAGTTAGCAGAGGAAGTCTGCGGCACATTAGCCCAGGCTGATACAGTAGCGGTGCCACAGAGCACAGAAATGAAATCAGCAGACACAAAAATGGTGTTAGTAGTATGTGTGTTCTGAGAGTTAGTACTGTTTGAATCCAGTGCATGTGAGTAGTAACAGGAGTTGTCGATGTTTTATATGAGGTAAAAAAAGGACACAGCGTGCTAAGAGGTTAGAAATGAAAGCACAAGCAATCGGAGACACAACTGGCACACATCAGCTCGAATGGACGCATGCTTCATTATCCCTTCCCTCTCCGCATGCAAAACAATGGTTAGTAAGTTAGTAATTCTTCTCCGTGGTTAGATTGCACAGTAATGAATTAAGTGAGAAGGGGAGGGAGAAGGACACACCACAGCTCATGGAGACCAATCACAGCAGAGGTGTCGGCATGCATAAGCGTGTTCACATGAAACCAAAATAAAAGACAGAATGACCGGCCACCCACGCCAGCGTCGAATGTAGAGTACCGATGGAGCAGTGTTAGTACACGGGGGTGGCCGGAACGCGCGGCATGCTGAGTTATGGGTCTCAGAAGCTGGCTGGACCAATGAGAGCCTCAAAGCCAGCCAGCCGAGACCAGTGAGCAGAACCTTATGCAAAAGAACCCAACAACAAAAAAAAAGATGCAACCAAATAAAATAGATATAGATAAATAAATGAAAGAAAATGGACGGGACACTGAGAGCTGAGGAAACTGAACCAAATGAGAAGAAAAAGAAAAGGGGAATTTGGGCAGGGCAGGGGAAGTAAGCGTAAAGAGTACCAACCGCATTTTCCCCCTTTTTTTGTATAGTATTGATGTCTACGGTTCAAAAAAAGGAAAATAGACACACGGCAAACCCAAACTAAGAAACAATTAGAATGATATCTACCGAACAATGTAGTTTGTTTACCATAGCGTGTCCAATGCCTGAGTGCTTTGTGGGAAAGGGGGGAGAAAGGAAATTAAAAAACTGTGAACAGAACACCGTTCCTCAATCAAAAAAGATGGTCTCTTGCCAAGGTTAGTACATCAGCGTAGCACGTTAGTAAGAGGTAACAGGTTAGTAAATGACACATTCCATGGATGAAAGGTTAGTTTCTTTTACCAAAAGCAGGTTAGTAAACATTTAAAAAGGCCAACAGAAGAGAAGGGAAAGACAAGCAGACAATACATCTGCACCGTGGAGCTCCAAGTATCTGTTCCTCTGGGACACATCTAGTCTACTTTCTTCCAAAACACTGTCTCGTCCTATTCTTGGCTCTGTGCTGACTTCACTGACGACAGAACAGATGACTGAGGTTTTTATGTTTACTGCCTGTCCTATCCCACTTCATACCACACATGAATCTCTTCCAAACCTTGACACTTCAAACACGTTCTGAGTTGACAGATGACGTTCTGATGTAATGCAGTGAGAGGTGGCGCTATCAAACACTGACGGTAAAATATGGATATTAAACTGCATTTAAATATTAGTCAGATATAAGGGTTAAGGGTATGTTCACCCATATATTTAAGGCATGAATTGATGCATTCTGCATAAATATGTTAGTAGATTTTTGATGCAAACTCCCATTTAAAATATAAAAACTGTGCCACTGTCCTAAAACTTTCTCCTCAATAAAGATCAGCTTTCAACACAATTTCCAATTTTCACAAGGTAGACACCTATAATAAAATGTTTATCAGGCAAATGCCTTTACTGCTGTGTTTATGGTTAAATCGTTTTTATAGTGCCACTAATCTAAACGCCACCTATTTATCCAATCTCGACCTCTGCCTCTTCTGCAAGGTTACCTGACGAAGGTTCCTGGTAACCTTAACATCATGCCAGGCATTGTCATTAAATTTTCCATTGACGGGCTCCACCAGGGCCTCGAAGGCCCCAGAGCCCAGGTTGATGACCAGCGAGACCGCGCCATTCTTCAGTGCCAGGTTGACGTAGTCTGCCGACTTCCCAGTGTGGAGCATCAGGCCGTTGCGCTGCAGGGTCTTGAAGGAGAGCGTGATCTCGTCGCTGCTGCTCTGGATGGGGTTCGGAGACAGGTCGTAACAGAAATACTCTGAACCTTTGAAGGTGGCCACGTACTCCTCCCTCTCTGTAAGAACACGAGAAAGAAACACGGGGGATTCAATTCAGTATGGAACAGACTAGCGGTTTAAGAGACAAGAGCCAGCATTAAACGCATTAATACCAAACATGCTGTAAGGCAATACTGTGTGGTGTCTCATTGTGTATATGATGTGTGTTATTAAAAAGATAGACACACTTAAGGAGTATATAAAGCCGATCACTTACTTCCAGCCCATCGGGTTCCAAGAAACGAGACTTGCCTTGAAATTCATCTACGAAGCCAAAAGCTTCAAGTTAACGTAAAGGAGGTCAAGTGTTGAAGGAACTTACCACTGTGAATCTGAGAGTGATTGGTCGCTGTCAGTACACACACACACACACACACCTATGAGATTGAGGTCATAGCCATCTTGCTCATATTTGAGAACCAAGGTCCTTGATAATGATGACCATAAATAAAGCAGCCACACATATCAGGACATAATTACCAAATCAGTCAGTGAGATCCATTACTGTAAGCGTCCTGGCACAGAACCAGACGCTCGGGCACACACGCGCTCCCTCTACCCATTTGCGCGAACGGCACCGACTGTCACCCACATATGTGTGTATTTTGGGAACGGTTAAAATATTAACAGACGAGGCTTCCATTAATAAAGTGTGAAGTCCTATCTCGATTGCTTCCTTCTCGACGGTAAATACAATTACACTACAGTTACAGTGGGCTCAGTCTGCTTCACATCCGGAATATGAATGACTTTAACAGGCAATTTAAACTGAGACTAAACCACATTACTATAAATCCAAGAATCGGCAACACCATTAACCCAACACACAAGACCAGCTCATTTGCTCGGGAATTATCTTGAATATTCTCGAGATAAACCCTGGAGATTACAACAAGGCTCATTTGCTTCATCTCTGTTCATACTTCATCCTCCATATCATTTCCTGTGTCCATTGCGAGTTAAATAAGATTTTGCCTTTGCTGATAAAGACTATGTGTGTGTGTGTTTGTGCTCGCCAAAGGGTGGTGCTGTATCTGGCTCTCCTCCATCTCCTCTCCATACCACAGAGTCAGCGATATTGTGAGTCAGTGCAGGAAGGCACCCACAGAGTCACCAGCAGACAGGCTTTTGCACAAACAAACACACACGCACACACACACACACATTCATGCAGGTATAGTGAATGCCCAGAATAACTTCTATTATGAAGGTTACCGTAGCTACAAAATGGCTGTCAAATCCCTATTCTGATGCCAGTAAGCAGGAGCTTTATGAGTTTTTCATCATTGTGACTTCACTGGCATCTCTCTGAAAGTGCTTCCGGACATTACATTTTCACTTTTACTTTTACTAGCAGTAATAGTACAGGGTCTGTCATCAAACATGTTTTCCCCTTATAAGCAGGAACCTCTATCGATTGCAGATAGCAATTTTCACTGATTCAGAAGATAAAGTGATATTTCACCCAAAAAGGAAAATTATAATAAATATATATTTAGATATATAATATTGGTAACTGAACCACGGCGGTACACATGATTGACATTGGTTTTGTGTCTATACACTAGAAGTGAAAGGCTTCCGTCGTTGTTTGGTTCCCAACATTCTTCAAAATATCTTCTTTTGTGTTTTGCAGACGAAAGAAAGTCATACAGGTTTGAAATGACAAGATGATGACAGAATTTCTTTGGGTGAACTATCACTTTAAATGACCTCAGCTATTACATTTCTGCATGACACATGACCAACAAAATTTACGCTTAAGGATTGCAGGGTGATTGTCAGGTTTAAAGTAATTAACACTGCTGCACAAAACATGATAGTAATGTTAAAGTAACATTTTAAAAGCACTTTCTATGACATGCAATGCGGACTAAATTTGAAAATAATCCAGCTCTCTTTATTATCATTCCTTTCTCTGTCAAGAGACACAGACAAGTCTAATAGAAGTTGTGCAGGAGATTAAGATGGGCCTGATATCTTTTTCTCATCCCCTACCTGCCAATCCGCTACATGCTTTCCTGGTGGAACGGCATTTTGCCGTATCGATTTGTGCTTAAGGAATTACTGGCAACTTAGATTGAAGTCTGTGACGTGAACTGATGCGCACAACCTTTTAACTTCTGTAATCCAATGTATTTCAAAGTAAAAGACCATTTTTGATGGGAAACATGCAGGGTGCATTTATCAAAGCGCTTTGAGTACGTGAAAAGCACGTTAGAAATAAAATGTAGAATCAATATCTGACATCGGTTGGATCATTTTTCATTTCAAATATGTGTTGGTGAAGTGTTAATGTAAAGAACCATGTAAATTATTTAGATAATATTATGTAAACATAATATATTTTCAAATAAAGCATTTTTACTACATTAAATGCCCCAGAGAAAGCTGTGCTATTGGCAAAAATTTGCCTCCAAATGCATGAGATTCTACTATTATTATAAACACTATTACTAAATCTTTAGACTTTAAATATACAGCAATTAAGAAAAATGTCTCGTTTCTCTTCTGTTAGAAGTAATTACGCCCGCTAATGTGACACAGCTAACCACACTTTGCCCCATTAAGAAAGTAAATAGGATCCATTTTGATTTCAGCTTGACTTGACAATAGCTATTACCTATTCAGTGTTCCTGTAGCTTATCTTAAGATATACAGGACAAGCATTAGCAATGCCAAGGTCACAGGATCGATTCCCAGGGAAAGCACATACTGATCAAATATATTGCTTGAATACACTACAAGTAGCTTTGAACAAAAGCATCACCCGTGAATGATGCACGGTATACTGATCGAGCAATTACCTCTTCATCATCTTAAATTTAGACAGGACTGTTGGGGCAGCACGTTCTGCGTGCTCCGTAGCTCATAACCGCTACAGGCGACAGTCTGTCAAGACTCAACACAGTCACTCAAGCATTTAAAAGTCCCATGTTACAGGAAGACAAGCTGTAAAACCTTTTCCTGTGTGAATTTATGTTTCTCCTCTCAGTGCTGAGAGGGGTGCTTTATGAAAGCTGCCATTTATCACCCCCCCGGTAAGGGTGGGTTATTAAAAAGAATAATTAAAAACGAAAAAAAAAAACGAAAATCTGACAATAGTGTCACCTTCAATTGTCTGAAACGTGCTGTGTGCGATAAACGCAATATGACAGAATCTGTCTAATTAGTAGTACTGCTGGGAAAGCAATACATTAATGCAGTTTCTATTCAACAGCAGTCGTTTCATAAACTCATTTAGATGTACATCTTATTCCTTACATTGATATTAAAATTCGATTAAAAAAAATATGGATATAGCCAGATATGAATTATGTATCAAATTGCCGGATTATATCTCAGCACAATATCTCAACAACCAACATTAACAATTGAATTTAACTAAACATAAAACCTATTCATTTGAAACTTTTAATATTCACTTGATTTTCATAAAGTGTGAGCACCACAGAATCTCGCTGGTAAATGAATATGTAAGAAATAGTGATTCTATTTCAACATTAGTTAGGCTTTAAGCATAAAACATCCCATGTAAAGGCATACTCTAGAGAAATATTGCACTGTTACTGACTAAAGCGTAAATGTTATGCCTTGTGCCATCAGTCCTTTCAATTGTAAATGTACGACTTGAGCTTTAATCCCAAAGGATTTAAGCCAAACGTTCTTAATGACCTCTATAGTGGTATATTATGGCGAATCCTATATACTGGAGGTTTTACCATCATGGCCCCAGTGAAGCTGTAGGGAACAAGATAAACGACAGTGGGGCTGAAAGGCAGACTGAGGCTCTGGGCGCGGATAAATCAACTTCAAGCTACCCTACTAGATAAAGATTACTTACAAACCCATTCAGGTAATAGCCTAGCCACTTGTATTTTATCTGCCTGAGAAGAGTTGGGTTGGGGGGGGCAGCCTACCTTCAAACACATGCTATCAGTGTTAAATTTAATAATGGTGTCCAACTGGACCACAGTATTCAATTGGGTGTCTCTATCCGCTGTCCCTTTTCGAGATCTGGGATTCTTTTAGGATGTCTTTATTTCTCTCTAGACCACAACATTTTAGAGATTTCAGTTTACTACACCACGCTAGCGTCACCAAATGGAATAGCAAATTATTGTTTACATACAGATTTAATGTACAGACAGTCAACCACCCTCTTGTCCTTTCAAACCCGTATGGCTTGTTTTCTTCTACAGAACACGAAAGAAGATATTTAAAAAATAATTGGTAACCGAACAATGGCGGTATTTTTGACTATAATTGACTAGCATCAATACAATGCAAGTCAACGGGTACCACTGTTGTTCGGATACCAATATTCTTCAAAATATCTTCTTTTATGTTCTTAAGAAGAAAGTTAGTGTTTTTTTCATTTCACATGACAAGAGGGTGAGTAAACCATGAAAGAATTTCATTTTTGGGTGAACAAATAACCCTTTAAGTAGTTTTAAGAGACTTCTGTGATGTGATGTATAATCTTTTTTTCAAGAGGTTTCAAGTCTTTTTAAAAATAAAAACCTCGCTGTTTCAATGTAGTAGAGCAGTTAAAAAACACTACCTTCGAAGGAAGTATTGAAGTTGCAAGGCATTCTGGGATGAAGCAGAAGCAATTAAGTAAGCCCATATTACACGTGTGTGCATTCACACCATTCCCTCTCTCTCCTCCATAACACGTCTACGCTTTCTATCATTTATCACCAACTCTCTCTCCATTTCTCGCACCTTCCCTGTGCCTGCGGCCTTAAAATTCTAGCGAAAATATTGTCCTCGCTCTAATTCGTTGCTGGCGCAGCGTATCCCCGAACAATTTGCACCCTGTGTGTGTGTGCGCGTGCATGCTTTGTATGTTAATTGCGTGTAGATACTCACCTCGCCCCCATAGGTTTAAATTTAACCCTACTCTGACAGCAGCCCAAATGTCAACATGATGGGTACGACATGTATTTATATCAATGCTATTATGGCTAGGAAGAGAGGGTAGGAGGGGCTTTGGAGAAGAGAGGAGAAATGAGGAAAGAAGAGGAGCAGTCATGAGACAAGAGGAGACACCTACAGTAAAGTAAGTGGCTCCCAGCGAGCAGTGCACTCACTCAGGCGGCTTGTTTTGCCACTGGAGTTGCTAGCACAGTGACTTAATGAGAGCGGCTCCGAAGCCACAGCAGAGTCTCAATCTAACAACGGCAAGAAAAACAACAGGAGTGACAACAAGCGAACATAATAACATCGCAATTACCCAAGCTAAATATATACCAGGAGCCAAGGAGCACGGACAGCGAAGATACTATTAAACTGACTCTGAGGTCTACTTACGCTGGCAGTAAACTCTTTCAGCTACTAAGACGTGCCCCGAGTACATTCGCTGTATTAACTGACATAACATAAATACATATTGTCGGATAGCGAGGAAGCATAATTCCAGTTAATTTGCTCGTGGCATTTTTCCGCAGCGTTCTGACAGGGCCCTACATTACGTGTGACAAGTTTATTCAGTTTGCTTAGGCGGGCCGACCTTGATAAGGCCAGTTATCAAAATTTCTCCATCTCCAAGACCCGTCAAGCTATTCTCAGGCAGCGCTGTGGCGTTTCACACTTGACTGGCCGCAGATGTGTTTTGTTGAATATTGATTTATTGTTTGATTGATTATTCGCCGCATCATAAATCTGCGGGTGAATGGGATGAGACGGCTGAAGATACAAAAAGCACAAAAGACTTTGGGCTCATTATTTCTGATATCGAGGCGGTTACATTGTGGATGCTTTTATGTCTGAAATGAGAATTTCTGCAAATGGCAGCGCTGTCTGTTTTGGAAGAGAAATGATTTTTGATTTTTTTCTTTGTTATAGGAGGGTGAAAATGATAAAAAATAAAACCGTTCAGTGATTTTCTTCTCCTAATTTAGGTGGTGAGACGATGGGAGGAGGAATAATGACAAGACCGGAACAACACGTATCTGTGCAGGTATTTGGTATAAAGGTTATGGAAATCAATTTTTCTCCATATTAAACATGAAACAGAAACTATTCATATTTCGTAAGCGACTTAATGCAAAATAATTTTAGGCACAAACGGTCACTTTGGTTAAAACGGTCTGCTAAATGCAGGAATGTAAACATTGGGTGCAATTTTCAAATTTCATGGCTAAAGCGTTTGCAATGATTATTCTGAGAAACTACTATCAAATGTCTTCCTACATTCAGCTGTGACAATCTCAGCTAAATGCTCCAAACACATATATCTTGAAAGATGGCCGTGAATCTGTGGAACATGCAGCGCGAAGTCACAACTGACTTCAAAACGGCTCCATCCACCTCCACAGCGCCTCATTACAGCCTTTCTTATGCTAATGCAAGGAGACAAACCAGCCTCACCCAGACACACAGCCTGTCGTCCTCCAGGCATCTCTGCATCTCCTAACGAATACTCAACTTTTGAACTTCCTCTCAGGTGTGGAAGCTCACCGCTTCTAAACACCAGTCGATATCTAGGACAGTGTTTCCAAAGGAGTAAAAACCATTCATTGCCACAACCGCAAAAATGTCTTTTCACTTTTTAACTCACTGCAGTTGTGAAATACACTATGTGAAATCCATACGTTTTGTTATCTAAAAGAGCATCTATCAAAGGGAACAAAATTGTTACAAAATTGTTACAATTTACTGTAAATGTACAATATATATCAAAATAGAAGGAAGATATATCAATAGGAACATATATATATATATATATATAGCCACTCAAAAAAATGAAGAGACCATTCCAAATGTTGATTTAATCAGCATTTATAGATATATTGTATCAATTTCAGTCCAGTGTCTGTTGAATTTCAACAAAATTAAACCTCAGGAGTGACAAAGTCATCCAACGGTAATTTGGAAGACTGACAGCATGACAAGACACATGAAAACTGTGATAAAGAAATGTTGAACTTTTCCCAAATACATGTACAAATATTACTGTTGTATTGCTTAAAATTGACTATGAACTTGTTTTCTTTGCAGTATTTAAGGTTTGAAAAAATGCAGAGCATCTTTTCTGTTATTTTGACCTGTTTCTCCAGTTTTCTGCAAATAAATGGGAGAATTACTATTAGTAGTTCACAGAATAAAACAAAAATGATAAATTTACCTAAAACACGTACCTATAAATAGTCAATTCAGAAAAAATAAAAATAATGTTAAAATGGTCTCCTAATTTTTTCAGCGGGTGCATATGCCTACATGCAAGCATTCTATATTTTTATATTTGCTAATGCATGTACTGTATGTAATATATCACTTTAAAATGTTACTGTTACTGTTTGTTTACAGCATGTTATGCTCTGTTTAAAAAAAAACCATAAAAAATAAAAGCTCAATCGCATTTTTTTTTGCCTATATGCATGTATGATAACATCAGTCAAATTCCTTAAAAACATGTAATTGATCACAGTCAGTCAGATCTTAGGACTTCTTTTATAGTGATACTTTGTAATTTTGGCTGTTTTTCATTTAACAAAATGAAATCTTCAGAAGTACTCCCTCAGGAACACGCACACCTGGTTGAAAAAGCGTTCTGGTACAACGCATTAAACTGAGAGGCTTGCATGCTGAAGAATGACGTAAAACCTCCAGATTTCATCCCAGTTTCTCAGAGGAGATTCGGTTCGCACAGCGTCTGGAAACCAGCCAAGGAGATGATAGAAAACAGATTCTTTTGCTAATGTTATTTATTTCACAGCTTTTTCTCTTCTGGAGAAACCCATGCAGATGCTTTTATTTTAGAAAGTCCTCCTTCATGCTCTGGGACCTGTCTGACCTGTCAGAGCCAGCTACTTCTCTGGAGCATCAAATCAGCAGCCAACCCTCTCACTCAGTGCCTGCCATATGTCCCAGTGTTCTGCCAATTCCTCCCTCCCTGCGCACAAGACCTCAGAGCACCCCATTAGCGAAAGCGAGAGAGAGGGTGAGTGAGGGATGGATATAAACATACATCAAGAGAAACAGAGGTGGAGAGAAAGAGAGATCAGCAGGAACCGAGCATCAGAGAGACCAGAAGTGGAACAGAAATAAGCCAAACTGAGACACGCAGAAGATCAATCAGTAGAGAGAGACTGCAAGCGGAAGTTAGAAGTTAAAGGGATAGTTCACCCAAAAATAAAAATGATATTATTTCACTCGCCCTTATGACTTGAGGAATACAAAACGTAATTGAAGAAAAAATGCAGATAAAATGAAACGGAACATTAACCAGGTTTACCAAGCTCCTGAAAAAAGGAGCACCATTAAAATATCATAAAAGCAGTTTATTCTTCTGTGATATGAATTACAAAAATCCCTTGTAGCAAATACAATTGTGTGTGGTGACCGAACATTGAAAATATGAAACATGAAACAATAGGCTTGGTTTGTCACACAAAGCTTGTTATAACTTTGAAAAACGGAATATAAATGTATATATAATTTTTTATTAAATATTTTAATTAAAAAGGCAAAAAGACAATTCTACGTATTCTTTAGCTTTACAGTCCCTATTCACGTTCATGGTAAAAAAGTGGTCAGGATAATTACCTAAAATCTAACATTGTGTTCCAGCAAAGAAAGTAAGTCATACCGCTTTGCAACATCGCGAGGGTGAGTACATAATATAATTGTTATTATAAATGAGCTATTTCTTAAAAAAAAAAAAAAATGAGGTGGTCATGTAGTGTAGAGAAACAAACCCACAAGATTCCCACAGACAGAGAGACAGAATGTGAGAGATCGACAGAGAGGTTCTTTGTAAACCCAGTCAGAGCTCTGTGCTGGATGAGTGTAATTTGATGTTATCGGCCGACCGTGAATGTGGATACATGGGTCTGTGCTGATATTGAATAACAGCAGGGAGGAGAGCTCAGAATCTCAGCTCTCAAAGCGCTACACTCGCTGCAGAAAATGTCCAGCATGGACGCAATATGGCATGCGGTCCATACGTGCCAGAACTACCTCGCAACCGATCAATGTGCACACGTACACATACACGCCGGTTCATTATAGATCTTCCCATCGCAGCAGAGACCGTATATAGGAGCCAGCATGCAGAGATGTCTCTCATCCTCACTGCATATCAATGCCATTATCTCAAACCTGTGCCTCCACCAGTCTCTAAATCCCTCAAGTAAGCTCTGGCGCTATGAAAAAGCCATCTTCTCAGCACTGGTATTTTTAGAAGCTTGATAAATATGATAACATAGCACAGCAAGGGTAAGCGTTTCGTTCTATAACCATGTATCTCCGGTTATAGACTGTAGGTTATTGATCCTCTCTGTTTACACTTTCACACACACTGATTTGTGTAACCGCTAATGGAGTGACCACATCATTTGTACCGTATCTCAAAGGTGTGACCCTCAAGAGCTGCCACCATCTGTTATCTCATTTCATTCACAGGGCTGTCGTGACTCCATATGTACAAGTCACCTTTCTACCATTAAAGGAACAGTTCACCTAAAAGAATACAACTTCTGATTCATTTACTCACCCTTGAGTTGTTCGAAGTCTATATACATTTCTTTGTTTTGATGAACAGAGAGAAAGGTATTTGGAAGAATGCTTGTAACCGAACAGTTCCTGGTCATCAGAACAAAATGTGAATGTATACAGATCTGGAACAACTCGAGGGTAAGTAAATGATGACATCATTTCTCTTTAAGATCTTACTGCCCCAACACATGCTAACAAACCAGCGGTTATAAAGGTTATAATAGTTTACTAAAACTATTAAAACATTCCTGTTACTTGAAATAAAAAACTTCAGCCTGAATAACATTTAAAATCCTTGAAAATGTCAAATGTTGCTTTCACAATCAACTATAATAAGTTGAGGCACTACTGTTATGAAATGAAAAATAAAAGAAAAACTGAAATACAAATGTAACTTACATGCAAAAAAATTATTAAACAAATAAATAACAAAAAGACAAAAGCACCTAACAAAATTAATGACATTTACATAAAAACTATTTAAATAAAAGCTAATTCGATATATTAATTCAATTACAGTAAAGCTCATACCACGTGGATCAGTGTGTTAGCTCTATTGTTGTTTGTTGGCACAGTGTAAAAAGACAGTTTTTTTCCACTATTCTACATCTAACAGGTTTCTATATCCCACTTTTTACACTGTAAAGTATTTGACAATATTTTGTTTTTTTGTTGTTATCTAAACATCCCTAAAACAGAATACATTTACTTGTGAAGCAAAATGAAATGTCATTTGTTTTCTGACTATATCTTGAATTAAGTTTTTCTTACCCCATCAGCAAAAAGCCATTTCTTGTTTTTAGCACAAAGAAAAATTCTAACAAAACATATTAGTGAGGTTTATGAAGACCACACCAAATACAACTTGCCAATGGGAGAAGAAAACTAATCATATTCTCTTAATGTCTCATGCAATTGCTTCAAATAAAAATATCTCGTAATAATCATGTTTAAATATTTTAACTGGAAAATAAGAATGGTGATTAAGAAAATTATTATTTCCATGTGTTGTTTGTTAGTTCAGCTCAGTATTTTCTCCTCTCTCTCTCTCTCTCTCTCTCCCAGCCACATAAAGTGCATATGCGATTGTCGCCCCGGTAGCCATTTTAAAATCCATGATGTAAGTCTTGATGGTTAGAGCTGCGGCGCTACACACCGCTTCACAGTGAGACAGCACCACCCAAACACACCGAAATGTGATTAACACATCACTGTGCTTTACACACGCTCTCCCTCCCATTCTCCTGGGTAACTACAGACTGCGGAGGGAGGGTGGAGGGTGTTGGCAAGCTCTAATGGTAATTGTTGGTGCAGAGGAAAACAAGAACAGGTTGAGACTGTTGGGGAAGCGAGACGTAACCGCTCATTTTCTGCGCGGAAGCTCCCCTCCGTGCCTACCAGATCAAAGAAGGAAATTTAATGGACCTCCCATAGAGCGGGATGACAGCAAAGACAGGCCACAGGACAGCTCGAACCACACTCCAAAGTGAACGCGGCAGAACGTTCTCCTAGCCGAAGGCATCAAAGTGTTTCTGGACCTTATGGTGGATATGAAACGCGCAGTTAGAGCCAAGAACTTCCTTTCATTTCTGTACACCAGCTGGGACAAACAGGACGATTACAGTCAGATCTGCATCTCCTCCCCCTGAACCCCACGGTAATCAAATTCTCCACAACAACAAGACGGCAAGAACAAAACAGAAAAGGTTATGAAATTGATAAATTGGGGAGCACGTAGCTTGGCAGGAAGACGGAGCGCAGAGGTGCGTGTGGAGGAAGCTACACCCTTCTCAAGGTGGAAGTTCAGCCTCACGTTGGCCCCGGGTTCCTTCATTTCCATAAACACAGACGTAAACAACCGTCAACACACACGGGCCACCTCAGCAAGGGCTTTATGAATGACTCTTGATCCATAAACACACACACCCAGAGACGAGCTATGGGAGCAGCTCTGTCGCTGTCTGATAAGCCCTCCTTCCCTCTACCTTCAGTTCATCTACATAATTCTGCCTTCCAAATATATCCAATTGTTCATTTCATGCTTCAAGTGTTTACATATATATACGTTAAGGGAAAGGCTGGGGCGTCTCTGGTTTAATTCGTTCTCTGCGTCCGTCTTTAATTTCGTTTCGTTTCGTTTCTTTTATTGTCGAGATCAATGAAGGATGTAATCGGGAAACAAACAAAATAAATAAATGAATAAATAAAACTTAAACATGATTAGTTAAATACAAAAGAAAACAACTGTTACATTTAGCATATGTTGGAATCATTATAATTTGAATATATAAAAAAGTCAAGCAATTTCACCAATAATAGTCAACCTAAGATAACCCAGAAGTCTCTGGGGAAACAGAGCACCAGCGCACCAGTGCACCACATCTTTGTACAGCTCTAAAACACACGCCCCATCTCTCCACAGCGCCCATTTTGCCTTCGCTCATTCCAACCAAATGTGAAAAACCAACTTGATCTCACGGGAATTCGTAGCTATTTTACAAGGTGGCTAATTTGCATGAATTCGTACATTGTGAATCGTACAAAAACGTACAATTACTAGAAATAAAGCAATAGCCTCACCTGACCTCACTGGTGCAAAAGCTAATCATACTAAAATGTATGAATGAGATCAAACAAATTCATACGGATAAGCCAAAATTAGTTACACTTTTGCCATAAGATTGTGTTGGAAAAACACATTGAAAGCGATAATCTTCATTTTATTATAATGTTCTTTATTAAAAAGTGGAGCAATAAAAATGATTTATATGTTGAGCTGTTGGGTACAATTTTGTGTGAAATTGATGAGATCACAATTTGACAGTAAAAATTAAGTAAAATTTAAAAACTTAAGTAATCTGTTATTCTATATTTTAAACTGAGATGGCGCCAGGCGCTAAAGTCGGATTACTATGTTTTTTATTTACTTTTTTAAACACAAAACCACAGCATTTATCTGGAAGCATTTTGAATTACACAAGACATGTCAATTTAACAGTGTTTATTTGCATATTTGGCCTTGAGGTAACACAACTTGAGGTGAATATGTCAAGTGTAATATCTCATTTTCAGTTCGTGCCATCTGAAGTTCATAAAATTAGTAAACAGTTAGTCTTTTCTACAGAAAAACATTCAAAAAGCAGCCTTCCATCTCTTTGGGGAATTGACTGCAGTATGTAACCTGCATTACACCAGTTTGTGGCTCCAGCGACACACGTTTCAGAAGTGACTGCTAACACATGCTTCACTGCTCAACACACACACACTAGCTCGGCCCCGTCACTTATCTCATCCCGCATGGCTGCTCCGCTAACAAAATCGCTCTTCTCTTTCACAGTTCCCAAGCTCCTCTATTCTGGCTTCTACTCCATCTCAAAATAAATAAAACAACCAAAGGCGTTCGCAGATAGAGAATCAAGTGCATCGGCGGTTTCGACTGGGTGGACGTGCGATCGGTCCCCTTAACAAAGAAAAAGTCGAAATCTGACAATCATCTCGGTTGGATTTGACTCGCCTTCACAGCAAACGGTTTCTGATTTCTGGGCAAAAAGAAACAGAAGTGCTCTCGCAACGTGCTTCAAATAGCATCCAATAAGAACCAAAATGTAATTCCTAGCCTGGTCCCTGTAGGTTTGTGGTGAGTTTAAGGTCTTACAAATATTGCTGTTTTTGTAATGGGAAAGCTATTATCGAGGTTCGGCTCCTGAGGCAAGTTTTTGCACCAGTGATGGGGTTGGGTGTAAGGTGGGGGCTGCTTTAATGACATCCAGTGTGAGTAACGCTCGGTGCAGAAATCTCAACAGATGTCAATCCCTCGACAGAAAACATCAGCGTCGTACCAACCGTGCAGCAGCGGTGTATTGGCATGACAGCTTGTCAGTCACATTTTATGTTGCCAATATGTGAACGGAGAGAGAATGAACAGGTGAGTGATTGATCACAGTGCATCAAAATAAACATTGTCCTTCTGAGAACAAAGCGAGAGATTGCAGAGATCTACAAAGATACACAATTTATATCCCACCGGAGGCAATAACAGATGTTTATCTCAATTCTGAGAGCCAAAAATTGAGTTCTAGTGTTTTGTGCAATATTGTTTGTTTATTTAATATAGAAAGTAAGGGAATTTACAGATGATAGGGTACAGCATTTGTGTTTAGAAGGAATTTGAATATTACTACAGTAATAGTAGTTTATGGATAATCAAAATAACAGCCAGCAATGGAAATCTAACAGCGTGACCAGTGCAGTCTTCCTGATTGAATGCCTCTGATATGCTGGTTTATGCAGTCAATCCAATACACGTCTGAGTCAAAGCGGTCACTTCATCTGTCTCACTGAAATCATTCATTTCATCATAAATACTGTGTTGTCATAGTTGAAAAGCACTTTTGAATACATTTCAATGGTTATAATTTAGTAAAACCCAATGACATGCATAAAGGGTGACCATTAATTATGATGTATGACATTAAATAAGTCACAAAATATGGAGATTCAAGGTTTTGGGAGGACAGTGACGATATGTGACCCTGTCTATGAAATCCAAGCTAAAGTCTCATAATCTAATTATGAGATTAGAAGTATTAAAATTTGATTTCAAACTTTATTTTCAGTAGGATTTCAATCTTTGGCATGCGGCCTTAGTCAATATTAATCACAAAAATTGACTGTAGCTGGGTATTCACAGGGAGGCTCATATTTTATTAGTTTTGTATCAGCAATAACTATTTAAAAAATAAAATAATGAGAAATGAACGAAACGTAACCAATCCTTATAGTATTTTCGAATTTCAGATGTAATTGGGAAATTGCATTTATAGTGCTTTGTGCCACATTACAAAAGTCTAAGTAAGAATATATTCTAATCTATTTTTGTTTTGTTACATTTTCTCTTCTTAAATTGCAAATTATCTCATTATTTGGCAGCAGACAGATGAGGGCACCAAATGCAACAAGCAATATATTTCTGATATTCCACTTCTTAATGGAATGGTTCACCCCCAAAAATCCATAATTTATTCACCTTAATGTTGTTCAAAACATATATGACAAAACACGAAATAAGTAATAAAAAAATGGTTTCGTGTCGATGGGATTCAATGTTTGGTTACCAACGTTCTTCAAAATATCTTCTTTTGTGCTCTGCAGAAGAAAGCAAGTCATAAAAAAATGACATAATGGTAATTAAATAGTTCATTTTTGCGTGAGCTATCCCTTTAAGGAATTAATTACGGAACCAGGATTCATAAAACATTCTTAAGAAGAACATTTCTGAACAGCCACATTTTTTTCTTAAATTCTAATTTAGGAATGTTTTGTATTCTCGAAAAAACTTCTTTAAGATAGTTTTTAATTTGATTGATTTACAAAGAATATGTTATTTTATTTTTATGAAAAAAATGAAGATGTTCATAAGAAAATATTTGAAAACTTCTTAAGGAACATTCTTATGAGCTTCCAATAGTTTATCTTAAGAACAACCTTATATTTTATATTAAGAACAGTTTTGTGAATCCAGCCCCCGATTTGTTAAAATCCTAATGATTCCCCATACTGCTTTAAAAAACAACCTCAAAACTAAAATCCTACAGTACTCGTGGGAAAGATGCAAAAAATAGTTGAGCACTAACAAGAATGCACCCGTGACTGAGAGCAGGAGGGGAGGAAGAGTGACTGACACACTTGCTCTATTATCAGACTCTCCAGATCCAGACCCAGACTGAGCCATAGTGCTTGAGTCACGCGGCCCAAATTGGCAGTTTCTTTGAGAAGGATTGGGGTTATGACAGTGAACCAGTTTCATACAGAAATGGAATAGAGATTATATTTCACCCCAGCTATCGAAGTTCTCAGCACCAAACCGAAGACAATTCACACACACACACACCTCACGACATATGTCTGACAGATGGACACACTCTTCCTCAGCCTTTCTGTCACTGTGATTTCAGACACCCACACATTCATTGTGATTGAGACACCCACACGTGTTCTCTCTCTCTATCTGTCACACATAAAGGCACGCACAAGATTACGTACAGTTTGCGTGTTTTAGCCAATACGCTGCAGTGGATGTGCTAAAATGAGTGGGAAAACCCAATTACCGTACGTCAGCGGCAAGTACGTGACGATTGCTCCCCCTCTTAACTGCCAGAAGTGTCCCTATAAGAAGCGTGACGGTACAATACAGTGAACAGATGTGAGGATTGAACCAACACCGTAAGAACAAACTTCACAGGGCCACCAGCCCCTGCGGCCATGGCCCAATGCATGCTGGGAATTTACAACCGCGTCATTAGATCAGACTGCTGGACATAAAGCATCACTGAATCAATCTCGGGGAGCTGTCGGCAGTCTGGTAAACACTGCGGACGCTCCCTATTATGCTGGGGATTAATGGTGTTGACAGAGCATTAACTCACATCGAAAGGTAAACAGGAACACTATGGAGAAATGCAGAGGCTGACACTGAGCCAGGCTTCCTGGAGGATAAATTCTCTCCAGGGCTCAGCCGAGCATGGAGGAGAAAGGAGAGAGAGGGGAAAAGGGCGAGAGATGTAGGAAAATATAATACATCTAATAAGACTTGGGAATTGTTTAGAGCGATTTGCCTTTTTAAATACAGAACATAAATACCAAAGCTTGTTTTCATAATGAGTTGAGAAAAATATCCATTTAAGGTCTGTGAGTGAATTACATCAGTGAAAAGGTAAAAAAGCACAAAACAGCAAGCTCATATCTCTCTCACCCTCTCTCTTTTGTATGGATGCCTCATCTCGCTCTCCCCGGCGGTCTCACTGGGCACGCCCAAGGTCATTGAGACCACTCTGCATGCGAGCCAAGATCGGCTCCAGCTCTCTAAAGCCAATTGACCAGCTGTCAGAACTGCTAGGAGAAGTAGCTGCCCCAGTGGTCATCCAAACCCCCGCACCAGTCGTTGCTCGCATACACATCAGCTCACCGCAGGGCCGGTCTGGAGATCCAGAGCGACTGGCAGGTCAGGGCGGAGACTTCACCAGGGACACAGAGTCAGTGCGCTGCAGCATCTCAAAGGTTGATGCTTCTGTTGTCTGTCGTTCTGGTTTAATATCAGCTGCATATGCTGAATTGTAGCTTTTTGAGTTCATTTCTCTACACTCCTTAAATAATCTGTGTTGTTGCTGCGAGTTTGATCATTAAACCTCATGAGAAGTTATGTTTCACTCAGGTATCGACTTTGCCTAAGATGGATTTCCAAAAGTTCCCTAGATAATTAAAACAGATATAAATCTGTTAACATAAAGTTAGAGCATAGAGCTTTAAAGTTAATGTGGATAGCACGGTTCAGATGATTTTATCTTGGGAGCATTGTATAGAAATATCTGGCATTTTTTTAAATATGCATCGGGGGCAAAACTGATTACAGTTTGCGATGTTTAGATCTAACACGCGATATATTTTTGACCATTTCTCAAGAGAAAAATCTGAGAGGCAAGAAGTCTAAATTTGTTCTATCTAATCTCTTCTTTAGGACTGCAGATATCAACATTTTGACTAGGGTTGCCAGACCCACCAAAGGTGATGACCACACATATTTTTCTGCCGTCACAAAAGCATCCCGACACTCAGTTTCTACCCAGTAAAATATTGTAAAGCTTGGCATTACTAGAAAGATGCATATTATTATATGTATATTAAAAAAGACCTAACCTAAATATCTTGATTTTTAGTCGTTTCATCTTACTTTAATGCATGTTTTGTCCTATTTTAAATCTTTTGTGATCACTTTGAGGTCCCCTTCGTTGAGAACCAGATATAAGAGCCCTCTTTTGTGTTTTTGTATGGGCGAAACAATGATTTGAAAGAGTCCCATTTTACCAACTCATTTCTCTGAACTTACACACCGAGTTTCATCAATACACAGTAAATAAGGGTCTCGTGGAGCTGATTAGACTGCTTTTGGGTTAACGGCCACACATTTTAATGAGGTAAGAAGCTAGGCGACTGGAAGACTGCAATGTTCCAAAACCAGCCCAAAACACCCTAATTACCTGGCAGTGTGTTTGTCTCATTCAAGAGCTTGGGAGCCTTAGAGAAGATGCACAAAACAGGCTAGCTTAACAAGGGGAAACAGTTCCATGCTTATGAAATCGCAACAGCATTGCTGTGCATTACTGTCGCATAACACGCATGTGAATGCATGCTGCTCTTGGTAACGTTAGCCTCAAGATATACCTTCACAGCACCCACCTCCAAACACTAACAAGTGCGTCAACACGCAGCGAAGCCAACCAGGCCACAAGCGCTTCAAAAAAGATCAGCACGAGCGATAATGACACTTTGTTGCCAAAAGAGGAAAAATAAAACAACGACTTCAGTCACCAGCGGGCCACGTAAACTAATTAGAAAGTGTTGCCTTGGGCTTATCGTGTTGAAGGGAAAGTGTTTGAATCTAATGAGAGGTTTAATATCAGCAAACAGTGCACAGCAGTGCACAGGCTTAGCTTTAGATCTAAAACCATAACACCAGAGTTTATCTCCATTTCGTCCTTCTAGATTAACTGCAGTGTTTGATTACATGTTTTAGTCCATGGGGTCCGGGGTGGAGGAAGGCGCTCCCGATTTTGGGAGAATCTGTTTTGTTTCCACGTGAGTCATGAATCTCGAATAGACGCGAACATTGTGCGAATATAGATATCAGCTCATCGCTGTGCTGAAGTGTGAAAGCAAATATATTTATAAAAAAGCACACACGCTCGCACACATCTCGCACTGAGGGGCCTACGCAGCGCATGGTGGGCTACAGATAAAGGGTTTAACGTTTCCAGAGCGTTCCAGCGGGCATGAAGTGGAGTTCCTGTTTTTCTGCTGGCATGTTCGGGTCATATTCAAATTCGTCAAGACTTTTAACCGTGTCAGCTCAATCTCTACCTCAAGGAGCCAGAAGTGTTTTTTTAAAGGAACGTATGCATCATACGCACATGATTTCATGGCCTGAACAACATTCTAACACCAAAAATATATATTGAAGAGTTTGCGCGAGTTTCATTATGCAATCCAGTTCACTTTTTGTTTAGTCTAGCACACGGTAAAAAAAGAAAAAAATCTTAAATAAATAAATGATCGTTCAATAAAATAAAAATAAAAAAATTATTTCATATAAAACCTAATGAAGTAATAAAGATCCTGAAGCTTGTTCTTACCCCATTGGCATATAAACTCAATTAATTTCATTTAATTAACTCATTTAATTCAATTTATTTAGTTTTAAGGTCTCTTAATATTTAGCGTTTCAAGAAAATGTATTCTGATTTATGAATATGTAGATATGTGTACTGGAAAACAAGAAATTATAATACCGAGTAAGAAATTCATTAGTAAAGCATAATAACAGATCGTTCAAAACTCTCCTTAAAGTCACAGTTAAGTCATATAATCACAATTACATATTCACACTTATAATTATCACAATATTCTAGTATAGATCAGACATACAGTTATTGCTGCATTCCCTTCACATGAGGTATAATGAATTCATGAAGTGCACAAGGCTGGACTTTCATCTGTTTACCAGTTGTGTTGACCGAAACAGATGGGCGTAAGGAAGAGGTTAGGAATGAAATGTGTCCGAAGCGCGCTCGGGGATGACTCGAATGACTAATTCCTTTCTCGGTTGCTCGGCAACGTCCCCTCTCTCTTGAACCCGATGGAATGTTCCCAACTGGGAAATTTGCCTGCATGCTAATTGACTTATTTGATTCGCCTTGGCCCAGGTTGTCAGCAGGTGCGACATTCTTCGGCCTGTGATGAGCCATTGACATGTCTGGATCGATTTCGCCGATTCGGTTTCTTGAGATGGGTGGTCTATTAATACTTCAATCAATAATGGAACACACATTATCCTGATACAAAAGGAGCCAGAATCTTTTTGCTTTCCTTTCGATGGCTGTCGTTAAGCATCACTAGCGAAACTAAGCTGTAGGTAGGCTCCAACTAAGAACTATTCGGTGTTCACAATGGAGCCCGTGGATGTGCGGGAAGCTTGTTTGCGTGTAATCCCCTAGTCTGATTATCGTTCGGTAAGGCAAATCTGACCAGGCTCGTAATAAGCATTCAGAGTTGTGAACATTTGCCGCCACCACCTCAAACTGACCCTTATAGATGTACCACGTCCCCCGACAATCTAATCTCTGCCTTCATATGTAGGCTTGACACATTCTACACCATATTAAATCACCAGGCTTTGTGTCTTTCATATCTCCCATCGACTACATCTGTCCCTCAGCTGCTGGAATCCTCATCTGCCTTCTATTTCTCTCAGCCTTAACTCCTATTGCCTGCCTCTGCCATTTCGTTCCATTTGTAGCTGCTTTAACTAACCTGCTCTGCTCTCTCCTCTCCTCCTCCCATCTTCCTTTCACCCTCCCAGGTGGGAGACCCTCTACGCTTGGCTGCTAGAAAACTAATTTGGGTCATCTTCGAAAGTACCAGTGTTTCTATAGCAACCCAAGCTAAGGGGCTCCATCAGACAGCCAGTCTAAGTATTCGTTTGTGATGATGAAGGAAAATACATCGGCTCTGTCCAACCTAGTGAACTGATGTGTCCTATCTAGAGTCCTAAATATGCTTTGGTGTTGGAACGTTGGAACGTTGTCAAGTTGGCAACACCATCTAATGGGCATAAAGATACAAAGAACAGAATTACTGGGTAACAACACATTTTCACTTAAAGGGATAGTTTACCTAAAAAAGAGAAAATTCTTACATCATTTCCTCACCCAAACCTGTATGACTTTCTTTCCTCTGCAGAACACAAAAGAAGATCATTTGAAGAATGTTGGTAACCAAACATCATGGCATTGACTTCCATCGTGTGGACAGAAAACCCCAAAGCCATTTCTTAAAATATCTCCTTTTGT
Organism: Triplophysa siluroides; assembly: GCA_006030095.1. Taxonomy (NCBI): domain Eukaryota; kingdom Metazoa; phylum Chordata; class Actinopteri; order Cypriniformes; family Nemacheilidae; genus Triplophysa; species Triplophysa siluroides. Next base: position 4,574,528 of record VCII01000846.1, on the reverse strand, counting down.
GTTTTGTGTGAATATCGCATACACTCTTAAACAAAAGGTGCTTCAAAAGGTTCTTCGATGCCATAAAATAACCTTTTGGTTCCATAAAGAACCATTTACGTATGAAGAACCTTTCTGTTTCACAAAAGTTTCTTTGTGGCGAAAAAAGGTTCTCCCGATTATAAAAATGTGAGTAAGAGATGGTTCTTCAAAGAGTTGTTCTTTGTGGAACCAAAAAAGGTTCTTCTATGGCATCGCTGTGAAGAGCCTTTCAAACACCTTTATTTTGAAGAGTGTACATACAGACCTTGAACAACTTAGGGATGAATACAGAGTTTTTAGGTGAACTACCCTTTTTATACTTTTAGTACTAAAAGAAATCGAGCATATTTTAAATCAGCATTGTTTTAATCAAAATGTAAGGAATTTTCTTCTCAAAAGACGGCCTTGTGGTTAGGACCCTGCCTATGATGCCTGAAAATGTTGCCTACGTAAGCCGCTCACTAGGTTTAGAAACAGAGTCGTCATCTTCCTCTCTGTGTGAGCACACGAGTACGTGTTTCTGTCTTCCACCTTTATTTCAAGGGTGACATTGCCTGAGCCTTTCTGAGAAAAAATGAAAGACATTCCAAGCTGCCTGACAACCACTGCAGTTTTCGATGTGTGTGCGTGTGCCGGTAGTCACAGGCGTGTATCGGTGTGCATGCCTCAGCGCATATCTGCGTGGACAGCTCCACTGAATCAAAATGGAGGACGGAAAAAACGGAGGCAGCACACTGCTTTATCACTGCTGGCGCTCATCCTGGCCAGACTCAGCAATACATCATTTACTGATAGTCAAGAGACGGACACGAAGAGAGAGGAGATAGATAAATGGATCGGCAAAATGCAAACAAGAAAGAAGAGAAGTGTGAAACAGGGAGAGATAGAGAAGCGAAAACATGAGAAGGGTGAAAGACAGCAGGCGAGAGAAACGGAGAGCAAAGATGAGAAAAAAGGGAGGACATTCAGATCTGTGATGCTCAAAATCTTGAGGGATGCTTCGTCTCGACCATCATGACTAATTAATGCGCCTCCTGAATACACAATTCGGTTTGATGCACTTCTGCTTCTTTCCGAGCTTATTTTTAGAGGTAACGGAGACGGCCTTCCTTTGGCACATCGAGACGCACACAGCAACCAATACGCTGAGAGAACTACAAGTCAGAAACAGATAAAAAGTCTGACAGATTCTAGCAGGAAGTCCAAAAGTACAAGACAATTGTAACGATGGAGGAGGCGATACTAATAATTTCGAGGCAATACTACTAATAAAATTTCAGGCCTATGCTACTTGACTGTGTTTGTGTAACGCTAATGCTAATGAGGCTACGCACAAGAATGACCTAATGCACTCTTTGGTCAAAACAAACATTTGTCTGACTGGTGAGGTAAACAGAAGAAACGTAAAATATGTAAAAAAAAATTGGTGTACGAATTTTGGATCTGTTAATTACTGTGACTACAGGGATATTAAAATGACATCAATACAAATGAAAATTAATGAACCAACAATACTGACAAGCAAAAGACAAAACCTCTCATCGCCTATATTTCGTTGCTCTCATTACTGACTGAATAGTTGAATAATTGCCTGTGAAAACCAGAAGCACTATTTACTTGAGAAGAAAATACGCCACTGTGTAACGTGTTATAATTTTCTTTATTTAAAACAACATAGCTGTTCTGCAGTATTGAAATACACATTAAGGATTTCATAATGGGTACTGACAACTAGACAATTGTTACTTTGGTTTAATAAAAGCACCACCTTCCTGTACAGCTTAACTTTTTGCGAGAAAATAGTTTCAAAACGCCGACTGATCATAACCCAAAACCGAGCATGTACGTTCATATGAGTGATTTTTGGATGCCCAGCATGCGAGCAAATAATCACCTTAGTGAAACGCTACCGTCCGACAGAGGTAAAGCAGCGTACGTTTCCTACAAACAGGATACCCAAATTCCTGCAAGTAAACAAACTCTGAATCCACTGATAAAGAAATGCAAGCAATCCACTGGCATCAGCCCCCACCGCAGTCACAGCGGGCAACAAACATATAACCGCACACACAGAGAGCGAGCTGTCACCAACTGGGTGACAGTAATGCATTGAAATCTCATCAGCCACCATGTTGAGGACACAGTATAAACAGATAACAGGATTAGGATCAAAAGCAACTGCTGTCTGTCAGAGAGCAGAATCGATTGAGTATGGAATATGAAGGGGGGATGGTGTGGGGGGGTGAAAGAAGGAAAGTGAAGGCACAGGGTGATGCAAAGAGACGCAGGCAGATGAATCGAAAGCGGAGACTGAAAGGACTGAGAGGAGATTGACTTAGCCGCACATCACATATAAACTCAACATTTTTTAAATCCAACCATATGCATCACCTATAAATGCATTCACACGCTCACTTCCTCCATCACCGAGCATTTTTTCAGGGATTCATTTCCGCCCAAGCTGCCTTTTTCCTATCTCAGATCTTTCAGAAATCTTCCTTCAGTCATCTTAAGCAATCCCATGAAGCAGGTGCGAGCGTTCCATCATTTTCCCGCTAAACGGGAGAAAACGGATTCCTCTGACAAACATGCCAGTGACTTAAAAGGCACAACAAACGTTTGTGCACGGTAAAGGGAGGAACTCTAGCAACCTTAACCCGTAGGCCTAATGACCTCAAAGATAGATGCAAAGGGATCGAGTACGGCAGTACATCGCAACAGCACACCAATGCCTTTGTGTATGGGCGAACGCTGTTTTTGATGCGTGCACATGCTACCGCTCATTTCTAAGCTGAACTATGAAACCCAATTATGCTGAAAAATGTAACAGGGCAAATGCCAGAATCCAACCCCATGCTCTCCATTTCATGCTTGTGAAAACATACATCTCATAACAATTCGTTAACTGTCTGTTAGACGTATAGAACAACTTTAAAAGTCATGTGTACAGCTTATTTGGATCGGTTTGCGACTTAATGCGGGACCGAGCAAATCATACGTGTCATGTGTGAAAGTGGCACTTTTTCAATTAGTTTTTTGTAAACTGCCAATGTGTGTGTTCCGTGTAAACTGTGTTCTGCATCTGTTGTCTATAAATGTGTTAATAAGGAACAAAATGCTTAGCAGTTGCTGAAAATATGGATGTACAGCAGATGGGCTTCTTGGGAAAGGGCAAACCAGATGTGACACCAAAATGGCGACTAATAAAGGAAGTACAACATGATAAATCATGATACGGTAAATGACCACAGTTTACATAGCACCACACGCTTTATTTTCATTTCCTGCTTGTATTGTTTAGTACCTTACTGAAAAACGATGTGGCATCCATATGTGGTCTTTGCACAATATTATTTGCATCAGGCAACTAGTGCTAGTTTTGGATCCAAAGATTTTTTTGGAGGATCTATTGACAGAATTGCAATATTATGTACATAACTATGTCTTCGTGTGTATAAAGACCTTCCATGATGAAGTATTATGTTTTTATTATCTTAGGATGAGCTATTTCTATCTACATACACCGCGGGTCTCCTTGCATGGAATTCTCCATGTTGTTTCTACAGTAGCCCATTATACATTATCTCCTTCGGCAAATAAGAGAAAACATGACAGTTTAGTCCTGTGTCAGCCACCGTAATGCTTCGAAAGAGAGGGGTGAAGTGAGCCGTTGGTTGCAATTCGCTAAATTTCATACACTGGACCTTTAACAGCTGATTAAACTAGATTGCTTGTTGTTGCACAAACACAATTATTCTGGACACAAACTGTTGTAGTTGTGAGTTCACCCCAGAGGCCGCAGCAAGAGCTGTATGCCATCTGCATGTATCTGTACGATAATCCATTACATAATCTGTATGTGTATGTATTACAATCATCTCCATGTTGCATCTTTGACTCTTTCTTCCTCTGTCTTTATCAGCTGGTGTGGCCACTACGCTGTGCACATCTCTGTCTTTCTCTCATTTCTGCTCTCTGCCACTCTCTCTCTCCAATTTTCTTCATTGACTTTCCCTCCCTTCCACCCTTATAATATAATTTATTTATACCCTTTCAATTTCCCAGAGAAGAGGCCGTAATATTTTCTCTTCCCATCAGTAAAAGCAATCTTACGCTTCTATCAGTCAGGGTGATTTGTCATTATTTAAACCTACATTTTTCCTTTCTATTTTCTCTCTGGATCCCTCCCTGCCTCCCACCTCGACCGTGGCACCTCCCCAAATGTATTTCAATAGCTCATTAGTTGCAGTCACAAGCCGAGGTTAAAATAATAACCAAACAAATGAATAAATTGGAAGGGAATGGGCCGTTTCTCTCCGCTATATTTCGCTGTCTAATTTATCTTAATTAAAGAGAACCATCTCATCAGGGGAGGAAAAAAGGTTAGACTGCTGTGAATAAACAATGTTTGGAACATTTCTTCCCAAGACTGACTTGATCGAGGTTTGTAATTAAATCAATTTTGAATCAATTTTGACTGCTTCCATTTCCAAGTGCCCGTACCTCACCTACCTAACATTCTGGACACGACTAACTAAAGGTTTGTGTGTATAAAGACATGGAGCAATAAGATGTTTCCTTTAACATATACAGAATACCTACATATACCTTCTAAAACGGGCAAAACAGGATTAAATGTAAATGGGTTAAATAGCCACAAAATTATTGACCATAATTGAATTTTCACATTTCAAGAGCTCAACAGCAGGTATATGTTTGATTTGCATATACTGTCATTGTGGGGGGGGGGAAGAAATATAAAATGAAATCATGTACAGAAGCAGACAATTTTGCTTGCTGATTCCTCATTCGGGTGATATTAAATATTTCACTTAAATTATATTTTGTACAGTACATAAAGGCATGTCTTGGACCAAATAGTGAAAAAACACAGTAGATGGGAACTAGTTAAATATTATTTCAAAACGCACCCCAGGCAGGGCCAGGTCTAGGGGTGGGGTGGGGTGGGGTGGGGGGGTACTGCCCCTCCAGATTTTTCTTGGGCCCCTCCAAAAATAGCTGACAGTTCAAATAATATAAGTTAAATACTTAGCATAAAATACTTATAAGTATTTACTATTAAATAATGATCTGTCAATTGAATCACAGAAAAATAAAAAAATTATGCATGCAATGAACTTGAACTGATGAACAATGAACTGATAAAATGCTAAGAGTACCTGTACATTTTTACAAATCTAAGCAGAGGGCAGCTACTTTAAGCTAAAATAATTTATTCTGAACCTTATTTTTCCTAAATTTATCTTTTTCTTTATTCTATAGTTTTGAAGAGTTGACTATCATTATGAACTGTGAAAGAAAGAAGAATGTGTGCCTACACTTTTGAAAGGTAGTGTGTATCCATATTGGAAGACATGCACTGCATATGAGTACTGTACATAATGTAATGTAGTATATAATGTCATTTTTATTTATCACATACAGCCCTATATACACTACATTATCTACATCTATTATATAAAATCTAGTAAATCAACTAAATATATATTAAGAGCTCTAAGTGAACGACCTTTAAACGCAAATGTCTTCACTAAACATGTCCACAAAGCACATTAATACCCTTATTTATGAACTTAGTAACTCAGACTTTTGTGAAAAACATTGATGTCACTGCAAGAACCACAACAGACTCTTTTCGCATCCTCATCCCCCATCCAATTACTCCCGAGCGCTTCTCTCCTCCCCGGCCCTGCCTTCTTCCTGTTCACCCTGCTCACCAGCAACCTTTACCACTTCCTGCTCATGGCTGCCTGCCCATTCGATAGACACCATGATGAATGAAGTTCAACCAGGAGCATGAAACTCTATATTCTGCAGTGGTGAATTTCTCTCTCACTCTCTCTCTGTGACCTTGCAACCTGATTACGGTGTAATCCTCTCCCCCCTGACACGTCCTGGGCTATTTCAGTGGGTTGCCAGGTGACAGGGCCACCCCAGGACCCCCGTCGGAGACGAAGGAGGGCGGCGTGACCACGAGCATCAAAATCGCGACTCGGCCAGAATCAATCTCATCGCCTTTGCCGATCTACATTTCCCTCTGTGGTTCGTTCTCACTCATTCACTGCGAGTAACAGCCGAGCATCTCCATGTCTGCCATTTCACTTCCATTCACTGACTCGCAGCCGTCTGCTGTAACACAATACGCTATGAGATCACGCTCATCCTCACTCTGCACATGATCGATGAGCGCTGAGGTCAGTCTTCTGGACGCTTGCAGATTGAATCACATTGGTTATGTTCATCCAATCAGTGTTTGGGGTTGTGCATTTACTAACAGGTGCGAGTCTCAAACCATTCTGTTGCAATTGCTCAAATATGCTTAGGAAGTCACTTTTCTTGTCTTGAGATGGCTGTAACCATAGCAACAAGGTGAATATAAAAAAAGGCAGCCTCCGCTATTGAACATTTTTAATAATTCGGTTTTACTATAAGATAATGGGGTTGTTACTATATTTGTAACCAAACTGTGTGTGAATGCACTTTTAAACCAGACTTACAACCTCTGTGTTTCCCTTGCACCCGATCACCCTTTGCTCCTTCACTTGAACCGTACGCAGATGGATGGCCCGTAACTGTCAATGGATGCAAATGCATGCAAATGTATGCCCTCTCCTGATATTAACCTTCAGTCCAATTCAGTTTTACAGCCAAGTTCACAAAAACTCATGCTGTGGTTTAGAAGCGTATTGAAGTTAATCTCTCTTCCTTCTGAAGTAAAAGGGTTATAAATATACAAGCTCGAAAATATACAGTCCTTCGACTTTCATTCAGTTTACTGTTGTAGTGACACATTGCCAGTTTGTCTGGAATTGATCCACGGTGGCACACAAGGCATTGCGGTAATGATAACATTCGCAAAGCCAACAGATGTACAAACAATACAAGAGGATCTGAACCAAAGTCTGTTTCAGCTGCAGCGCTTATTACGTTCAGTAATTATTGAGGAGGAAAAGATTACTGTTCTGCTAATTCATGGCTGTAAAGACCAACTACTCTAAGCAATGAAAGCATCACATGCATAAACAGCCTTCAATGTTAAATCAATACAGTGTAAGTTGCTTTCCAATTGTTCAAAGATGTAGTATTGGGAATAAAAAATATTCATTGGTTTCATGCGTTTCCCAATAGTGAGTAAACTTTTTTGAAATCTTTTAGCAATGAAGCTTGACATACCAGTTAATCACATTTTCAAAAGCAATAAAACCACTAAAACATGTTATACACATCTCAATATCAAATCAACTACTGTTCTTTAGAAATGATTCACACTCACATACTTTTATATGATGTGCAAATTATAAAAGCATGTGGGAGAATTATACAATTACAATTTTTTACATTTCCTTTTATGTAGAAACCAAAAATGCTGAATTTTATTTGGCACAATATGTATGTGCATGTTACAAGATCTTTTTTTCACAGTAGTCTTTTGATGTGGCCTTATATGAACAAGACGTGCCAATATGCAGTCAAAAAGTATACACTGTATATGTAAATACTGTATATATATATATATATATATATATATATATATATATTGTGCACACTTCTAAATGGTGAATAACTAGACAAATTGCTTAGATTTAGCGAATACACAATAGTTTCTTTTCCATCAACCGGTTCAAATTGTGTGCCGTGTAAAAATAGGCTGAATGAAAATGTCACAGACTAAAAGGAAATACTGTAAAATAAAAGGTGGTCTAATACATAATTAGATCTTAAATATTATTTTAAAGGAGGATAAAGCACAAATAAAGCGCACTTACATTTATGATAGTTTTGAAAAAATATAGAAATGTATAGATACAGATTTGGTAGAGTTAAGCGTTGGATGTTTAGATGGATGTGGCAATTTAACTTTTTTTTATCAAAGCAATTGCAAAAGCAATGATGCACAGTTTAGTCTACAGACAGGCTGTTATAGAGATATCTAAAAATGTACTCTGTATCGAGAAAATCCAAAGCCAATTGTAAAACACTGTAATTTGCATCACTCATGCGAATTCATGGTTTTAACCAATTCACTTTTCGTGTTACAAAGAACCTTTCGAAATGAATCATGACTTCACTTTCACTCTTGGCCATGAAATCTAGATCACACTTCGTTTTTTAATCGTGCAGGCTTTAGTGGGAGCGTGAACCGCTCCATCACGACAAGGTCCAGATTTAAACATGACTGTGAGGCAGCCATGCCCACTGCATCTTCAAAAGTACCAACAGTTAATCATCACTCGGCCTGCTGGAGCCTTATAATGCACTGCCTCTTCTTGAATTACCAGAATGAGTAATCCTTTGAAATGTATGTGCAAAACAATACTTCCTCTGAGAGCGGCTAGAGATTCATACCTCCTTCAGAGAGAAGTGGGTGCGATGATATAAATGCCGTCTCCAGCCATCCTCTTCACCGTGAGCCTGCCCTGGTCATCCTGTGGTGTGTGGGCATTTGCCAGAATAGCCGTGCTTATTGGCCGCAATCACGTATTGTATAATATGACACGTAGACTCGCATGGCACGCATCGCATTTCCCTCAAAACAACCGCTGAATTACAATAAAACTGTAAATTCTTCTTTAATTGGGATTCTTTTTGCAGAAACATCTTCTGTTCCTGGGAAGAGCAATAAATGCGTTACTGGGAGGCTTAATTTTAATGGCGAGCCATAAAGGTGGGAAATTAAAGCTAATTACCGGGTCTGTGAACTGGCGGGCGTAGAAATGTGTCCGCTCGGTCTGTCTAGTCCTCCCCTTGTGCATGAGGGTTGCCTCAAATTTATCGAGGTCAATCACCATTTACGCGACACCGCCTCGCTTCCCACCAGGTTCAATTAGCCGAACCGGGAACAAGGCCTAGATCATTCAGCTAAATATTATGACTTGCCTGACGCAAGGAACATACAGCAACATAAAATATAACAAAAGCTCTTATCACATTAAGCATCATGCACAGAATATATCTTTCATACAGAACTGCTTTCGCTTAATTACACATTCTCGCGGGTCACGAGTCCGGTCTTATCAAAAAAGGTTCCGCTCGACGCTTCGTAACACCGCAGCGTGAAACCGTCTCTCTGGGGTGAGATAACGCCTTTGGCATATCTACCAGCTTTCAGTCTAATTTCCTGTCAATCTGGCAGATCATCTGTCTTTGCCTGCATCGCTCTCTGTGGCCTCTTTGCACATTCTCTCACCCTGAGCTATCTCGCCATGCTGCCCACTGGACCAGTCAAAAAACCCACCCACCCCCCACTTCTGACCTCCTCTCAAAGTGCCTATGGTCCTTGGGGGTGCGGCCGCAGCCAGGAGGGACATTAATAACAGGCACTGCTCTTCGTTACGCCTCCCTGTCGCCCCAGCAACAAATTAATTCCACTTATTTATCTCTCTCGCCAAGGTCGGTGCGGATGGAACAACTGTTTATGGAGCAAAAAGGACGAGGAATTATGGGTGATGTGCTGCGGCTGACAGCGCCGTTTGTTTTCTCTGGCGCACTGCGAGCGAGATAAAGCTTATAATGATCAATTTGATAACAAAAACTCTGCAGTCTCGGTTTTCTCCAACTATTCCCCCTTGTTTTTGATGAACACTTTTCGGCTGAGAGCACTAACTGCGGAAAATGAGAGTATGTAGGGAACGCTATATGATAAACAGGCGGCCATTTTGAGAGGATATATCACAATCATTGGCGTCGCCATGCGACTCGGAATACTTTACCAGACTACAGCAGCCCACAGACCTCTCCCCAATGCTGATACATAGTCAGCCTATAAAAATCATACGAACCGTCTTTACACATCACACTACACCACTCATGATTCACTTCCATAGTGGAAATCAGCCTAAAAGAACCCACGTGACACCCCTCCTGATTTCACTTCACTGGCTGCCAGTTTCCGCCCGCATCAAGTTTAAATCGCTGACACTGGGCTTCAGAACGATGACGGCAAATTCACCTCTTTACCTTAACTCACCGCTCCAGGTCTACATCCCCCCGTCATCTTCGGTCTGAAAATGAGCGACGCCTGGTTGTTCCATCACAGCTAGGCACCAAATCGCTTGCAAAAACCTTTACTCATTCGGTTCCCGTGGTGGAATGAACTGCCAGTCTCCAACCGAACTGCAGCATCCTTCACAACTTTCAAAAAACAGCATTCCGCATTTATTTGACTAACCAATAACTGTCTATATCTTGTGTCTAAAAACTTTTTTTATTCTCTCCCTTGCTTACTCCAGCGTTAATCCTCCTGGTAACATGGCCTTGTAAACTCACGGTACTGTTTAGCGTGCTGTCAAAATGTTTATATGCTCTCCTTCTTGTAAGTCGCTTTGGACAAAAGTGTCTGCTAAATGAATAAATGTAAATGTAACAATAATATGCATAGCGCCTGAGTAATGTTCGATATTTGCAAAAAAAATCACTAAGGTGCAACATGGCAAGAGTCACTATTTACTAAACGATTCTCATGATATCCTTACAAGTGCAGATCTCCTATTTTACTACAATGAGACATGGCTTGAAGAGCTTGAGACAAACAAGAAAACTCTTTTCTCTTCTCACAGGGTAGCTTCCAGCCATCATTTTCCACATTGATTTTTTTCAATGTAGCTTCGTTTGAGCAATTTGAGTCGTCTATTATTAATGTGGCTGACGGGTCTCACTGTAGGGCCGGGTCGCCCGTACACTGCCACTCAAACAGCTTGCAGCTCTACGCTATTATAACAAAACTAGTGAGAACGGCAAACAGAGGCAGCGTCCAAAGCCTTGAATTACACCTTTGGTTAACTCTTTCCCTGCTTTGATGGAAAATTCTAGTTTTGCTTACTGTTCTAAATCCAAACTGTGCCACGTCTTGGAAAAAAAATGCAATTATGACCCAGTCCGTGAAAACCAGGCTCAAATTTTAATTTTGAGAAAATGAGCATCAAAGTTTGATTCAAACGTTAATTTACATTTACACATTTGGCAGACGTTTTTATGATCGTTACATTATATAGGATGATTTTTTGTAGAAAACAGTAAATAACCAAGCTGGGTTTTCACAGACTGGGTCACAATTTTCTCAGCTTTTTGTTAAAAAAGGTTCTTTAGGAAACCTAACCACATTTAGGAGGTGAAAATAAATATCACATGAAGATTATTATTAATAAGGACGATTTTCTTTTTAAAAGAACAAACTCTAAAAATGCCGGGTTGTTTTTAAGCCAGCATTGAGTCAAAAAGGGACAAACCCAACTGTTGGGTTAAATTAACCCAGAATTTGTTTACAACACAGCATTTTGGGTTGAAACATCCCAGAAAGTGAATTTATAACCCAACAGTTGGGTTTCTTAATTTTTTACCCAAATCTGGATTGAAAATCACTCATTGATGTTCTGATTTAAAATGATCTGAATAAAAATAATCAACATTTGTTCCTTACTATCACCTCTCACGTGTTAAAAGCTGAGAAACTAAAAAGTTACATTTTGAGAAAATAAAAAATGGTGGCCCTGGTTGGCAACTTGAAGTAACAGTTCACCCAAAAATTTAAATTCTGTTATCATTTACCCCAAATATATTTTGTTGTTCTAAGCAAACCCAGAGAAAGATACTTGGAAGAATGCTTGTAAACCAAAAGTTTTTGGCCACCCTTGACTATCATGACGGAAATTTTGCTTTATAAATTTCTTTGTTCGGTTGCACACAAAAGGAGATATTTTGAAGAATGTAGTAAAGCAAACAGTTCTGGTGCACTTTTGACAGCCAATTTAATTTTTCTTCTATGGTAGTCAATGGTGGCCAAGAAATGTTTGGTTACAAGCATTCTTCCAAATATCTGTCTCTGTGTTCACCCGAACAAAGAAATGTACACAGATTTGGAACAACTCGAGGGTGAACTCGAACTCGTTAAATAAAAAGAACAGAAAGTTTTGTTGACTCCCATCATCTACTGTAGACTTTGGCCTGAATTTTGGGCATCATGTAAACCGGTCCAATAATGAACAAAATCGGCCAGTACTCGCACATGCACGCCCAGTGTTTTGGCTGCAGGCTGCGTCTGGGTGTAGTGTTTTTCCCCTAGGCGTGGTGGTTGCCCAGGTCCCTAATCGCCTAGAACACAGGCATCTCTGCTCTGCATCCAGTGGCTCCTGCAGCCGCAGTGGCAGTGAGGAATGACTGCAATATCCCAGTAGCCATAGCAGAGTCTGTCAGCAGTAACAGCGCCACCCTAAAGACACCGCCTCTCTCCCCGTCGCCTTCTCGCGTATTCTCGCTTTCCCGTCGCTTCTCTACCTCTTTTCCCCTTTGCTCATCTGCCGCCCCTCTCTGTTTTCAATTTAGTTAAAGCCCTGACAAACTAAATGCATTCAGGAAGACAAATTAGCCCCCTTCCCCAATGAAATATCAGGCACGGGTCACGGCGAACTGTACAAGCACTTATTCACGAAGCGAGCGAGCCGGATTAAACCGCCAGCCTAAGACGCAAGCACTCCCTCAAACGCCAGTCGCCGGCGCATTAACAATTCTACAGCATCAGCAGAGCGGCTTCCGAGATTCAAAGAGTGCATTTTTTTAAAGAATATACATCTTATTGAAGTTTGCTGACGTCTGTAATTGCATTAATGAGTCAAAAGTGGCGGATTATGACAGCAAAGGACAGCGTCTGAGGTTTAAACGTTTTGACAAGCGATGCAATTTTGATGTTTAAAGGCTCTTCTGAGTGGGAGAGCTGAACTACAACGGAAACTACTTCTTTCAGGAGCATAAAGCTAATCTGCAATACTCAAGAAAGATAAAAAACATATCATTTACAGGAAAAGGAACCGTGCTACCGCTGCCCTTGCTACATTAGATGAAAGTCTGTACTGTTTCAGCACAGGCTAGAGAGCAATGTTGCTCTTTTGACTCGACTTCCATTTCCTCATCTGAATTAGTTGAGTGCTTTCTGTAGCCTACTATGTATTATGCTTTTTGGCACATGCCGTGTATGCCAGCCTGCTTTCTTCTCGCTCTCTCTGTTTCTCACTGGAATCGTGGTTTGAATGCACACATGCACATCTAAAGACAGAAGGAACAAAGAGGAAATCAGAATCGGGCCTGTTTTGCCAGCTTTGGCACGGGCACGATTTGTATAATTGCATTTGACAAAAATGCTTTGCCTATCAAATATCATTCTTCATTAAATTGCCTCGGATTCAATAAGCTGTCATATTTCCATATTTCCAATTTGACAGGTTGTTCTTGTGGTGGGGATCTAAATGTATTCCAGAGCTCGCTCTCCACTCGAGCGCGCCTCGCACTTATCGTGAGGGGCGGCGAGGAGAGAGAGAGGGAACTCATTTCCACCCAGTGTAAAGAGCTCCAATTCATTAACATAACGTCACACCAGACATGAATATGGATTATTGGAAATCTTATGAAAGAAAACAGGCTCGCTTATCCAATCTTTGCCCTCAGTTTTAAAAAAGCATTAATCGGAGATATGAATTCAAAGGAGGAAAGACTCAATTAAAAAGCAATTAGAACTTGTAAGGAAGACAGACGGACCGAGAGATGCAACCGGAACATGTGAGACCTTTCAGAAATCACCTTTTTATCAATTAGTGAAAGCATTATAAAATAGAGTGAATAAAGATCTAAGCAACCCGTCGAATCGATCTACCCTTCATTGTCAGTAAATGCACAAGTAGCAGGAGATGAGATGTTATTTGTATGTATCATCCATTTACATGAATATATCTCTGAAGACAATAATGAAAAGATCCAGAAGCACTTTTTATTTGCATATGACTAGCTATGGACTTTGTGTAGTACTGCCTCCCATAACCAACTAAGCATCCAGTCCACCAGCATTGCTAGGCAACCCATCTCCGCTTGACGTCAGTAACCGAATCTCCTCTTCAGTCCCAAAGAGAACATCGGCTATTGTTTAAAGTCTTTTCTGGTAACCACGACAACTCATCTGCCTTAAAACCTTTTGTTTTAGATCATTAGAGCATTGTACAGTTCCCTTTCACCCACGCGCAGGCACACAACTCCAAAGTGTTCTGTAACTTGTCTACCCACCATCCTCTCCACCGTGGATGCTCCCGCCCGACTAAATAGGCAACTCAGAAGCGAAAATAAGCTAATGGAGGGTTATTGAATAGATCTTAAGAGTGCACAAGGACGCGGAGCAAAATCAATACGTCTAGAATTGGAAGAAAAAGGCAAACGGCATAAACTTCATAATCCTTAACAAGAGTGAAATAAGCATATAGCTGAGCACGCACATGGAGAGTATTATATTGCCTTTCTGTATAACAAGAACAGCGGGAGTGCACTGTTGTAAAGAGTACAGAGGCAAGGTAGAGACATCTATCTCTAGCCAGCAAGTGTAAAGTTCAAGGTGAACTTCTGTGAAAAAGTACAAAGGCATGGCGAAGAGATAAAGGTGCACTGTACCCCTGGCATTTTATCATCAAATTATGCTCAAAGGCCTTCGGAGGGTAAAATATACAGTAGGGGGGCAGCATTTGTTGTAAGTTTCTAAGGAGAGCTGTGCATCCTAAGGGAACCAGCAACTTCTTGACAACACACACAAAACGGAGCACGGTCAACTCTCCTTGAAGACTGGGTGCAGAGGTACCACAGTTCATTTCCTCAATCACAACATGACGATAACCAAATAAATAAATACAATTAAAAATGTAAATAAAAACATTAGGTTGTTAGACAAAATTTAACAAAATACAACTAAATAGTGACCAGACAGCTAACTTGCATACAAAATATTATTCTGGAATATTAGTTATAAAATGCATTAAAAAAATTATTTAATCATGGTATTTGAAGAATGTTTTTATTAGGATTAACTTATACAATTATGACGTTAGTTTTATGTACACTTACAATAAAATAATATAACTAAACGTTAATTAATACATTATTATAATTATTAAAGCACTGAAAATACTATTTTTGTAATGACAGTTTTTTTACACTTCTAGTCTTAAAATGAATATTATAATCTATTATTTTTCTCTTATAATAATACAGATAATTATACAGTCATTTTATGACATGCAATACAGGCTGACAGAATAGAGGGTAATTGGCCATGGATTTGCCAACCAGTCGTACCATCCAGAGGCGCAAATTTTAACCCTTGTACCACAATGCACTGCAAGACAGCAAGACAAATTGTGCCTTCCCAGCATCCCTCACACAGATTTTCATATCTCGCACTGCAACTGTGCAGTCATTGCTTAAAACACACCACTAGTCAAAATCACCATTCGAGAAACTCCTTGAAAGTTTGTTGCTCAGGGACAATTGCCAGCAACACCGGCCCAGGAAGTCATTTAACACACCGCAGTGTTTCCATTTCCACTCTTGACTCAGGGTTCTTTTTTGTGTGTTTCCTGTTCTTTTACATTTGCATCCGTCTTTGCGATGATTTATGGCCTAATGATCTCCGGCCCAGTTTCTCTAGAACAGAATGAGCACAAATTATCCTCGTCCAAGACGTCACATTCCGAGCCAGGGCTGATTTACTGCCCCCCTCTCTGAGCTAGACGAATTATCAGCCCCAGAGCCACTGTGGCGGTGAGCCCATCTTGTGTTTGCTATTAAAGATGTGATGGGCCATACGTTTAGATTGAGACAGCCAATCCGAGAGGGTGACTGTTAAGTCAACTAAAATGAATTGGCCAAGAAGTGGCACGCTGGTGCCTTCGAACTGACTATCACAGGGAAACACTTTAATATAAAAATTGACCCCAACGGTTTGAAGCGTACTGCATATTTGGTTAATAAAAGACATATATCAACATTTGATTGGCTACCACAGTCTGTAGTTTGGTTTCGCCTGTGCTTTCAGTACAACAAGTACTGGGTTTGAACTGCATTTACTGAAGTGACTGAAAACACACTTTAAAGGGATAGATTATCCAAAATGAAAATTATGTCATCATTTACTCGCCCTCTTGTCATTTTAAACCTGCAAGACTTTCTTCCACAGAACACAAAAGAAGATATGTTGAAGTATGCTGGTAACCGAACAACAACGGTACCCATTTACTTAAATTGGTTTTGTGTCCATACAATAGAAGTGAATGGATACCGCTGTTGTTCGGTTACCAACTTTCTTCAAAATATCTTCTTTTGTGTTCTGCGGTAGAAAAAAAGTCATGCAGGTTTGAAATGACAAGAGGGCGAGTAAATGATGACAGAGTTTTCATTTTTGGGTGAACTACCCCTTTAATAGAAAGCCTCAGGATTGGACAGATCACAAAACCTCCCAAGCAGGACAATCCCTTCATTTCCCTGGAAGGTATTAATGACAAGAGGTTTCCGTATTAAAACGGGGTTAACTACACCCAGTCCATAACCAGAAATCAATTACATTCCAATATATATTTAGCAGTCCATGCTCATTGAAATTCACCAAGCTTAATGGCGTGTCAGAAATATAAATGGGACCATTTTTTTAAGCTGACATATAGAGTGGCAAGTGTTATATCATTACAGGATAATTAACAAAACAATTATGCAAACAGAAGGAATATCAGCAAGGGCAAGACACACAACATCTTCCTTTGGAGAAATATGCAAGTGGAATATGATTAACAAAGTACACACCGTGTCAATCATTACAGCCCATCATTACATCACTCATATAATAGCCTTGTTCAGAAAATGATACACTCATTAGAAATGTCATGCAAATACCGTTATTACCGTATACGTGTGCCAGCCCGTGCGGTTCATTGGATATCCCTAAATCCCACGTTATTGGCCGTATGCCGTGAATAAATACATGCATTAATGTAAGGAGACGCCGAAGATCTCATAAATGTCAAACGGAGAGAATCATGATCTCACAGTATCTACTATTAAACAATTACTCTGGCTCCTTTGGGACAGCATGCCGGAGATTAATGAGCACCCGCGCACCCCCAGGGATAGAGACCGGTGCTGGCCGCCACAGATTTGGCAGGTCAAGAGGAATGGGGAAATGGCAGAGCTCATTCTCCCGCGGGGGTGCGCCCCCGTCCCTTCAGCGAGAGACATTTCAGACGCATCAAAGTGGGCTAAACGGAGAGATTTAAATATGAACTTCCCCTTTCGAGGCCTTTACGCATTCATGTGTTCCGTTAATTAAGGTATTACAATTACCTCGAGAGGACGGCTTGAATTTGCACTTTTGTGCGAGGCGAAAGCGCCTGTTTATCATTTCATTAAACTAGCTGTCAATCTCGCTCTCCAAAACTGTCCGTTCAAGTGCTGTCATCGTAAACCTTTAAGGGTAACTAACCGCGGGGATCTGACTGCTTTTGTTTATTTATTTCTTTTTCATTCAGCCAGGATCTTAAGTTCACACGTGGCACTTAAAGAAACGACTATGAATGCATAAGCTTCATGACTCATGAGATATGAGTCACACAATCCACATCTTTCTTCACAATCCACCGAGTGTGAAGAGGAAAATGCTTAGCTGCTTTTCTCATGCATATTTACTGCTTTCAATACACAAACTGTCATCACACATCATTTCAGAGGTTATGTTTAAAAAATAGCGAGCCCGCGTGTGTATTTGGGGTTGAAATGCGTACGTGTGTTTGATTAATCGCTTTTAAAGGTCAAGGCGGCTACGGCTCTTTATTGTATGAGCTCTATCAGAAATTAGAATATAGATAAGCTTCCTGTTTATTCCTGGCATCGACCGGCTGAAACAACAATAAATCACGATATCACATCTGCTGCTCAGGTATAAAAGAATAAAGTAAAAATAATCTCTTGACAATTTGGCTGCTAGCAAACGATGCTCGATGAAGATAAGTAGCACAACAGGGAGTGAGATACTGCCAGCTCTACTCGAGGGAGATTTATGCTGATCTTAAATAACCAAGGTCGGACGTACTCTCGCTGAAAATGAACAGTCGTGCAAGCTCAGCTTAGGGCTTGGTGCTCGCCCTCCCCACCACCTCCGCCTCGGGGACTGTGGCTTCACTCGTCTACACAGGATATAGTTTTCCATCACTTCAGTCACTCTCATATATTGACTGTACGCTATCGATTCATTGTCTGATCTCCATCTAGCTCACCTGGGAAGCATCCGTGTCCGTTGTGAATTGATCTGCGCAACGATTTCTCTTTTGGTTTTTCCTTTTAACGCATCTTCATTTTTTTGGTTGTCTCGTCATTCTGGGTTGAACAGACAATGCCAGGTGTTTTGTTCAGGTGTTTGGGTTGCACTTTCTTTTTGAGTCATCAAATGAGCTGAACTGGGATGTAGTGAGCGAAACGTAGCAGTGCTACTAACCACATACATATTTTTAAGAAACATTTTTTTCTCATTCAGAAAATATATAAAAAGGATTTGCAATTTGTGCAACTTTTGTGTCTTGTTTTCCAGTACACATATCAAACATTTCTTAAATCAAGATACATTCACTTTAGAAGCAAATTATTTAAAAATGAAATCTTGCTTTCTGAAAACATCAATGAAAACTGAAAATTGTGTGTTTTTGGATAAAAGTATTCTCTGCAACACTTGCCGTTGAATTGCACAGTATATATTCAATGTGAAAAGCCAACATTCATTTAAAGACATCTTTTTCTCCTTTGAGTAGCATTTGGCTCCGATAGCCTCAACAGAGCCTTTTTCAACCAAGAGAGTTTTCAACCAATTACATGTTTACAGGCAAATATCCTAAATCTCCTCTAAAAGGTTACATTAGCTATCAACTCACCCCAGCGTGCATATAAACATGCGGCGTGTTGGCCGTGGATAGAACCCACCTACCAATGTTGGTAATGACATTCTGGCTCGCACACCACAACAATGAGTCCAAGCACTATCACACCTTGAGGGTATTTCAAAATAACTTGACCTGATGGAAAAATACTGCCGGCGAGTATTGCTCCACCAAATTAGGCTCAGCATGTTCTTCTCCTTCAACAAGATAAAAGTGTTGCTTCAACACCAAAGGAGAGAAAGAGAGGACCCATCTTTTTCTCCTTCTCATTGTACAGTCTTACTGTCCTTTTTTTCCTCAAATACATCAATGTGATCATTTTGCTTTAATATCACACTGTTGTCACACAAGACAATAACTTCCAATAAATGTTGTCATCAAATATCATTTTTAATTTAACTACATACAATGAGCAAAAAGGGATTGTTATTATTGAATGCTATAGCATGACTCACACCCATTATATTTAATACAAGTGTCTTTTACAAATGCTTCACCTCAAAACAAAGTAAACAAAGAGAAAGAATACCGACGAGCACCTCGTCAATGCATAAGGCTTTCTATTCCACACATTATAATGTAAACGACATCATCACGTGTAGATGGTCGGTCTCTAAACACTCAATTCTCTAATATCAATGGTGAATGTCATGTTCCCAGAATGCCGCACACATCAAGGAAACTGGCAAATTGGGGCCACTCATGTCAGTAAAGTGTAAACCCATTTAAAGGAGGTGGGTAATATATTTTGAAATGCTCTGACATAATGGCATTTGAGAATAAAGTGTCTCTTAGCGGCTAGACTATCATCAAAACCTTCCCCCTCCCCGACTGAACAACCGCCCGCTCCCCTTCCCGAAACTGGACGAATGACATCTGCTGGTGACTTTGTAATTGAATTTGATGAGAAAATCATCTTATTATCAAAGACTGGCTCTATGTAAACGGCGACAGTGAAATCACTCCAGCGTGCACACCGTCTGAGCATTCAGCACCTTTAGCCCAGACACGATTCTAAAATGTCTGCTAGTCAGATGAGGTTAGCGATGCCTCTGAACCCCATAAAATGAGCCGTCCTCCATTACAGACTGCTCCAATTGAATAAACGCTGGGTAATAACCACTGCCATAAATCGTTTGCCGAATATGTCGAAAACACCAGCGTTGTAAAATGCGGGATCTGTTTTCTTCTCCAGAAGTCTTGTTCTGGATCTGAAGTGCACAGATGAAGAGCACTGCAGAATCGGTCAAGAATGAGTCGTCCTCTACTTTAAAAACCGCCTAATGGCTTCCACAACAAGCGGCCAGTTGAGAGGAATGCAAACAAAGCTCTTCTGTAAGAAAACATGTGGCTTTTACACAACTTGACATTGACATAATATTGTCCCTTTAAGTGAAATATCATTCAAACAGTTTCTAAATAAACGCACTCCGTTTAAGACAAGATCTAGCATAGGACTGGTTTCTTGCAGATACGAACCCTGGCAATCTTGAGGCAGGATTCAATCCTTAAATAACCTACTGTTCCTTTAAAAAATTACTTATTTTCTTTCTTTGACTTTTTTACTTGAAGCAATGAAACATCAGTTCCAGCTGGCATGATGCCTAAAACATTGCCTGGTTTTCTAACTCAAGTCTTTGATGGTTTGTCAATGAGTGTTGGGTGAGCACAGAGTAAGGTGTATAGATTTGCGATGCATGTTGGGCGTATGCGGGATACATTTTACGACCTCGTGCAATGTTTAGATAAAACATTTCAATTAGCTTACAGAGCATGATATAACAATCTTTCAAAGATCATTGTACAGAAGAGATCAACTTTTTTAATGAAATACTTAATTAACTGTGTCTATGTGATGTCATTGACACATTTCAAGGTCGACTTTGGGGTTTAGCTAGCACGTAAGGGTATACACAATATGGTGTGCCCTGTTTTCCATTGCTAAAATTATAGCCTCTGCATTGCGTTTAATAGATCACAGTGTATGAATGAATGCGACAATGACATGTCAGCACAGATACGGTTGTAGTAATTTAAAGGCCGTTCCACTTTTGTAATTACATTAACGAGGCATCCGATGTGCAGCGGCAGGCGTAATGGGATTTTAAATACGTATTGATCAGCACGTCACAGCCAGGCTTTCTTCCCACTATCACCCTCAGGATCATCTGTGACAACAACACAAGTGATTGATATTATCTCAGGTGCTTTCCTTGGCAAAGAGGAAAAGAATATATACAGCTGGCGTGGCATTTTTTCAGATTATAGCATTAATTATACATGCTATGAGGCAATAAAGCTGACTGAATCATTTTGGAAATTGAAGGTTGAATGATATAAAGTGAATAGAAAGTTATTTCTTTATTCACTTAATCTTTGTTTTTGTGATGATAGTGTATACATTTTAAATTCATCATTATATAGACCATTTCAAAAAATATTTTTAGTTTTATGAATTTACTATTTATAGGCATGTGTTTGGGTAAATGATCATTTTAGTTTCATTCTGTGAACTACTAAAAATATTTTCCCCAAATTTTTAAATAAATACATTCTTTATATTCGCATTTGTTTGCAGAAAATGTAAACTGGAGAAACAGGCCAAAAGAACAAAATGATGCTCTGTATTTTTTCAGACCTCAAATACGGCAAAGAAAGCAAGTTCATAGTCACTGTTAAGCAATACAACAGCAATATTTGTACATGTAGCCTATGTAGGAAAGTTCGAGAAATATTATTGTGTGAAAACCCCTATTTTATCACATTTTTATCAGGTGTCTTGCCATCTATCAGTCTTTCACATAGATGTTGGATGACTTTGTGTAACTCCTGAGATTTGATTTCGTTGAAATTCAACCGACGCTGGACTAGAATGGCCACAATATATCTCGAAATTCTATCAAATAAAAATTTTGAATGGTCTCTTAATTTTTTGTCACGGATTTGTATTTTAATTTTTCAAAATCATTTATATACCAGTAATAGCTATGGGGATATATATTGTATGGTGTCTCCGAGCGTCATTAAACAGTCTGTTTAAATACACCTTTAGATATTTATGACACTACACTGTGATTTTCTGTAAACATTCTTTAAATGGATGTGTACTGTAAAAAGGGTCACTCGAATAAATTGCAACTCGACAACGCGACTACTAACACTACTTCATTCAGGCAGGTGGGGAGGTTACAATCCAAAGGATTTACTATAAGTACCCAAGCTGCAGGCATTTTTTTTATGCTGCTGTGTCAATTAGACTTAAAGAATTTTAATTTGGAGACAATGCGGTATAACCTGTGCACCGGGCTTTGCTGTGCCTGTAGCAACTCTTCAGCTTCACAAGCTCTTCGTGTGAAATGACATCAATTAGACCCACCGGCCTACCGCGCCACCCGTAATACCGCACATCTTTTATCCCCCCCAAAGCAACTTAGCATAAGAACGCCGGTAATGCAGCTGCGAAGTGCAAACAAGCACAATCTCCCAGACGCACACTTCATCGGTACTGTTCGGCACATATTTTAATAAGATATTTGCACTTGTCTTCGATCCGGCTAATGTCAAATAAAAATAGGCTTACTCATTCCCAGAGGGAGGCACACGTTCAAACATAAAAAAATTATATTTGAGGTGGCTGGTTTTCTCAAAGGACATAAAGGTCTCTGTACATATGACCCAGTGTCGTATTAGACTTTGAGGAAATGTATAGAGAGCATTTATGAAAGAAAGAATTGAGAAATGATCTAAGGTCTTGGTGTTTTTTTTACATTGCAATGCTTGGTTCTTTATTGCCCTGGCTGTTTTTCTTAGTATCTTTTATCAACTTATTAACTGAAAGTATGGTGGTATATGGATATTTGCAATATTTATTATATTCTAAAATTCTTAATCTTGCATGAATTAAGAGGACAAGCATGTGAAACAGGTAGATCCATAAAATATTTCAAGTCTATTATATATTTCTTAAATTAAAATGCTGATTTAACACAGATTCATAGATTACGTATACTAGAACCTCTGTTTATGACTTCAGTAATTTCAAATTCAGTAATACTTAAATGAAAATAAAAAACTAGAACTAAAAATGTTTATTTAGCCCTGGCACTTTGCGCACTTTATCTGAAATTGAAGGGAAAGTTCAACCAAAAAAGAAAATTCTGTCATCATTATCTCAAACCTGTATGACTTTCTTTCTTCTGCAGAACACAAAAGAAGATATTTTAAAGAATGTTGGTAACCGATCAATGGCCGTAGCCTTTGACTTGCATTGGTTTTGTGTCTATACAATAGAAGTGAATGGGTACCACAATTGTTTGGATACAAACTTTCTTCAAAATATCTTCTTTGTGTTCTGCAGAGGAAAGAAAGTCAAACAGGTCTGAAATGACAATGAGTAAACAATGACAGATTTTTTTGTTTTGTCTAAACTATCACTTATCACAGATATTGTTAGTCTAATATTCTGTACCGTATATTTACTACACTTTACCCATTTACCCCTAACTTGTCTGTGTTTAATTTTGTTTACTAAAAACTCACTATATTCTTCCTCTATAGCTTCAACTCTATGCTTATTTGTAAACAAAGCTTTTTAGACATCGCTTATTATTGGCTCCTTAGACAAATCACTAAATGCTCTCTCATTAGTAAGTCGCTTAGCATAAAAGCGTCTGCTAAATGAATAAATGTAAATACGATATACATATATACATATGGCTTGTATATTTAATACTGCACATCATTTGTAATGTAAATGACATATTTAGCCATGCAGAGCTGAATTAAAGATGCCAATGGCAGGACTGAGACATGAAGCAGACGTTTTTCTGAATCTCTTATTATATTAGGTTCCGCCTTGTAACTAATTTTGCTGCAATTATTTGTAAATGTGTGTTGTAATTGTTTAAATTTAATTGCAGGACTTCACTGAACCACATTAGAAAACACAATCAGTCAGATGCTACCCAAACAATAAACAAAATCCAAATTAACATTCTATTTCAACCGGGATCCTCAAACCGCACACATGTGGAATACCAGCACACACACACGTCCACAGAAAAAGAACACAATGTGAAACTCATTTGATAATGCCTGCGTGACACCGCCAGCAAGGTCAGCTGCCACACGCACCATTTCATTCAATTTTACAGGCAGATGAAAACCAATTCTCTATGAGAAAATGGAATGAGAAAAAATATAAATGCTTCTGAAAATATATTCAAATGTGCTAAGAGAAGCTTGCAGTCCCTTGCATCTCCAGTGGGCATTAGCCCATTCTGTAAAGTGAGACGGGCCTGGCATCGATGCCTTAAAAAATACGACCCTTTCACCATCAACAGTGCTGTGAATAGACAGAAAGCACACCTACCTTCTTCGGCCATCATGGATCCCTCACATTTACACGCTGAGATGTGCAACCGTGTGTGTGTTTGTGGAGCTCAGAGAAAAACCAGCATGCAGTGGTCTGTGAGCCGGGTGCGGGACGTGAGCAGTTAAAGTGGTTTGAGTGCCAGGTGCGGTTCACTTACCTTAGCTGGATCTCACTGGGCTCCTCAAAATGGTCATTTAATGTAAGAGCAGTTTGTAAGTTGTACTAAATGAATTGAGATGTGTGCATACAGGCTACTGTGTATAGAAAAATTGGTGTCAAATGAATACTAACAAAAACTTGCGTTTGTATAAGAGCTCTGACCTGCTCTTTTTCTTTAACTGCATTTTACATCGTATGCAGAAAAACTTGTTTTATGCAGATTTTGTATAAAATTGTTTTGCTTCTATATCAATGTTCTGTTTTCATTACTGTATGTTTCTTCATTTAAATACATTTTTAGTTACGTAAGGGAAACTATGACATAACATGTACAGCAAATTGTCAGTTGCCATTAGATATGTGTGAATGAATATAATAAATATTCTCTCTGGTATGAAATGGTGCCTAAAGACCTTCTGCACTGTACTTTACTGTAACTAAAATATCAAATTAGTGTTGAGACTATTTTAAATGTGCCGTTTAACCTCCTTCTTCAGAGAACTCATGACACAATTTTCATGACATCACACCTACCTTCCAGCCCCTCGCCATATTTGTATGGAGATCACAGTGACATACAAAAATCAGTGTGACTAGTACTCACAAACACACAAATAAACAGATGCATGTGTAAAGCCACAGATACAGAGAAATACATGGACAGCTTTAGAAGCCAGTTCAACTAGATGATTACAGAGTATGAAAGAAACATCATATACCTTTTCTTTTCCCTATGATATTGATATAATGGTTCCATGAAGAGACAATCCAGAGAGATACAGGAAAATACAAAGGAGAGGAAAGAGGCAACAGTCAGAATCATGGCCGTGTGTTAGATTCACAGACAGAAAATGAAAGGTTACGGACACCATGCATGGGGGCAGGCAGAGGAGATGGAAGCTTCCCGTGGCAAAACATGCCAGAACATGATGATGACAGAGATGAGGGAGAATGCATGAATATCGAACAGATGGCTAAAGCTTTCCAGATTCGGGTCGCGAGAATACAGACTAGCACATTCACAAAGAGAGCGAACAAACCCCAGAGAGTCCCTGCAACTCACATCGTCCACTGGGTTGAACGATTTTTTCCTCTATATGAAAATGAATTTGGCAAGCGACAATGGCACGGCAGACGTTTGAAGATGACGGAACATAAATCGAAAAAGAATCGGGGAAGGGAAGTTGGGGCAACACAAAGACAGCGAGAGAAAAACAGAGAGAGAGAGAAACAAGGAGGGGAATAATGGAAAAGACCAAACCATCCATCGACTCGGCGCCAAGCCGGAGGGAATGCAGCCCCGGAAAAACCCTACCAGCGGTGGAGGATGTGAGGTGGATTCAGCACAAGGCAGTGAGAGAGAGGCAGAAAGGTAGGTGGAGGAGGGCGTGGGTGATGGAGGCAAAAAGGGGAGTAAGAAATAAAACCCATACCTTGGTCGCCCATCATCAGGTGCGCAAGACCTTGAGGGAAGACAAGAGCACAGTCAGCACAGAGAACGGGATCATGGGAAGGTTTTTCTGTCACATTGACACGCGGGCATCGCCTGTACGGAGGATGCCCGCAGTGCGTGGGGGGAGAGGGGTGGGTTCAAGAGGTGAGGGAGAGAGTGGGCGTGAGGGAACATTCAAAAAGCATTTCTTCAACCCAAGGGTTGCAATGCTTTATTGATCACACTTGAAAGAGACATGTCTGTATATATATAAAAAAATCTAAAATCACTTCAAACATGTGGTCCGTCTGGTCAACCTTCCCCGAGAAGATGACGGTGTTTTGACAAACTGCATCGTCATGACAGGACACATACACATATATGCTGATTGAATCTTTTCAAGGTTGTGTGTGGTATGCATACGGTTATTACAAATAATACGCAAATAATGACTCGTCACAAAAATGCGTCAATACAATAACAAAATATCTACTTATATGGGCTATAAATCAACACTACTCATTTTACCCATCTTTCATAAGACGTCTTGTTCCTGTGAGCCACGGCCATTTATTTACACATAAAAATGAATACACAGAATACAGGTAAAGTGAGACTTTTGTTCGTTTTCAAATATGATATTTCGTTTTTCTCTATGTAAAGTAGTGAAGCTCTTTAGCCTATTAAAATAGTATTCGTGACCCAGTCTGTAAAAACCTCAGCTAAAGTAATTTTACTGTTTTCTATATAAAAATCATTCTACATAATGTAAAGATCATTCTGTGACAATATACGAATAATATCTTTTGACTAAGTAGGACCATGTCAAAGATTAAAATCATAGTGGTTGGATTCAGAGGCGTCATGCCCATTCAAACAGTGCACGGACCCCCTCAGATTTTGAACAGTCAGTTTTGCACGCAACATCCAAATGACGAGTTAGTCATCTATAAATCAGTTGCACGATTCTATAGAAAGAAACTGTATCAGTTATGTGCTGCACTCTTGTCATCTTTTGGACATTTTCGCCGTTTTGATCAGGTACAGGAGCTTAACATTTATCAATCCGGCTACAGAAGCAACAGCGCTGGCAATGATCAGCGTCTGCGCGCGATCGGGAGCACCCGCGTTGCCGAAACCATACGATTTTCAGACTCGTTCTACGCTAGTATGCGCCGTCGTTTAGGCAAAGCATTTGTCACCCACTTTCATTTAGACCCCGCGGCCAAACGCTGGTGCGAGATCTGGACCAATGAAATGGGTTTTTGACTTAAAGAACCGCCGCCCAAACCGATGTCAGCAGCTAATGTGAGAACATGCTGCCACGTATGCTTTCAAATGGCTCGTTGGTTAAGTCTGCGCAGTCGAACACACCTCTTGGCAGTTGGCATGAAGGTAGCATCGTTTAAAGTGAATAACTTTTATGTTACAGTATCAACACATCAATTTCAGGGTGTAAAGAGACTGACAATGCTCGTAAAGAAAATATATTTTCCTCTAAATGAACTATCAATAATTTATAAAACCAATACGTAGAGTGCTATATAAGTCAAAATAATATATTAAATAATACATAAAGAATTTCCACTTTTCCTTATGTAATATATTGCATTATATATTTTTGTTTCATAATAGAAGGAATTTTATAATCGACAGTAAACCTTTATTAAAGGCAGTTTAACAAAGGGTAACTATTTTGCTTCATTTTTATAAGTTGCTCTTACTTTTGTGCTCTATGTTCATTTGTATGCAAACAAATACTATTTTACTACTAGCACAAAAATTCTCAAAATACACCAGACTGATGCATTTACCTTAAAATGTACATATATTTTTTTTACTGGGAAGAAGATTCATGTTTCAATCAGATACATTTAATTCTCGCAATGATTTGTGTGATGTTTTGAATACGCTTAAGAGATGTTCTCAATAATATATCTTTAAATGTATGTATTTGTACGTACAGGACATCTTTCTGTGTGTTGTGCCCCCTTAAAAAAATAGGCGATCCCCCTGGTTGGATTCAAACTGGTTTTAACAGACTGTATCACATGTTAAGTGCTTAGACATATGGCATCATAAAACAAAGCCAAAGACAAACTATAAGAAAGTGTCCCACTGTACCTATATTTATCCTACCTTCAAAAAAAAGAATGCAGAACATATTCTTAGAATAGACTATCTGCATATTTTGCACCAGTAGGAAATGTTATTTGTCCGAGATACTTACCGACCAGACTGTCTGAGATTTTCCGCATACATGACATAACCATCTGTGCATTTATGTAAAGTATGTGTGTGAGTGTCATACTTCACTAAATGAGCTTTCAGATTCTCATAATAGAAGCTACCTGAGTCTATATCTTTTAATATACTTTATCCTTTATCTATAAAATAAAATATGTGAAAGTACATGCAATTTAAAGACTATAGCATCCTCTACTTTCTACTAGGTAAAGTACACATAACTGAGTCATGTATTAGTTTCAAAGTGTCTTTGATAATAAAACTAAAGAAGAAAATTGCATACCTGTTACCTGCATTGCACACCAGTCTCAAACTGGCAAAGCACCGGTTCCATATACCCACAAACCAAATTAAAATCAAAATAGGCCACAAGGAAATTGAGAATATTTCCAAAACAACAAATCGAAATATGAAGACAGAAAGAAGTACATGAGCAGGGAGAGGGGTTGGATGAAAAGAAAATAGAGGTCGAAAGAAAAAGTCTACCCACCTCCGACGTAGGCCTCTTCTGGAAGGGCGGCCGAGGCGTGGAGAGAGAGAAGGAGACATTGATTAAGAGGCATGCAGGCTGGATGGTGGCCCAGCCTTGAGGATTACCGTGGTTACCATGCGTCTTATCATCCTGTGCCCAGGCCAAACATTCATTACCATGGAAAATGCAGAGACCAGAGGGTTCATTTGACTTTAAGTGTCCTCTGTTCTCCTCAAGATCTAATCTCATTGAGTCTATAGTGTTCTGAAAGGATATTAATCCATGGTGAGATGATAACACTTTATTAAGTAATTCCAAAGCTGATAAAACACATGGTGAAATTGAGCCCTCGCCGTATATCAATGCGCATGAGCAAACATGCAGACGTTTAATTCGTTAAAGGTAAAACTGAAAGGCGGTGAGAAATGGGTGTGGTTCATAAAAGCCGTAATTTTAATGCAAAAATATGCTGTTTTTCCTCTGGGAAAAAAATGGTAAAATAACACGCTAAACAAGAATATTTTTCTCTGTATGATTTAGTTTTTTTGATGGATTGTAAATTGTGGCACTGTTTCATTATTCTTCTATTTATTTATTCAAAAAAATGATCCTGTGAATTAATATTTATCACTGAATGGCGTTGAAGTGGTGGGAAATTTAAAGGTGCTACATGTAAAACATGCACATATTCGAAAATAAAATGTCAGCAGAAGATGCAACATGAACCTACTAAGAGAAAACAATTCAGTCAGGTCAGGAATAATGAAATGTACAGTACCTGAATACATACGCATACGCATGTAATGCAAATACCTCATTTAATCATTAACAGCTAAATTCTTTTTTTCTGCTTAAATGCATTTTATCAGTTCTGAAACAAAAGGGGTACTTTACCTGGAGAAATGTTACATTCATGCATTCATTCAACACACCTCTTATATCTGGTGACAGTTCCTGGATCAACTCACCCAAGTCTCCCTAAAATAGACTCCGCTAACTTAGAATTAAAGCATCCCGTCCTACCTCCACGTTTTGCATCTTGAGGAGAATAATGACCCAGGACTTACCGCAGCTGGTTCCTCCACCCGGCCAAACACAAATTGCATGCACCACTACTGCCACACATAAACAAAAATGCTGATGAATATATGAATAAACAAAAAAACTGAAACAAAATCATAAACAAAAGTGTGCCATGCCAGAAAAAATGATGACAAAGAAACATTTTGCTGTTAGTGTTGCGGTGAAAGATGGCATGTGATTTTCTATCCTCTCTTAAGAGCTTCTAAAATCACTGACATATCCTACTGCTTTGACGAATGTGCGAACGTATCCCACTGCTTAAACCAAAACCCTGCTCGGGGGTTGAAAATAATGCCATCCTAAACAGTTTAGTAACCTTAAACCATCCCAAAATACTAACTAGCCATCTATACTCTCAGGCTCTCGATTTATTGATTTTGTGTTTCCACCTATCTTGCGCAGTGCAGACAAATTTGTCACATTCATCCTTAGAAAACATCCAGGGCAAGGCCGAAATGTAGATATATCTCTTTGTGCGCACACACTAGAGATTTAATAGGAGCACACACACGCAGCCTGCTCTTCTCAGAGCCTGGCTGGCCGGACAGCGGTTGTATTTACATTTCACTGACTGGCAGATCAGGATCATGTAGCCGCTCCTTAGCACTGCAGAGCTCACGCAGAGCCAATGACATGCAGGCTTTCATCGGGCTGACGTCTTCCTTTAAATGCTGGCCTTGCACACTGCCCCGATCTGGCAGAGAATAAGAGATAGAAATTGAAGATGACCTACACACGCGTGCGCTCTCGTGCACACACTCGCCTCGCTCCGGCGCAGGCCTGCACAGGCAGGGGGCAAACACGAAGTGACGCCTGCTCTCACGCAGCCCTTTACGAACAGGACGGAAGGTCCAGATGCTCATTTAAAACAGTTTTTAGCAAGTCAGAGCATGTTACTCTCAAGCACACACATACACATGGATCTGCCGGGCAACACACCCAAAGGGGATCATACAATGAGCCCACAGTCCCCAGCAAAGTCACTAAATGTGTAGCTGTCAACAACGATTGCATAGAAGATAAAAAAATATCAAATTCATATTTTACAAAAAAATGGATTTTAATCCTCTTCACCAAATCTAGTTGAACATTTCCCCCATGGGGAGCGATGTGCAGCACGTTCCATATTGCGCACATGCATCTAGTACAAAGAGATTAGTAAGCTAAGTCCATCTGGAGAGAGCTTCATCTGCTACTGATAGGGAAATTCTCAATATACAGCGACTTTGACACCGTGACTCCCCCTCCGTTCAAGATTATAAAGCGATGTTGCGAGATCAAAGAAGGTGAGAGTCGATTGCAAGCACGGAGTGAACTCGCGGTTATTACAACAGTCAAGAGATTTTATAGCGAAAGGCCTTGCTAAAAGAATCCATTTCCGCCTTTTGACCTACATCTGCTGTGTTTGTTTAATTTATCTGGCTATATTTACCGGCTCATGTGTGACATCTGCTACAATACACAATTTGTTACATCCGAACCACCGAGGGTGTTTACCTTTGACCTCCACCCATAAATACACATGACTGTTCTGTAAATGTCATCGTGATTTATGACAGGATAAGCGCAACATGCCTGACAAAAGAGGGGATGAGCGTGCGTGTGGATTATTTATTTAAATCATTCTAAAAATGTTTCGAGGTAAAAAGATGCCGTGTGGTTTAATGATCAATGCACAAACAGATTCATGTAAAGGCAAAATCATTATCATGACTTTTGACTTTATCGGTTGTCTTCCTCAAAACAAAAAAATCCCAGTTCTCTTTAAAATCGCAATTATTTATCTTAGATCAATTCAATGGAGAGCAAATAGTATGAAGTATTTGTTTAAGTTGTTGTCTCCTCAGACATTTCTCCTGAGAAAAGTCTCCATTATGGGTTCTAAAAGATAACAAACAGAGCATTTTCAAGTCTGCAATCAAAAGTCAATATTATTAAAGAATTCAATCGTACAACTTCATACTTTTAATTTATTTTAAAGGTCCAGTGTATGAAATGTAGCAGCGTCTAGCAGTGAGCTTGCAAATTGCAACCAACGGCTCACTCCACCGCTCCCTTTTGAAGCACTACAGTGGCTGACACGGGACTAAAATTCATTCGGACGGTGATGCGGGAGCGATTCCTCCATCTTTTACATGAATGTACTGAGAGGTCACGCTGTGACGTTTTGACCTCCTATTGGTCTCACGCACTCACGCAAATTCGCAGGTCAGAGTTCACCAAACTTGAACTTTGCTACGCAGCGTAATACGAAATATTTTCGGACGGGCTTGGGTTTCTGCTCATGCGTCTAAATGGAAGTCAATGGAACGAGAAGTCAAGTGTGACCGCGGATTAAGATGTGGTCACGTTTTCGCTTCGTTGCCGAAGGAGATAATGTATTTATGAAACGCTCTCTGTAGAGCAGTTTGTCCGTCCTAACCTCTAACGCTTCATCGTGTTAGGTCTTTATACACCTCTGAAGACATGTGTATACTATATTGCATCAATAGATCCTCCAAAAAATACACAATGGACCTATTTTCATTCTTCCTTCATAATTTTAAGAGAACCTTCTGACACTAAATTGATACTTAAATATAAAACAACTGACAACTCCATCAACTCTCCTGAGCTATGAAAGAGCAACATCTGAGCAATTAAATCTTCTTTTTATTCCATGTATCCAATTAAAACCCTGTTTTTGATTCACGAAAGGCTAATGGCTGTGGAAAACAAAAGCAGTACGCTTCCCTCCATCATTAGAATCCAGCAGCCATCCTGAAATAATATCTATAATATGACTACATCGTTAAACAACAAAAAGCACAACAACTGAATAAACAACTGTACATCTGAAAAGCTTCAATGTTCTACAGCTAGGGACCGAGTCTTACCATGTTAGCTCCACCACAAAAGATAATAGGTGAAACAATCTAATCGCTGTTGTACACAAGCCCTACAACACAATCCAATTCTCCAACCGACATCTCCCAGCATACACAAACCGCACGGTCGTCAATTGCAGATACCTTACAGCCATCTTTAACCAGGGAGACGAAGCACATTATACAGTTAATAGAGCATAAAGATAAGGTATCAATGCCTGCAAGCTGATACAGAGCGGACCCTTATGGCTTTCCAATTCAGACTTTAAGAGCATTAACCATAATAACACAAAATAAAGCCCTTTCTCTAACCCCAGCAGGGCAAAAATATCTCATTACCTGTAGCACTGTTATTCTTCGCAGTGTGGACGGCCTCTCCCGCTGAGAGCCCCACACCTGCTTGGCTAAAGAAGGTTATTACCACAACTGCCTGTCGAGAGAATGACGGAGTGGACGCGCGGATAAGAGAGACATATTTAATCCACACGTCAGCTTTTCCTCCCTGAGAACCTGTAAACACACCCACACAAACCCAGGGCACTGCAGAGCTTTCCGCGAAGGTGAAGGGAGCTGTAGAGAATCTGTGTGTTTTTACCTAGAGAAAAGTTTACCATTCTTTGGTTTCTTTTGTACTTCATCAGCCTTCAGTAACAGCAAAGCACAAACTGTACCCTACTCTATTAAATTACGCTATACTTGGGAAATTAGTTAGAAATATCATTAGATTTATCAAAAAGTCATTTGAAATTGACGTTTCAATCAAAAACAATAATAATGATTATTATTCTCATAATGTGAGTCCACAGCCTTCAGTAACAGCGTTATGTTCAGAATGCAACTAATGATTATTTTCATAATCGGACGATTTTTTTTTTATGAAAAAATTATTAATTGGATATTTTGCTTATAATAACTAAATAAAACCCCAAATAAAGGTATTTATTTTATTCTTTGAAACTGAGTTTCACTTATATAATCTATAATTTTGACATTTAATACCTTTAATATAAAAAAGCTTGTCCAGTTTTAAACAATAAAACTTCTTTAAATATCCCAAATATAAGTAACAATCGAGTTGTAGCCCATTAGAGATGTGCTGGTGAGGAAATCTTAGAATGGAATGCTTAGTTTGTGGTTCATTAATATTTAATGAAAACACGACAATAAAATAGTAGCCTATGCGAAACATACTTTTACTTAAACTTTATAATAAAACTTTTACTGAAAAACGAAATAAGACGGATTACATACATTATAACACAAATAAATAAGATCTTTGGATTTTCCCTTTACTTTAAAACATTTTTTGTTTGTGGTTCATATTTTATTAAAAAAAAACATCATTAAAGTAAAACAAAGACAAACTCACTTAGATTGAATGAAGAAAAATGTATTTTTATTCACAAACGTTATTTTGTCTGTTTCGATGTCCTCACGCAATCTCCCGGTGCTCTGTGCTGCAAGCGTCAGCTCGTGCTGTTTGCAGAAGACGCGTCTGCTAGCGTTAAATGAAGAACACGGGCAAGACGTTCATACTGCACATCTCGCATAGGGGGAGGACGCGTGAGTTTACCTGCACTGCTCGCGTCGTATGGGGAAGAGCCTCTTCGTTTAATGTAGAGCCCAAAAACTAGCTTATATGGGTGATAGTGGGAGACTTAACAGCTTTAACAACCTTCTCAGACTCTCCCGAATGTAATTATAAAGCTCATTCACAAACAATGTTTATTTTATAAGCGACAGAGATATGTAGAAGTGAACTGATAACGTTAATATAACATATATTATGATATGAACTACTCAGGCAACGTTAAATAACTATACACTTTGGACATTGTTGTGAACTCGAAACATACTGTAAACCGCGTTGCTCTCTGAGGAACGTTTTCTTTTTGTTCTTTCGTTTTCGGGGTTGGACGATGGGAATAATGATGTACTGAGACACGCCTATGTAACGCTCCTTTTCACATCTTTTTTCCCCCTATAATAATAATATTTTGGCACAATTGCGCTCCCCCTTGTGCGGCGCCCCTATGCGCAGCATTTACAGCATACCGCATTTTTGCGCCACTTAAGCATACCACAAACTCTACCCTGCTGTATACTCTGCTATAGTTTGGAAATTCATTGGAAAATATCATTAGATTCATAATTTTGATCATAATAATAATAATTATTATTTATATTTTTTACCTAAATGCATTTTAAATACAGTATTTTTTACACACGTTATGTAATAACATTAATTGTTATTATTATTATTATTATTATTAAACTGTATAATGTGGGGAGTGCCTTCAGTAACAGCATAGCACAAACTTCACTCTACTAAACTCTGCTATACTTTGGAAGATTCATTGTAAATATAATTAGATTCATAACTTGATCAATAATAATATAATAATCATAATAATTCATTATTGTTATTTATACTTTGTAATAATAAAAACAATAGTACCTATTATTATTATAAAAATAGACTTACAGTACAGTGCGAACACAACCCGTTTGGTTAAATAAACCCGGAAAATGTTTATATGTGACACAACAATGGGTTGCATAGTTGAATTTACAATCCAACAAGTTGGGTTTGTCCCTTTTTGACCCAACGCTTTTTTGTTTATGTAGTTCTCTATGCGTCACCCATTTAATTTATGAAATGTGCACACGTCATACACATTAAAAAGGAAATGAAAATGAGATTTTTCATGACCATTTACTTTATGATTAGCTAATCTATTATTTATATATCTTTCCAAGTAACTCCTGAACCCTGCTTAAGTACCCCCGGGGATACACACAGCCCTGATTGGGGATCATTGATCTCGAGAATGTGAAGGGAAAAGCTAGCAATGTTTAAAAGAGCTATTTAATGTGCAGCAATCACATTTTTTCTATGAAATACGAGTCGGGGACATTTTATTGGCAAAGGCAGTCGGTGGTCAGTTGATAGATCACCTCAGTCAAGGAGCTGACAACACAGAAAATGACTGCGCGGAGGCACACGTGGCCTTCTTTCTCCCCAGCAGGAGCTATACGATGCAGATTTACATTAATAACCAAAGGAACGACAGATTTTGGATGAAAGGAGTTTAAAACGATGCTGTTGCTTTAATGAACATTCGCTGGCTCTACAGTATATTGCATTTTGAGGAATTAAACCTACGTCTAATGGCTTCCCGGCTGCCATTTGGAGATTTGTTACTGTACTAATAACAAAA
The DNA here is from genome assembly GCA_006030095.1 of Triplophysa siluroides. NCBI lineage: Eukaryota > Metazoa > Chordata > Actinopteri > Cypriniformes > Nemacheilidae > Triplophysa > Triplophysa siluroides. The sequence goes on along the minus strand of VCII01000846.1, from coordinate 4,538,912 downwards.
CATATTGAAGGGTCTATGAGTGTTGTGAGTGATAGTATCATATTGTTTTGCATAAAAAAACCCATATCTAATAAAATATATGATATATTATTGTTCACAGATGTAAATTTATTCATGGCCAGGAGGAATGGATAACATTCGTTTTCTGTCAAACATGACAGATGCCACCGATTCCAGATGCGAAATGACTGATTTATTCACTGATCTACCCATTCTTAAGAAAAAGAGCTACACAATTTTTAAAAGGCGACGCCAACCTAGCATATCAGACAAATAAATAATGCTAATGATTCAGAGTGTGGCCTCCACCATCATCCCATATCCTCATATGTCACCCTAAAGTGCATGACAGAGACAATTCAAAGCTGTGTGGGCAGGTCTGTTCTGACTCACCCAGTAAAGATGCACATCTCTCCCAGCACAGGGGCTGAAGAGCGGCACATCTTGCTTTTAAACAAGCTGCCGAGCATCTGTGGGCTCTGCCCTTTTGTCGTAATCTCATCAAATCCATCTCTGATTCACTAAACAATCCATTTCGCTGCGAGCCCGGCATACACCGTACCACAATGCCGACATCTATTCTATTTTAAACATTTGTCAGTGAAATGTACCGACTGCGAGTTAGGAGGGCAACATTTACTCAGTGGGTATGTAGTTTCCTTGGCAACATGGTGCCTCTTCAGCTGGCGGCCTAACCCAGACAATATCCATCAACATCAAGATCAGTCCGCAGACGATTGTAAAACAAATGAAGAAAAAGATGGAAAAACACAAAACAGTGAAATCTGACACCAAGGGATTAAGTCAAACTGAGAAACCAACCAGAACATACATATTCAAAAGAGAACAGACTTTACATAAAGATCTGAATCGATGTGTTATGCATACAAAATATACAAGCAGAACGTGCCTCCACTATTTAGTTACATCGTTGATCGTTTTTAATTTCTTCTGTAATTAAAAATAATTCTGTACGTAAAACACATTTGATGAATGCTTTGTAATATTTTGCAAATGCTTGCTGAATGCTATATTGAGTGCAGCATTGTTTTTCCTGTGACATTGAAATTGCGACTTTGGCAAAATCGTTACATTGACTCTATGAAACATCTGGCTAATTACATAATTAGAGCACCCAACCCCTTAAATTCAGAGGGAGAATAATATTCAAATCATGACACTTCAATCACGGGCTTGTGTGCATGCATTCAACTGATCATTTTCGTACTTAATTGTAATGCCAGTGCGGTGTCAAGAGTATATTAAGATAATTTCGTGTAAAAGAGATAGGCTGGGCTTCGCAGGGGGCTGCAACCAGCTTCTGTTGACGTCATGAAATCAAAAAACTTGGGCTTTGGTGAATACTGTCATTGATGGCACTAAAACCTATTTAAACCATCTTACCCTTCATAACAATGGCTTTCTCTAAGCAAATCACTGGTAATCTAATCATGTAATGTACTAGGCCCGCAGTGGAGGCCGGGAACAGACATGATGTAGCATGCACTGCCTTTGAGGAACTAGTGCAATGTTCAAAACGAAAAAGTGAGGGCTGTGTTCGAAAAGACATTTCAACACCTCAACAACGGACACGGCGAATCCAGGTCTCTTACCTTCACTGCAGTCTTTTCCCTGGAATCCCGTTTCGGAGCAGTCGCAAATGGGTTCGTCATTGACGATGCTGCAGACTCCTCCATTCAGGCAAATGTGGTCAGCTTCGCAAACGTCGCTGTTGATTCCCTCGCTACCGACGAGCACCGGCTCAGAACCGTTCACCCGTAGATTGGTTATCCACCCCTTGTACGGGACCTGATCTTTGATGGCTGAAGACGTGAGGCGTAGCGCTACAGATCGCAGTTCGGGAGGTATCCCCCCTAGAAACAAATGGCTGAAGACCGTCATGTCCCTTCTTTTAGACTTAACTTCCACCCACTTGATCTCGTCGTCCACCACTAACGTAGTGTTTTTGAAATTCCTGCGCAAAGTGACGGCGTGCCAACGGCTGTCGTTGACAGCGGTGTCGGAGAGCACGGTCGCCGGCTCGGCGCAGAAGATGGAGAACCGCAAACTCAGTCTACCGTTGTGGATGAGCAGTTCCAAGAAGTCACAGAATCCCTCGTCATCGAAGTACACTAAAAGTCCATGAGCGCTTTTTGTCTTCATGTTGAAACTCATTTCGCTCTCGCAGCAGGCGTTCCACATAGGAAACCTCGCCCACTGGCCTTCCGCGCCTGTGAACTCCATGCTAGCCCCCATATCGACAAGGCAACAAACCAGTAAGCCTATCCAAATTAAATGTGCGCCGTTTCGCATCGTGAAGCTCGTCATGTTCAGCGAAGGAAGTTAGATCTAATCGAAAATGATAAACTAAACTAAAATGATTCAGCACTCTTAGATGTCTGCTCCTAAAGTGTGACAGAGCTCCCTATGGCATACAGGACTGCTATATATTTGGGCTAATTTATTCATTGTTCACTGAGAAAGGCTGTGTTACAGCCTCTTATATGCTTAAATTGGAACAAGAAATGGGACTCAATTTCGGAGACAAACTCCAAGGCCAAAACAGTGGTCTGTTAAAAAATAAGGCTATTACCTAACTTAAAAGTCCTTTAGTGAAATCCAGGTGTGCTACAGTGGAACCAAGTTATCGAGGTGTCTATATATTGCAGCCATGTAGGGCTAGAAAGCACAGAGTTCATTAGGGGTATATAGGGTCATTAATATCAGTTTCATTCAAATCTAGTTAAGGTCATTGGGTAGACCTAAGGTCAGCACCAAACCAAATGTAGATAGAGTACAACTTTGCAGTGTAAACGTGCAGGCCCGAGCGGGGCCCTCGGGGTTCACAAACCTTCAATTCACATCCGTTTTGACATTGTGATCCATAATCTGAAATGGAATGGAAAAACAATATCTTAATTTCTTAATTAGGAAAAGATATCGCCTGTTTTACAAAGACAGAATAGACAAGTAGACCAACCACAAATTCATAGTACTATTGAAACTGAAACCTCTAATTTCATGATGATATTGATTTCATCAATCTTTAATTATGACAATACTTCTTTCTTTTCATTGTTTTTCACTGTTACCCAAAAAGAAAACAACGAATGCTTTATGACAACAAAATGTTATGCATTTAATCAGTGTCATGCAATGTTTCCCAAGAAGTCTTCTCATTTTGAAACATATTTCTTCATGTTATATTGTTTAATGCGTTGTATTATGTTGAGCAATGCATTATTATTATTATATTCTCATTTTGCATTGGATTGCACAATCATATAATTACATTTTCGTTTCCCATAGATCTTCTCCACATTACTAGGTTGGTTCAATAACATGAAGTGCTCGTGAGTACGTATGTTCAAGCAGTCATCGTATACAGTCATTTTAGTAAGGGTATGACGAAAGGTCCGCACGCGCATCGGCAGCATCGAAGCTGTGAAATGGGGAAATCTCGTTTGAGTTCAAGTCCTGCATCCCAAAATGAGCCCAGGGCGGGGGCTTATCTCGCGCCTCTTAAGCATTAATGACACTGCAATTGTCTGGCCTCTGGGCTGTCTGTCAACTGATCGCAACCAATCATTTCATGCTTGAATTCCTATGTGTTTACTGTCAGCTTTACACCGGGGCTACTTAGCAAGATAACAACCGACTCCCTTCACAGATGGATCTTGCACAACATATCATACGCGATTAATGTGCAGAAGCAGTCTTATTTACCGTGTTTGAAAAAAACGATTACGGTAATGCCCTGCTATCAGTAGCTACTGTAGATGCATGGAGTCTGGAACAATGCACTGTATCATTCTAATAGCCTCACGCGCAAGATTGACGATATCTCACAGATGATCCCACAATCTCGTGCGCTTTAAATTCAGACATTTTACAGGTTAACGCGACTTGTGTTTTTTATTTCCATCGATTACTGTCGGGTGACTCAGATGCGCAAAGCAAAGCCAGTAATCAAACACCATCTGCTCAAGCTGAGTGAGAAAGACACCTTGTAACGTTACCTCCTCACGCCTCTCCCGACAGCGCTCTCGTTGAGAGCTGAATATACAGGGAGTCATCAAATATCGCCTAATATTGAGCAAACGACAGCAGGAAAGAATCGGATTTCCGCGCAGAGCACAATTTCACATAAATGAAGCCCAGCTGCATCATCTCACCTGCGCGTGACCGCATTGAGCGCGTGAAGCGCAAACACAACACTCACGAGAACAACGCCACACAAGCCTCAGATGCGCTTTCAAATCAAACATGTTCTTTGTTGTTTTACCTTGAGAAATGGACCATCGTGCACCCCTCGACAGGTCAACGTCGCCGATGAACCTGCTCGATTATCTCCACATCGAGTGTCTCTCATCTGATAAAAAAATCACTGCATCGGTGTCGAATGAGCGGAAGAAACGGGAGCGATAAAATTGCGGATGCGGATCTCCGAAGTCCCGATAGGTTTTCAGAAAAAACTAAATGCAGCCAACGGTCATTAAAAATGTCGGTACAAACCGCTTCATGCTTATGAAATTTTCAAATGAACGTGATGGCTGTTTTCCCTTTTTCTCAAAGCTGGGTATATTTATTAGAAGATATCGCTCCCTGTTCAGTGTGCAAGACAAGGTGCGATGTGTTTCTCAGGCGAGCTTTGCCAGGGACTGTCAGCACATCGCGTCACGTGTCTCCCGGTTAGTGTCTGATGGAGACGGGCGGGGCGAGCGCGCTGCAGCACCTTGGACAGCGTTCACCGTTATTAGCAACTCCACATACAGATGAGGAAACGGCTTCATACGCTTTCCGACCGTCATCAAACCGTATTTATGTCATGATACTTTTACAAAACTCATACTTCACCGGACAGTACTACGTATTATGTAGGTATGTAGTGTAAATTCGTGAGAATTTTGATGTATTTTATTCATATTTTTGTATGCTTTCTATAATAGCACATTGTTCGTGATATTGCTGTATTGATAACTATGTCAATATTTACTGTTCGTTGTACTGTCACTTTAAATGTGCTTACATATTGTAATAAACACAAACACGATTTGCCTTAAAATATGTAAACCTACAAGTGACTATAGTTTCATGTTTATTAAATATGATGGAAAAAAAGCTTTATTTAAATTCATCTGGATACAGTAGTTTGGGCACCATCTTGTGGGTATAGGATTGCTCAGAGAGGCAAACTCCACAGGATGCTCAGAGAGTAATCTGTTCGATGTCCTCTCTTCTGCTCAGTTAGCTATTATCTTTTGACAAGAAAAGTGGGATGAAACTCCCTTGGGAACCTCCAGCTTTGTACTCAACAGTCGCGTGGTTCAATGACTCGTCCCTCCACGTCAAAACATCGCTTTGGTAACAGACCCAATCGCGACACGTGTGAAGCCGGAGGTGTTTTAATACGTGAGGTGCGAGTTCCTCAGGCACTTGCATGAGGTGACGTGAGCCGTTTGGGGAAAGCAATGGGAGAGCTTTTCGCTCTGTTTCGCTATCATTTAGGAATCACTGTGGTTGTTTAAGATAAAAAATAAATATGTTTCTTTAGAAAGGGACTAGAATAAATCGGCTGTTTTGGTCTTCTCTTTTATCTGGAAAGAGATGCTTTCATGAAGGTACAATATGATCTAAGGCTAATGTTTGCCATTCTTTTTTTGTGAATCTGTATCTTGATTCCATTTTATGAGTTCCCCAGAGTTCTAATTTCAGTGAAGTAATTATTTCCTCATTTAGACTTTCAAATTCAAAGTCATTACTCAATGCAGGATTATGTCAAGACAGCATTTCAATTGGAATTCCACTCACACATATCACATCACATCCCATTCAGTTATGTATTTCGTTCTCAAATGCTTACTGTAATCTGCTTCATACAGTACTTACCACACAATAACATGGTCACGGATGTATTCGATTTGAGCAAGCGTTATCATTCTTCGTCCAAAGCCCCATCTTCACTCTTAGCCGTCTAAAGAAACACATGAGAGAGAATTCATGAAATTCTGATGACTGTAAACACAAACAGGCAAATGCAAAAGATGGATCTTTCGATTCACAAAAGGACACACTCTGTTCATATATCTTTCAAGACGTGATTAAAAGCATGTTCAAAATCATGACGTTAATCATTTATAGGATTCTAGGTTTTAACATTGCTATGTATACGGCCTTGATCATATAGCCTGGTTTGAACTGCAGTGTCCATGAAAATTTTCAATACAGCTCAATTTAAAGTCTTCTTATCTTTAGTAGGCATGCACATCAGTCAAAATGACAACTGACAATAGCTGAATATTGCTGTATATTATCCCTAACCCTCTGTTATGTTATACTGAATAGGTAGAGTGAAGTCATGTGTATTTTAGGCGATTCAATTTATGACACTCTTTACAATTGTAAAATATTTTGTCATTATACAGTATATATTAACAAGATATACACCGATGAGCCAAAACACTATGACCAACTGCCTAGCAATGTGTGCATTACCCTGCTAAAAGAAGCCACTTTTACCAAGAAACATCATGTCATAAAGTGGTGCACATGGTCATACTAGCCTTCGTTGCTCTTGTACATCTATGAACTTTGGGCGCCCAAAACCCTGTCACCGTTTTTTGGTTTATGCTTCTACAGACCACTGTTATACTCAAAATCAACCCACAAACCTTTCAACTTTAGACATTCCCATAACAATCTGGCCATTGAGAAAGTCACCCAAATCTTTATCCCTATCTTCTGCATCCAACATGTTGAAAACAACAATCTACCAAACCTTAATATATGCCCTTGTTAGGAGATTTCCAAAGATATTTTCTTCATCTCATAATGTTTAAGCTCACCAGTGTGAATTCGTGTAAATCATTACAGAGCATTATTGGCATATACAATGGAGCTTATAGTTATATGTTTACAAGAAAAATACACAATCCAGTCTTAGTTTATGTCTTGAAACATGAGATTCAAGACATCATTTCCATGGTGATCTACATTAAACGGAGGCACTAATTATGTCATACTGTATCATATAACATCAATTATTATAAGGAATGTCAAACTGTTAAGCACCCAACAGGAATTTCCCTGGAGACTATTACAAGACATATAGGTACTAGCCCAAGTCCACCCTTCAGAAACCCTAGTCAGCAATTGCTCTTGAATTGAGCCTTTAGAAACCAACAATAAAACAAATTGAAAAACAAATAGCTTAGACAGTCTCGTAATAGGAAAATCCACAAACACTGAGCTATAGTCGCAACCCTCAAAGCAAAGCTCGAGCAATCAGAGGCATACGACCCAGCTGCCTTAGCGTATATGTGGCATATGTAATGCAATGCATTAGAGCCTGATTGTAGAGCCCGTAGTCTTCCTCACACCAGATAAGAAGAATTGAAATCTCTCCAGCTATTTTCGAATGTGCTCCCTGTATATATTAAGTAGTATATGGTGGGTGTGGAGGGAGTACATTTACATTTGTGTGGAATTGTCTTGAGCAGAATGGAGGGAATGGGCAGGATCTTATCTGGTGTTGGCTTTGTTTACTCGCAGAACAGAGTGGCAGGTTGACGAATGCGGTAATCAGATTGGGCAGCGATCCCTCAGCAACTGCAGTGGGGAGATGTTTCTTGTTTCTGCAAGACTGGCATCCTGTCTACTATGCCAATTCCCTGACTCCCTAACTATACTGCCTGTGCCGGTACCGCGGGGACTGTGACCAAGAGCACAAGTTATTCTTTAGCTACTTTCCTTTGATTGCAACAGATTGAAGGCATCTGATCATGTTTAATTGAAGCTCTCTTTATAAGGATGAAAGAGCAGGAAGGGAAGGTGAGGTAAGCAGTGGAAAGCCTGTGGGTAAAAAACGAGACTCTACGTGGGTGCGGTTTGGTAAAACAAATTGGAACACGCAATGTAGACGTAGAGGGCGAAATTTGTATGTGAAAGACAGACAACTCTTGACAAATTTCCTGTGATACCTCATTTTATAGCTCATTACCTCATTTGTTAGTTGCTTTGGAGAACAATTACAAATAACATGTTTCTAAAAACCTCAGCAGGTCTCTTGGCTATGAAGCCCCTGTGAGTCTTAGGCAAAATTGAGAGGAGCTAAATCATCTTTTTTGTAAGGAGCTGGAAAGTGAGGCATGAAAACCTGACAATAGCACTACTTAAACTATAAATTACAATAAAGAGTTTACGATAAACTCTACCTCATTCAAATACTTACTTTTATATTTCATACAAATGTGCAATACTGTATTATATGCATACATGTATATACAACACAAATATTTATTTATAGACAGATTTCTGCGCATACACACTTTTCTGGCCCGAACATAACTTCAGGTACACATCCGCAAAGGATAGAGTCCCTGTGGATTATTTCTGAAAACAAGCAAATAATATAACAAGTAGGCTAAATTATATTATAGCTAGCAAGTCTAGATAATGTTATCTATGCAGGATTATTTTTGTAACGAAGTGAGAAACCAGGCAGGAGCGGATCCATATGCAGTGTAAAACATTTGATAAAGTAAAACAGAAGAATAGCAAAACAAGGTCATCCAAGTAGATACAATTTAAAGGAAAAGTTCACCTCAAACCAAAATTGTGTTATTTTTCACCTCACCCACATGACGTTCAACATGTATTAGGACCTCCCGGCATCATCGGAACACAAATAAAGATATTTTAGGTGACATCTGCGAGATTTCCAGGCCTCCTCATAGACATGGTTATGTTGTTGTCATGTCCAGAAATGTACTAAAGCCATCGTTAAATTGGTCCCTCCGCTCATAGTGGCTCAACTGAATTTTTTGAAGCGATGAGAATACTTTATGTGCGAAAAACAAACAACAACTTTAATCTATATATTCTCCTCTGTCTTGTCAGTCTATGATGTGCGTTCACGAGAGCACTTCAAAAAAATTCAGTTGAGCCACTATGAGCGGATGGACCAATTTAACAATGCCTTTAGTACTTTTCTGGACCTTTTCAACAACGATAACCCTGATGTCTATTAGGCCTGGAAATCTCTCGGATGTCACCTGAAATAATATCTTTATTTGTGTTCTGAAGACGCCGGGAGGTCTAAAAACATGTCGTCATGTAGGTAAAAAAATAAATAATCTGAGATCAACTTTTCCTTTCACACAAAGACTGATAAAAGATAAGGGAAACACAACGGTTATAAATACACAGAGGTTAACAAACAGGATGACAATTAACACCTGAAACTAATGAACACATAACCAATAGATAAAAGAACTACAAAAGACTACAAAATTAGACAGGGACCAAAACTAAGGCATACAAACTAAAAGTCCATAATAATCGTGGAAACACAAACGGATTCGTAACAATTTTGGGTTACCAGTAGAAGAACCGTTACTTGGTTAGACCTAAATGCAACAAAGTTCCACGGACCATTCAACAAATTGTATAAATACAATAAAATATTGATATCAATTGTTTTTTTAATAAATCGATTATAATACCACTAGCCAGACCGTAAACATAGATAAGTTAACTTTGGGCCAGATGTGTACTGTATGTCCAATGAAACTGTCTATACTGTACAATACTTAAATAAGTATAATTATTATATAATAAGTAAATTATTATATAATGTACATTTTACATTGCAAATTGTATTTATGAATATTCTATAGACCACTTCGGAAGACGTAAACAAAGCTGATCCAACACTGGTCCAGAACAACTTCCCATTTCAGTTTTGTAACTATATACTGTATAACTAAAATAAAAAATGACACCGGAAGTGCTTCAGCACCAGTATTAACATTTTGCAAAGTGGTCTATATATATGTTAACCTCTACACTTGTTCTACATATTGTCTTCTTTTAGTTCTAGAGTATTTCCATTATAACATTGTTTCTAAGAAGAAATGCTTTGATTTAACCATTACCAGGCAAAGTGCTAATACTGACAATTTAGTTGACTAAAAATTTTGATTTTTTGATGCATTTGCAAATAATCAGTTTCCTATGTGTAAAATTAGTGCTGGCTACGTCCAGATGTTTAAATAAACACAGTGGGGTTTTTTATGGCGTAGACTTTACATCTTATACAACCACACATTTAAAAACCTTAATATGAGTTTTTAAATATTTTCAGCCACAAGTGGCATTCAAGAGTAGTCTGTTGGATCAGTTGTGTTCATACAGATCGCTGAGACTCATGCTAAGGGACAGTTGAGTGAATTGATTTAACTCTGTGAGTCAGATGCAGTCACTGTTGAAAGCTGGATCAGTGCTTGAACGTCCCTTCAGGGCCGCGTTTGTACGTGATGGCTCGGTTTGGGGATGCGCATTGAACGGGCTGGTCGCGGCGGGACAGCGCACGCTCGTAAAACTGACTGGTCGCGGAGTGTTTAACACGCTAAGCGCGTCTGGTCTGCTCAGTGTTGTGCGCAGGACCGGCGTGCATTCCCGGGAAGGATAAAAAAGGCAGGATTTTGTCAGCGGTGAAGGCCATGGAGGAGCGCGGCTGTCAGTGATTAATGGCTGGCAGGGTTTACTGTTCTCTGGGTTATGGATTTCCTGTCTCTCTCCCTCTGTGGTGGCTGCCTCTCATTAAACACCGCAATCAAAGGGGCCCCGGCAAGACCCGAAGCTCAAGGAGGGAAGAGAGTTCACAAACAGACCCAATGCAGGTGCCGGACGGATAAAGCGAGCGTAATGACCAGAGGACAGGAGAAGAATGGGTTAACAAGTGTTATAAATCAAATCGCCTACCAAACACAGATGATCCATGTCCAGAGAGGAACCGGAGATTATGTCAGAAGATGGATATATTTTAGCAGAACAAAACATGGAGGGAGTGGCTCTGTACTTTGTCTTGGCGTGTCCGTATGGTATTTTGATTGAGAGAGCATGCCCAAATCTAATGAAGTCATCAGAGGCAGAGAGGAAAACCAGCTATAGGGGGAGGAAATGAGTCAAAGCGCATTTGAGTGAAAGATAGTGTCTCATGACAGCCAAAGGCCCACACCTCATAGTCTTGTCAGCATTAGACAACAAATGAAGGATGCGTCCACTGTACACATCCTGGCTGAAAGTGATGGAAACAAGATCCATTTCTAAGCTGCAGAGACTTCAAGGTCAAAGATGGTGGATGTTGGTGGCTGGTGTCATGATCTTGAGAGCTTAAATTATAAGTAACATTCACTCAAGCTTCAGTGGCACTGCATTCTTTAATCAATCTAAAATATATATGCACAATAAATAAGCATACTACTATTGCAAAAACAAGAACAATTTACTCAAATATGAATATTTGATCATACTTTAGTGTCCCTCATGACATTCCACCTTCATACGATTTACTTTCTTCAGTGGAACACAAACAAATCATTTTTTATTACAATTCTATCATGTCATCTTACAGTATAGACCACTTCGGAAGACGTAAACAACTGGTCCAGAAGCCCTTCCAGTTTAATTTATTTTACTTTATATAATTTTTCAAATATGACATATACTGTATAATTAAATCTTTGTTTAACACTTTAATTTGGTGATAAATGTTCTGTTGTTCTGTTGTAGTTCTTCTGGACAAGCATTGGACCCGCATTGTTTACGTTTTATAAAATATATAATTTTAATTTATTATTAATGTTTGTGTAAAAAAAATATGTTTTGAGTTTATTCATAAGTACATAGTGTATCTATAGAAACACACTCATCAACGCGCAACATATAAATGTGGTGGCACGGTGATAAATCTCATTCTTGCATGTGGATGAGTAAATCATATTAGAACTTCCATATTTGGGTGAACTATTCTTTTAACTATAAGTTTAACTTTTAACTAAAAGTGGCTTATTACTTTTATAAAACAGCAGCAAGAGTGTTATGATTTGACTAATATTAAACAAACAGCCAACATTTGTAATGATAATCATGAAGATTATTTCACCAAGTAAAATAGTTCATTATTATGACTGTAGGCTGTTAGTTGTTGATAAGCAAGAACTACCTGATTTCAAGATGCTCATTATTAGACTGCAGTACAGTATTTTGCTAAAAAACGGAATTTGTAACCAAGCCAATGGGCAACAACACCAGCCTACTTCTCCTCGAAGTCAGACGAAATAGCATTCCTGACATTTCAACAAAGCTATTCAAATTACATAGTTTACACATCAGTAAACACGAATTAGAGGCAACCCTGTGTTATTCTGCTCCCTGACAGAATTAATTGCTAAGAAAAATGCGAGCTGCAAATAAAATCTAATGGCTAAACATGGCGTGTGCTTGTCTATTATTTAAATAGCCGTCGATCATTTCTCTATTGCTGAATTCTGGACATTAACATGAGGAAGAAACCCAACTTGTTGTACTAAGCATGTGTAAAACTGCATTTAAAGGGCCAGAGGGTCTTAAACACAGAGTATAATAATCGTCTCTCTCTAGCAAAACAAGTATTTTAAAACACCGCAAACCCGAGTCAATGTTTGGCCATAGGCAATGAGTCAACTTGCGTAGGCAGTTCTGAGGCAGAGACGGAGCCAGTTCAGGGTCTCAAGAAGAAAATATGCTGAAAGTTAAAAAGACTAACGGGAAAAGCGCAGATCGAGGCTGAGCTTTGTTACCGTGCACCCCATGACTTCTCGATAACTAGCTTTATGATACTCGTCCCTAGATTGCGAGTCTGTTTTCTGTGCCGCCGTCTCATTTATGCTTCTTTTTAAGTGTGCATTGATTACTGAACATGCCTGTGGGCTCTGGAGAAGCTGAGCTATCTCCTCCATCAGCCCGCAGTCTCTGAAACATCGCTCAGCGGCTTTAAACGTCTGCCATCTCTCTCACACAAACGGACACATTCTTTACTGCTCAAGACAGCTTTGAAACAGGCCAAACTCACTCCACATGTCATCAGAACACGTCAACCTGTTTTATGGTAGCACAGATTTAGTTATAAAAATATACATACGTATATAATAATGTTGCGTGTCGCTTGTTTGTGTCGCACAGATGGGCAAGTATTTAGGCGGCAGTTGACAACTCTGTAAATAATTCAGCGCACTTTCAGCAGCGGCGACAAAGACCGTGCATAACGTAGCTTTCGTATCAGTGCTATTTTTACGAGAGCAGACCTACATCTAATGGAACTGCAAAACATCAGCACATAAAGACATCATGAATGAATAACGTCCTTGTGACTCTTTCAAATTTGTGTCAATTTCATGAGCTGCTACGCAAAAAAAAATGTTAAAGGGTGAGATGGTTTATAGCCACAGCACGCAATTTGCGACGCCCGCTGAGTGTCAGGGGGTGTCACATGGTACAGTTGTTCTAAATGCTTATCTAATCATGGCCCTCTGTCTTATGTCAGGGCTCACCTTATTACATTAGCTGTGACACGGATCAGAGCACATCTAATTCGACTACGTGCAAAAGATGGACGTAAATAGAAAAGACGCGGGGGACACGGCGAATCTGAATCCTGCAGTGGTGGCCAGCAGTTCTAAATGCTGATGTTGGCATACGCAGGCAGTACACGCTCACGGGGCGAAATTTGTGAGTACAATTGGCTTGTGCAAGATCAATCAGGCATGAGATATGATGGCACATGTAAGCTGGGAATTCTGGGAAATCAACAGATTAAACTACACAAGAGCGCTGGTCTGTGGGACTCTGGCTTTTATGTTGCATCCAGACAGTATTTCATAGCGATTCCGTTGCTAAGTGAGAGTCTTTTTCCGGATGATTGATAAGACACTGGTCTTGTGATGAGAGTGATCTGGGACTGAGCTAAGGCACTGCTCGCTGAGAGGTTACATGGTTCACTGACCAGAGCTTTGAAAATGCCAACCACCAGCTGCCCGAGTCTCCATTGGAAATGTTCTAAGACACAATGCAGTAGGATTAGAAATGTGCTTTTTTCGAATGTCATTCACATGTTTAAAACATTATAATTTTAGTACATAATTATTATAATGTATATTTGTATTTATCATAATGTCATTTTTTGAGGTTCTTAGTATTTGGTATGTTTCTGCATTTTCATTTTTTTATTGTTATACCTTATATAATATGAAATAATAACAACAACAACAATAATAACAATTATTATTAATAATAAAATAATTATAATACACATTTTTAAGCTAATTTTTATAACTTTTCTAAAGCTGCAATAATATGCAACAGTTTTATAATAATAATAATAAATAACTATAATAAAAATTTAGCAAGTAAAGCAAGTTATCGAGCAAGTCCATAAAAATCTCCTTACTACAAAGCACAATTGCAAGCTTGTTACATGAGTTGTTCTGTCGGTTATGATTTTGTGAAAAATCTCAGTTTGACGTCATTTTACTTGACCTCAAATTAAGTAATCCATAATTGTGTTTCAAATAGAGCTGAGGACGAAACATTTCGGATTGCAGCTTTAAATAAACACTGACATTCACTATGGATGTGCTTACAAAAATATGAGGATGCAGCAAACACACACTTTACATTGTCACTCATTTGAATTCTAGCCTACACACAAAGATAAACGCACTTTACATGTTGTGGTCAACCACACAAACGCATACAATAGACCACTTCAGCCCAGCCTTGTGTTCCAGATTAGATCATACAGTGCTTTTTCCCTGCAGACCGTGCTCTTCTCTAATACACACCTCGTAGTGGAGAAATAGCAGTGTTGGGTTTATGGGATGTCAGTCAGTTTTGCATTTATCCCGAGGCGTTCGTCGCCTGCTCTTTAAATACAGAGCCGCGAGCGCAACTTGCTCCTTGCGTTGCATCAGCACTCGACGCAGCCAGCCACCAAACCTCTTTAGTGCATGATGAACATTTAACAACACCCTTGCTTACATCTGTTATTGTTCTTTAAAGTCATTTCGCTCCCGTGCTCCCTGAAGCATGGTGGAATCGGAAGTGGTCTGCTTTGAATAAAAGCCAAATTACCGCTTGTCTTTAGTACACACATGCAACAAACACACACTCAATGACAAACTCCTTTTACTTGTGAAATGATAAGATGAAGTTGATTATGATTCTTGCATTATCCTCTCGGACACTATCATTAAGCGGGAGGTTTTTAATTGCCTGGTTTGGCTCAGAGAGCATTTGATTCTCAGTGGCAATTAATCTTTCATGGAGTCAAAGTTAGCCGAGAAGTCAGATCAGGACCCTCCTGTACTCTCCTAACCTTTCAATGATGTGCTTTTTTCCCCGCTTTGTTTTGCCCCCCAAGACTCTGATCAATGTCATTTAGCGCCTCCATTTGATCTAATACTTTAGTGTAAACAAAAGCATCACGTCCTAAAAAATACCAACAAGCAGGCTATAGAAGAGGACTCGCTGGTGCCACCTCTGGCCATTAAGAGGAAGCACACAAACAGCAGCACCTGACAGAGTCTGCCACTTTCGACAAATTACTCCTCTGACCTCCACTTTCCATGTGCGATGGTTGAGAGCCAAATGATGGCAATTTTCCTCAAAATGCTCTCAGCTGTCCTGTGTTTTGGCAAGTGATATTGCAATCCCATCCATTTAGATTAGCCACGCTGAATAAGATATGACAAAGGGATGTAGTTTGTGTATAATTTATAAAGAGAGTTACTTAAATGCTCTTTATTGATCTGCGTATCCCTGCATCCCTGCCGCTGTGCCAGGGAGTGACGCAAATGTTTGCCGGACACCAGAGTGGCCTATTGTAATGCAAAAGTCCCCATCTCTGCAGAGGTGAGATTGACAGATATATTCTTCAAATTGAGAAACTATCCGATTGGTATGCACCATATTGGCTATGCACACTGCCCGAGAATAAATCTATCACATCATTTTTCTGTACCACCACAAATCCAACCCCAGTCAGCCAATGCAGGAATGACAGCAGTAATTTTCCCACTGTCCCGCCGTGGAGGAGCCTCATCTCCACGATGCTGCACCGTCAGCGAAATCCAGAGCAGGTGCAAACCACCCATGCGTGGAACACAAGCACACACATGGAATTGCTCACACGGACACACAGTAGCCTCACATCACCCGTAAGAAAAGGAAAAGATTCAAAGGAATGTTGTTTGGGTGGTCAGCTTCGAGCCCGAGGGCGATAACGCAGCCAGCGCAATTAGCCCAAACATGGAGAGCGACTGGAGGAGGGTGAGGATTTATGGCCTGTAGGTCAGCACTTATCGGCCCGGGGCTCTTTCTGACGCTGGATTAATGGGAAATGGTTTTTACATGCCTCACTGGTTTCCAGAACAAATTCAATGACTTCCAACAAAAAGTACATATCGAAACAAAAAGTATACATGGAATTTTAGTCTCTTAGTCTTTGCTGAAAGATTACGTAAACGAAGCATTCTCGTCCGTATTTGTCCGTTTAATTGTTTGTTGCTCGTTTTAGCACTCAGTGGCAGTCTTTTGAGAGGTGTTGAAGGCGATACAAAAATAGAGGTGGTTAAATATTAATGCACAGTAGCAAGCCAAGTTGTGTGACCATTTGGGGCTCTTGGCACAGAAGAGCGTTTCATATGGCACAGCGTTACCCAGAGGAACGTTCTGTTGCTCACAGGCTGCTCTTTCAAAGCTCTAGAAACATACTGGAGATTGCATGCTATGTTTCAAAGAATCAGTCTCAGATGTTTCTCTATACTGTAAACCTATACTGAAATAAATCTGTTGGATTAAGATAATATGTATGGGGCGGAGTAGAAAACCCTCAGGGCCCTCTAGGCCCTCTGTGAAGCCCTAAACTAATGTAAAACATCATATTTAAAAACTTATGTTCGATAAAAGTAGGACGATTTCCTCTATCAGATATGTATAATGAGATGTGGACTATACGTGAGATTGCCAAGTCTGGATTCCTGCGATGTCATATCTCTGCACATAGTCTAATTCTTCCCCGCTGGCTGACAGTACGGTAAATCAATGGGAGTGATTAATTTTGAGTAAGAGTAAAACTGACCAATCATATCATTTTTCTAAATGGTCGTGCTTTGATTTTTTCGAATTTTCCGCCATCTTGGGGGTCGTTCACCAACAGTCTCGTAAAGCGGAAGCACACGAAGTTAGTTCGCCAACTGCCAAAAACTGCAAAAAAAGAGAAAAGCTGATAACGTAGTTCAAAACAACAGGAGAAGACTTTGT
This sequence comes from Triplophysa siluroides, assembly GCA_006030095.1. Lineage (NCBI taxonomy): Eukaryota > Metazoa > Chordata > Actinopteri > Cypriniformes > Nemacheilidae > Triplophysa > Triplophysa siluroides. Next base: position 4,521,770 of record VCII01000846.1, on the reverse strand, counting down.
TATCACTAATTTGATCATCAAATTGTAGGTTGCTAATGTGCACATTTGTTGCTTAAGGCCCGTTCAGATTGCGGGAGATGCGAAAGCGAAACGAATACCCGAAAAAAAACAAGTTTTCATGTCAACGACGAAACGAATGTTCACTTTTTCTATTTGACGCCCGCACGTTAGATGGCGCTGATGGAGAATACATTTTACGCCTAAACTTATGGTGGCGCTCAACCGCTATTCAGCCTTCGGCTGCTGTGAAGAAGATAAGCTAAAAGCTTAGCACATAGCAATACAGGCTACTAGTACTGTTTGCTTTACGTACTTACAACAGCAGAACAGGAAATGGATTTCTCAAAGCAGCAGCGAAGACGAGTTTATTGTTTTTTGCCTAAATGAGCAAAGGAAGAGAAAAAGACGATATTGGGTTCACCCTATTCTTGAGGAGAGCACGGGGAGTTAGATTGTTTCGGGAGTTAAAGCTGTACCACTAGCGTTTTCATCGTTACTTCAGGACGATGGTCTGGGGGTTAATTAGTTACCAAATGGCATTTGCATTGAGCTGTACTATTTAAACATTTGTCAAATACTGTATGTGTACACTTGACTTCATGTTTGTTTACATGTGTATTTGCTTTCTACCTACAAGCAAAACTGCTTAGTTACTGTATATAAATCAAAATAAAGAAATTTAAAGAAACTGATTGTATTTGAAGACTTTTACTGGTACCGCCAATATATTTGTAATATCCCATACAACAACATAACATGCAAATTGTATTCAAATGAAAGATTATATATATATATATTAACGTTAGCTTTATTTGAGATGAGCGATTTTGACTGTGGTCTTAAATTTAACAAATTGTGCATATTTGTTGTTATTCTGCATAACTGTGACATTTGACCAGATACATTTTAAATTTACTACGGTCAGTTCCATACGTTTAGTTCACTGTAACGTTACCAGTTTAATATTTATATTTATTATAATCATAGTTTATTCGCTGGTGAATCTCTGTTTACTGTCTGCTAGTGTAGCAACGGTTTTCTTTGCTGAGAGCGCTCGTGAGGTGTCGCTTTTTAAACTGGCATTGTGTACGTCTGTGTTGGTTTTATGATCAGACTGGGAGGCAGTATCTGTCATGTGGTCCATTATTCCGTTGAAGAGCACATAAACGCGACACACCAATCATAACGCATACGTGTAATAGTGATTTGTATTTGCATTGCGTGATATTTTAGTGATAATTGTCTTGCTGTGTTCGCTTGTTGCGTTTCAAGTCTGGAGTAGCATTGTAAATGTATCATGTGGTAAGTGTGATGGTACAATGATGTAGTCTCACTTCTATAGAAAAGCACAGTACATTTAGTCATTTAGCAGATGCTTTTATCCAAAGCAACTTACAGAGAGTTCAGGGAGCTAGAAGCAATATGTCTGCAGGAGCAATAATACAATCATTTGAAATTATTATTTATATATATTACTCTAATACAAAGTTACTAGTTTCAACAAAAGCTAGACCACTACCTAACAGTACTGTGGTAAGTGTGTGTGTGTGTGTGTGTGTTGGGGGTAAGGCTCAAACGTCATGGTTCGCTAGCGTTTAGTAATAATATCGGTTGCACATATTAAAATTATGTTTACTCAGCATAATTGATCTATGTCCAAGTTGCACAACTTATGTTTTTAAAAAAAACGTGTTTTCTTTTTGATGAAGTTTCATTTTAGATCTCAACTAAAATATTTTTAGTTAATGTGACATAAAAGTTAAATTTATCCATTACAAGATATAATGTTAACAAAGTTTAACAGAAATTCAAGGGGAGGTTTGAAATGTTACCTCTCATGACTTAAGGCACAACTCAATGGTAACCACAAAACACAAAAATATAACAAACCCTATAAATCTCAAATCTCCAAATGTGGTCTTTTGCCAAGCATGCTGGGAACTGGAAATCCTCTGTAAAGCACACAACACAAATCATTCATGTAGTCCCAATTTTAATGGATTAAATTGACTGAACAAGAAAAAATCTGGTTGTGATTTTTTTTATTGTGCTGATTTAACTTTTTGCAATTTGCAAACAACTTGCAAAATCCCTTATTGTCAGTGTACTTTGCAGAAATTGCGTAGATGTCTATAGCATTTGTCTGATAACTGATAACGAAATTGAGGAGAAACAATAAAATCCGACGTTTGATTGTTTGGAACACAATCTGAGGTTTCTTTAAAACTCAGACACATTTCACAGATCACTGGTGTCTTTCTCTCAGGAGAAAAAATCTGAGAATCAAGAGAATTTAATTTACTCTCAATTTAATTTGATTGTTGTCTTCGAGAAACATTTGAAACATTAACAAGATTTGTGATTTCTATCCTACAGGCATTCACCAGCAGTAATGTGTGCAACACGCATCATACATTGTCAAAATGAAAAATTCATCTTTTCTGACAGCACTCATAAATTCCATTTCGTCTTCCTCCCTCCTTTAATTTGTCTGTTTGTACGTTGCTTTCAGTTCCTCGTTTTGTAACATTTGCATAGAGGAAATGGAGGACTCTATAGTGCTCTGATGCTAAAGGTTAATGACACTTTGACCTACTCGAGCCATTTTTCAGGGCCGTTGCCATTATAATGGCCTTTGATCTTCTGCAACACAAGGCAAAAAAAATCTATACACCTATTTTAATCACAATATAAATTGTTTCACTGCAAGGCAGGAAAATGTCATTCTGCTCTTTTGTTATTGCAAATCACAACAAAATATATGGTCCAGTCAACTGCGCCAAATCTCATGAAAGATTCATTTTCATTTTTCATCATTCCTTACAAAGGACCCTGAGGACATTGGCAGAACAGCTCTTTAATACCCCTGCTCTGTGCATAAGGAGCGGCGACGCAGACTCCATCACAAGCCGAACCAAACCTCATTTAAACTTCTCTTAATCACCAGACTCACAGCACAATCAGAAGAGCCGCATTCATCGCTGTCACACCACTGTGACCTTCACCAAACGCTTGGGGCGAATGCCAGACGAGCTGTCACGCCATCTTTGACAAGGCACATATGAATGCGGATGAGAGGCTTACAATTATTACTATTACTATGATTACCTTTATTGTTATTACACGTTTTCGTTGTATCAGGTTAGTTCCTTGAGAACAAAGCTGTCAGGAGAAACCAGGCTAAAACACAAACCAAAGATAAATCTGAAAGAGCATATGTGACTAAATATAAAATAGCTCAAATGTCTGTTAAAACGTGTTTCAGAGCCATTTAGAGGTCTGGAATTCTAAAGTGAGGTCCAGGACGGGGTAACAGGTACACATGCTACACATCTAAACACTGTTTCTGGAAATTATATACATACAGTTGTGGCGAAAAGTGATATCCAACCTGTCGTCTTTGACCTTTATTCAAACATCCATCCATCCATTTTCTACCGCTTGTCCGAACTACCTCGGGTCACGGGGAGCCTGCGCCTATCTCAGGAGTCATCGGGCATCAAGGCAGGATACACCCTGGATGGAGTGCCAACCCATCGCAGCTTTATTCAAACATATTGTAAAATAATTCTATGCATAGTACGTAGTTGTGCTTGAAGTGTAACCTGAAGCTCAGCTTTAAGAATTTATGGAGACTTGGGAAGAAATGACACAACACAACGCAAAGAATAGAATCAAGGCCCAGGGGAATGCCTTAAAAATATTACTACAAAAAAGGATCAAAATATTGACTGATAAAATAGTAGTCAATGTGTGCGTTATTTCCTTTGGGCTTTTCTGTAAACTACTAACATTATTTCTCGAAAATTTCAAATAAAAATATTGTTTCTATTTGGAGAAAAGGAAAACTTTAGAAACAGGTCAAAATAACAGAAAAGATGCTCTGTATTTTTCAGACCTCAAATATGCAATATATATGTAATAATCTTTTTTATCACACTTTTCATGTGTCTTGTCATGCTGGCAGTCTTTCACGTTGCTGTTGAATGACTTTGTCACTCCTGAGGTTTGATTTTGCTGAAATTCAACAGACACTGCACTGGAATGGCCACAATACATCTAAAAATGCTGAATAAATTACATTTTTAAATGGTCTCTTAAATTTTCCCCAGCTGTATAACACTAAACGTGGACAACATGAAAAAACGAGTGCTTTAAATAAATAAATAAACAGTGTACGTAACGGCACCATACACCTATTGCACCAACATTACCTATGCCGATACTTAACATAAAATAGTGGCAAAAAAAGCAACAGAAAAAGGTTTCTTTTGGCAACAAATGCAAAACATACCTTATTCCTTAAATAGAAGCCCCGCCTCGCTCTCAATGCTAGAGCAGCTGAAATACTGCACATTAACATTCATTATTGACTTCTACCTCTATCCAGATTCTGTAATTAGATCTCCACCGCTGGACTCGATGGAGGAAGAGAAGAGAGCAAGCCCTGAACCCTGCAAGGTAATGCGCCTTCGCCATCCATCTTCTGGCCTCTATGGAACGGATGTAAAACTGAATGTGGTTTCAGTAGGACGCAAGCTGTTCGGGAATGATTTAGCCATCCATTCCCCAGATCTAGAGATGCGAGGAGGTAATGAGGGCGTGACAGAAACCAGGGGAGCTATTAAACGTCGCTCCAGAACTGAGTAACGGCGTACTACTGTATGAACGAACGGCCGCGTTCACGAAGCGCACTATAAACAAGTAGTTAATTATTTAGACCCTCTGAAGGTGCAAAATAAGAGGGGGGAAATACAAAAGACTAATGCAACGTCGATATAGTGTCAATGAATTTCCTCAGGTCACAGACATTTAATGGCTTAAGGGCCCTCGCATTGAGGTGATGCGTTCGCTCACACAAGTGTCTGAACGACTTGAATTGCAAACACTGTTAATGAATTTATTCATTTTAAACCATTTAGCCAGATAATGAAAAAAGCCATTTAGACTCCGACGCTCGCCACTCGGAATGTAATTGCTGCATACTTCTGCGGATACAGAGAACGCACGTGTCGCTTACTCACCGCAGAACGGTGGGAAATGGCCATCTGCCATACCGTGGCCTTTTAGAACATGATTCTTATCCTGAGTATTAATGTTCTCTCTAAACACACCATCCAGAACTAAAGGCATAATGCCTTGGGTTTATTACCTTCTGCCATCTGTTTTTCCCATTTGCCTTTCAACATACAAGGAAATATTTGACAGAGACGCCGAGTCATTCCTGGACCGATTCAAATTAACGCAAGGTGCAGATTTTAGCACTCTAGAAATGGGCTCTGACTGCGTGGCTTTCTTCCAATTTCTTTTTTTTTACACAAATAATGTGGAAATCAATAGCCGTAGTCAGCGTGTGCTTTCGGAGCACTGGGAGTTCGATTTCAGCAGGGGAGTTCGAAAGGAAGGAAAGCCGAACATCCGATCGGATCGCTGAGCAGGACCAGCAAGCTACGGCATCCTGAGAGGAGCGCTAACCACGCACGCTGCTTCTTTTATCAGTCAATACATCATTTTACTTAGCCAATAACAGAGTCCCTCACACAAAAGATAATGGATGTTAGTTCCCGGTTGCCGGGGGAACTGCTGCAGTAGTAATGTAGATTAATTCACTGCAAACAGATTGATTTTTTCTTCTTTGTCGGAGTCATTTGTTTTTTCCTCGACGCTGTGGTCAACTACTGTAACTGCTCACCTGTGCGAAGAGACATCGACCATTCAGGCAAATGGGTAACTAAGGGTATTAAAATTAGTTCTGGCCCACAATCCTTTGCTTTCCCTTTCTCTCTGCGCAGCGGCGTGACAGATGGCGTCAGAGGTTGATGGAGGCATCGGTGACCTGCGTCGACCCTTCATCACTGTGCAGTCAGCAGTTTTGTGAGGTCAGGGCCAAAGCACTGCAGTCTCCCATTAAATATATAACGCCAAATAAAACAAAAACTAGGAAGCTGCACAAGATTGTGTTATCCTGTCCAACTGCATGAGAGGAAAAAGGATACGGAACCACGTTCCTGCAGGCATCATTTTGCTTCGAACTGGTTGTAAAGGAATCTTTTACGCTCTGTGCATTATTTAATTTGAGTGTTTATGTAAACCAAAACCACACATTTGTGATGTGGGCTGCTGCAGAAGGGCGATTGGGGAAGCAGAACAGATCTGGGTTCAGTGGAGATGCATCCCACAGCCCGGATACGGCTCATCGTGGAGTTCTCTTTGAATGCCACTCGTGTTTTCCCCTGAGATTTACGGCTTCTGGAATGCAGATGGAATTCAACAAACAGATTGATTTTTTTTATGTATTAAAAGATATAGCGCAAACACATTTGAAGCATTTGACTAATATTATTCTTTGCATACGCTTACTAATGAAAGTAAGTATTTTGCTAATTTCTTCACACAATGCGAGTTAAACATTTCAGAGTAACAGGTGTTACTTGCAGATTGGAAAAAAATATATATTATAAAGTCAATTTAACAGCACAGAGGAGCAGTTTACATTGGCTGCTTTACTTAAGGTGGAAAATATCCAATGCCTTTAGGGATTTCATTTTTATTCCCAAGTATACCAGTACCTCCCATTGGTCATTATTTTTTCATTCTCCTGAGCCCGAAGACTTAACAGTAGTTGTGTCACGCCGCAGCCGCAAAACACCTCTCTCTTCTGCCTGTGTCATGTGAAAGGTTAACAGCAAAAGCATATGGTTATAGTCAGGTTAGGTTATAAAATGTGGTGTCAATAACTGTCTAATAACTGACATGCGTACACTTTTCAAGTAAATTAAAACTGGCTTTACAAGTCACAAAAATAAATCGAAATTGCTTAACCTATTTTTATGAGTCGAAGGAATTTAAAGACACAAACTTAAAATAGTCATTTGAAAAGAATTGGAAAAGGCTATTTTGATAATACTTAAAATTATAAGACAACAAAAATGTGTTTACATTGAATGCACATTGCACAGGCTTTAGAAGTCATTTGAAGTGAAATAAAATTATATTATATTAAATTTAAATGAAATGAAATTATATAATTTAACTCAAATCACTTTATTTAATTTAATTTAAAAAAAGAATATTGCAATAAAAAAATATGTAAAGGAAAAGTAGCCAGATTTAGTAGATAAAGACAATTTAATTTAACTTAAAAATTCAAGTCAGTTTTGAAAGTAAAGCAGATTTTTTCCCCCTGTGTAACAATATTTTGCAGTACAACCAACAACAGTATCCCCTGCTGTGGGAATGCACTCTCAACAAAACTGGTTTCAAATGTGGATCCACACCCCTTCGTAGGAATCCCTTCAAAATCCCTTCATTCTGATAATTTGAGCAAAGTGGATGCATATTAATGTAATTGCGTGCGTGCCTCATTGCCCGCGTTCTCCCCAATTCAATCTCCCTGTCTCCTCTGGTCCAGGTGGATCTCCCATTGCTGCTGCATTGTTTATGAGCAGCAGATTGCCATGGTGATAAGAAGGCCTCACCGGCACACTAATAAGGCAAAGCTGGACTGCTGGAGCCAGGCTTAGGGCCATAAGAGCTCAGACCCCTGATGAGCATCACTCTGATAAGGTCGATGAATATGGTACATGCCTGTTGATGTTTGCAGAGTGCAATGAGATGCTCTCTGTCTCTCTCTCTTCTCCACACGGCCTCGCCTGCAGATTACTAATGCGTTCGTCTGGGGAGGCAAACCGATCGTCAATACGTTGGAGTCGACAGCAGCCTTGAGCAAGAGGAATCTGAAACGGGAGAGAGAGAGTAGCAATTTCTAGGCAAATTGGGTTGAGGGAGATTGATGGCAAGATATTTAGATAATATTTTGCTGAGTTTGTCTTTAGACTTGTTCTGCACTGCTGCGCAGGTGTATAACTATACATGTAGTGAAATTCAATGTAGCATCTTTAGGTTCCCATCTTTAAGCAGTCAATGAGTTCACCGAACAAACATAGCCTCTCTGCGATCTATTGTTATCTTTTTTATAGTATGAGTGGAAACGTATAAACTTTCTTTTGTCTAAACTTCAGGTTTGTTAATAAAGGTTTGCAAAAAGCCACACTCAAGTGCACAAGAAAGGTTAAAACTGTAATATGCTTTTAATGAGCTCCGTTGCATATATAATATTTCATAATTTTCACTGCCAATACAACACGTAGTTCACGCACCAGTCAATTTGGAAAAAAAACGGTTTGGTGTTAATGGCCTTTTCCATCACACTATAACCTGAGCTGCCATCATTTGCAGGCGGCCGTAAAACTCACTGGTCTTTTGATTATCACTCCACCATTTAACATGTACATCTGTAATAATCACAGGCTGGGGAACCGGAGCACTCGGACGATGCTCCTGACTGCAAGGACGAGAGGTGGGCGACTGTGTTTATAAGCATGCTTGTGTTTTCTTGCTTTGCATGTGTCTAAGCAGATATAAGGCACAGGAGCAGATTTATGTATTTACAGCTGTATGAGCTCCAGAGAATACAATACTTTTCCACATCATGCCCACTGATTCATTTATGTTCCCCCTTCTGATATTGTTCGTAAAGAATTTCATTTGCAGACAAAATCGTGGGCTGAAAAGAGTGCAGACATGGATAGCAACCATAAAACATGACTATAGTGAATATAGGGAATAAAGCGTTTGTTTTTTAATCAAAAAATGGCCCACTGGGGGGAATTTCACTAAGAATAAAATCAGGGGCGGCGTTTGCGTATGGCAGTTGCCATACCCTGGCATTCGGACAAAACAGTGGAAACTAAGTGTGCATATTGATGCTCGTTGAAGATAATCAAAATATTTTAAACTGCTGTACATTTTTAGCATGGGCGTCGGAACCATGTATGTTTTCGAGTGTAAAACATCAACAGCTTAGATGGTTTAGTTAGTAAAGCGTGCGACCAGTCACCAGCGTGTTGACCTTTCGCTCGTCTACATTTTCACATCACATATCATATAGGCATTTATTTTCAACAAAATGAAGAAACTATTAAAAAAATGCCAAGCAAGTGTTTCATAATAAAATGTATGGTAAGGGATAGTAGGGAGGTTTTTATTATCGACATATGCCAATAAATTGGCAATTATTATTATTATTTTTGTCATTTTATACAGTGATTTATAGAGAGGACAGGAAGCGAAGTGGATGAGAGACTGGGTGGGGTCGGCAAAGGACCACGAGCCGGAGTCGGGTCGAAGTCGGGTCGCCCGGGACGCACCGGCGCCATATGTCGGAGCACGAACCACTTGACCTTCGGCTCCGACATTATTTTTCATTTTAACAGTCACATAACAATCTCATCTACCCAAGCCAGATGTATAAATATTGCAAGATTAATAATATTTGTTACGTTATCTGTGAATAATTCAAAAATGTACTCCATGTGCCGGTGTTGCCCAGTCACGGTTTATTGCACTAAATATCCGTCTTTTGGATTACCTGTGTTTTCATTTGGATGAACATTTTGCACCGCTTCAACCTCGCCGCTACTTATGCAATAAACTGCACTGTGACAAGGTAAGACCTGTTTATATTTAATCCTGTTGCTGTTCATTTCCTTTTTTTGTTTGGCCTACATTTTAGACTCGCACCCGATCAACGTTATCTTTGGAAGTTGTTATTACAACATCTGGCTTTGGGTTTGAAGCGATTGTCACACACAGTATAAATGGCAGATGTTTTAGTAGATATTTTGTTGGAGTCAATCTTTTGCTGCAGAAATTAGAGCTTTAAAAAACACATTTTAAATGATATGAGGTATAGCGTTTGTTATCTGTAAGTTCTTTGTGCATGTTCGTGCATTCATTCAGTTTCATGGATTCTTGCATGTTTTGTTTAACGTTAGATATGATGTGGTATAATTTATGGTTCCCTTACTTTGGAATGTCGTTGTTGTACGGCCAGAGGAAATCCTAGGTTTTGGTGAAACGCCGCCACTGAATAAAATGCACCTGGTGACAACACTTTTATTTGAGCATATTTCATGAATCGTCTAAAGTCTAAAAGGATGCAATTTATCAATTATTAACTTTGTATGTTTGTGATAAACATTCAAACATTTTCGAATTCCAACCAACGGCTCACTCCACTACTTGCCCCTCCCTTTCGAAGCATTACGGTGGCTGACACAGAACTAAGATGCCATCACGTTTTCGCTTCTTTGCCGAAAGACGTTTTTACGAAATGTGCTCCGTAGTCCAGTTTGTCTGTTTAGGGCTCCTGTAGAAACAACATGGTGAATTCCATGCAAGGGGACCCGCGGTGTATGTAGACTAATTCTAAGGTTATAAAAACAGAACGTTTCATTATGTAAAGTCTTCATACGTTTCTGAAGACATAGTTATGTATATTATATTGCATTTCTGTCAATTGAGCCTCCGAAAAATTACACACTGGACCTTTAAACTATTTTAACAGTATAGCAATAATACCTTGAAACTTAAAAAGAAAAGCAAAGGTCTTTACCTTCAGTTTACCCACTGACTGAAACCACAGTGCTGATTTACTCACGCGTGCGACAAGAATGAACCTTGTCAACAGTTAAACCACCCGTCTTTTCCTCTGAGGCTTTAAAATAGTCCTGTCGTTATCATCAACATCGCACCATGCCTTTGTAGCGAATTCTCTTGGAACTAAGGCTATTGATGCATTAGAGACAAGGCTAATAGTTCATGCTGATGAGAGAGGACGAGCCTGGTGGTAATTCTTACACTCAGGAGGGGGCCGGGCATCTTTGCCGACGACTGAATGCATGATTGCGACTTCTTGTGGGGACAACAATAGCTCCTAATGTGTCAGACTGAAAAAATCATCTGTCAGCGAGAAAAGAAAGCAAATCAGGACTCTCCGTGATACTGTGACTTTATCTGTGGTCCTCACACCTATCACAACGTTTTAAATGTGATATCGGGAGAGAAATACAAGCAGCTGTATTGAAGAAAAAGAATTGCTGGTCAGAACTGTATTTTCTAGTAATGGCCAGAAGTTGGTAAACAGACTATATTTTTAAAACATATTAATATCATAAATTTCTGTATTACTTAACAAAATTATGCTTGTATTTTGTACTTCACCTTCTATTTATTTCAGCAAAAAGATATTAACGTAAGTGAAAGTTCAACCAAAAATGAACATTCTGTCATTATTTACGCACCCTCTTGTCATTTCAAACCTATATGACTTTCTTCCTTCTGCAGAACACACAAAAAACTATTTAATTGTGTTAACTGGCACCCATTTACTTGCATTAGCATTTGCGTCCATATAATAGAAGTGAAACGCTTTTGTTTGGTTACAAACTTTCTTTAAAATAGCTTCCTCTGTGTTCTGCAGAAGAAAGAAAGTGATACCGGTTTAAAATGACCAGAGGGCGAGTAAATGATGACAGATTTTTTTATTTTGTGTGAACTATCCCTTTATTTTGTTCAGTCTACATAGAGGACACCCATTCTGAAAGATCAAACACAAACCACATGCAAATAAAACTCTAGCAGACAGGATTACAGGTTCAAAAATCATGTCTCAAACACATTTAATTCTGTTCTTATGATAGTTGGTCTGTCTTCTGTTATGATACATTGGATTAGCTATATTAGATTACCATAATATGTTGTTTTAGGCATCATCTTAAAGAGACAGAACACCCAAAACGGAAAAAGCCATTCAAATCTCAGCCTCATACAGGTACCTTCAAAACCTGTATCACTTCCATATTTATTTATATTCCATATAAAGAAAACGTTAGACAGAATGTCCAAGCAGCTTTATTTCTTACAATGAAAGTGAATAGGGACTGGCGCTGTCGAACTTCAAAAATGACAAAAAACGACTTGACACTTATTTCCAAGTGTTCTTTCAAATATTTTTAAGAGAGCAGAACACGAAAAGTTGTTGTTCGCTGAAAATCTTCCTCTCCGTCACATCTTTCCAATCTCTTTCTCCACATTAAAACCTCAAGATGCTACATGTCAGGTTTGACGTCAACACCACAACATTCGTTCTCAAGGGCCTTGTGACTGACTTCCTATGATAAATTTTGGCCATCCAGCCCTCACTCTCAAAGCGCTCTCTCGCGCTTTTAACGTCCGAATGATATCCTAAGAGCAGACAATGAGACAGCTGTAATTAATAAAAGCAAATGCAACGAGTGAAATGATGCCTCAGCGTGTCTGCATGCGTCTTTATTTGTTTATCTGTGTGCGAGTATGCGTACGACTAGAGAGGGCTCCCAGGACCCGCTCTAAATCCTGCAGCAGCTCTTGGATGAGTGAAGCAGCTGGCCGAGGGGTTTGTTACGGTGTGCTGGGCTTCAAACAAGCACGGCCATCTGGAGCTCCTCCACCCTGAACGCTATCACACGCCTGCAAAGGGGTGAAAACAAGGGTGTAATACCATCGTCGAATCCTGAAGTGCTTCCTCCGTACTTGAAGAAGCCACATAAGAGGGATTATGAGTATCCATCACTAGAGGTTTGGTCTTCTATTGAGACAGTGTTATTTTCCCCGGCACATAGGGAGAAGAATACGGCTAAGTCGTCTTGAAATGACTCAGGCTATTCGATTTGTGAAGAGCAGCAACCGTTTGTTATGATTTGCCGATCAGTTTTCTCAAGAAATGCCGCCTAAAGCTTCGGACTAGAAGACACTGGCACAAGGTGTAAGAAGCATATGGCTTTTTATAAAAGAGCATGTGTTCCCAGAGGCTTCCCAATGAAATTGAATGGTAAGCCCACACACACACACAACAAAGAGAGAGAGTGCATGAATTAGGCATCTTTGAAGCATTTTAAAAGCTGCCCACATTTGGAGTCGCATGCATATGCATACAGGCGAACTGTTTGGTGGTACTCAGAATTCCTGCTAGAACGGAGCGATTACGTTGAAGGGTCCTCAGCATCCCCAGCCCGCCTGTGCCTCCATCTTGAGAAGATGTGTAATTGATTTCTGGTAGGCTTGTCGCAGTTGTTTAAGAAGTGATAAATGTTGGATCAGGTGTCCTGTGTTACATGCGCTCCGGAGAGCATCGGCTCGGCCATAATTCTCCTGTCTGTACGAGGAAGCCCGAATGACCGGATTTAATAGCTTCTCTATCTTTGCCATAGTAAATTACACTCCAGTACATGTGAAGGCGTGTTCCTTCTGGTGCTCGTGTTTTACAGCCAATAATAAACAAGAACAATCCATGAGAGAGAATGACTATTGGTTTATATAATACGTGATTGACACTCCCTTTCAAAACAGATTATCTTGGTGTTAACACCAAGAGCTTTAGAAAGAAGTACATCATTCAATTGCATGCTCCAACTGTGTCGGTACCGTGTAAATCGCAGAGTATTGTGGCACATTTAGATGCTGTTAGCATGGCTTTGATTTATCAGCAATAGGGCAGGAGGTATCCAAACAACACCAGCCATTTCACTTTCAAGCCTTAAGTGCCACTGAAAAGCTTTTTTCATCAACACGGTGAAATTCTAGCCTTTAAAGGCCAAGCCTTCCAATCTACTACTATCAGGCCATTAAGTAGTTCAATAATAACTGGTGTCTAACAATAATGGCTCTACCATATGCCTGTTCCACCCCTGTATGCTTCCAACACAAATACTGTACAAACACAGAGCTCATTCATATTCAGGTCACTTACAGAAACCTTCACACTGACTGTCCCTCGATGGTGGAAGTCCCAACCTTCACCTGAACGGCGTAATCCACTGCAATCTTCAAAAATGACTGGAAACTTACCTCTTCCGAGAGCACTTGACTAACAACCTTTTTTTCACTTAAAAATGCACTTGGACTTCTGCTCTGGTGCTGTACTGTTCAGGTACTTTTGTACTCATGTACAGTATTCACCTTGAATTAATTGTCTCTGCGTGTGATATAATTTGCTTTGGATAAGAGCTGCTAATTTATTATTTGTGTATTTATATAATATATAACTGAGTACATGTAAATAAAACTTTGTTTATTGTACCAAAAAAAATGTGTACACTAATTGAAAATAGCTGTATTTTCTTTGGATTAAGTGTAAATAGTAATTAGATTAGGGCTGTAAAACGATTAATTGCGATTAATTGCATCCAAAATAAAAGTTTTTACATAATATAAATCTGTGTACTGTGCATATTCATTTTGTATTTTAAACACTGAAACATATAATGTATATGAAATGTAGATTTACCAATAATTGAAATTATATATAAAAGTTTATAAAATTGTATATTTTTCTTACATATATGCTGGTATATATGTGTGTTTATAAATACAAAATTAATATGCACAGTACACAGACATATATTACTGAAAAACAAACTTTTATTATGGATGCGATTAATCGTTTGACAGCCCTAAATTAGATTAGTACTTTATTAGAGGCTATACTATTTGCATCTCAGTATTGTTACATTAAACATTAGGCAGTAAAAAAATGGTGTAAATGAGTATATTTATTAAAATTATTAAAATGATGCCAGCAATAAAGCCCTACACCTTAACTTACACCTACCCTAAACTTTATGATTTATTGAAAAATAAATGCGTTTATGATCTAATATCTGATGGAAAAGGTAGAAGAGTGAGCCATGGTTTTCGGACCAGGAAAGGTTTTCGAGCCATGGAAAAAATATATAAAATCCTGATTTTAAAACATAATAGTTATAGGTATGTGTTTAGGTAAAATTTTCATTTTTGTTTTATTCTGTGAACTACTAACAATATTTCTACCAAATTCCAAATAAAAAGGTTTCTATTTGCATTTATTTGCAGAAACAGGTACAAATATCAGAAAATATGCTATTTTTTCAGACTTCAAATACTGCAAAGAAAGTTCATACTCACTTTTAAGCAATACAACAGTAATATATGTTTGTATTAAAGAAATGTATTTTTATGCGATAACCTCATTTGTATCACAGTTTTTATGCGTCTTGTCATGCTGTCAGTCTTACACATTGCTGTTGGATGACTTTATGTCACTCCTGAGGTTGGAATGCTCTCTTAACTCTTTCTGTGGCTGTATACATTCAATTTAGCCTTCTGACTTCTTTAGAACTTTGACTGATTTTAGTATTAAAAATGTGTGTTAAAAACGGACTACATACATCTTGTCTTTTGTCGTGTCTAGTAGCGTATGCTCCTTTGCCCAAAAGGTGACTGGTGGACAAACAGGTAAATGACATTCGACCTGTTGAGAACATGACAGCAAAATAATTGGCTACTTTCTCCTCTGATGTCAGCGTGGCCCACTAGAAAAAGACCTTCATATTGAACCGAAAGAATTCTGACAACACATCCTGGTTCAAAACAAACTGAAGAGAATGCCACATAACACATCACACAGCATCCAAAAATAGCAATATACAATGGAAAGGGAGCCGTTTGGTTTATTTGTCTGCAAATTATTAATGTAGAACTAAGCTGCGTGCTCACATCACATATTAGCTGACATTTACATAGCATTATAAATGCTGGCAAGTGTGGGAAGCGGCTTTTATCCGGGTGGCAGAATTGGCTGTTTAATTAAGATAAAGCACCCTTTTGATATTTAAAATCTTATCCATACTGTATACCGCTCATGTTTCGGTTAACGCCTACTTCGCTATTATCCGTAAAAGTCCAACATTTGATGAACATTTACTCCTCAGCACACAGGAGCCACAAGAATGTGTTGATGATGCAATGACAGATCTGCACAACAGCTTAAACCACAATTCTACTTCACTACATGCAGGCTATTTTCCTTCACATTTGTTTAAACGTACCATTAGCTTTCCTGTATTTAAAGACACGTCTCCCTGAGGGGCAAGGTGATGCACACGCCATGTGACAGGAGCTGTTCAGCGCCGTGTTTTCCTGCTGAATACATTTGAGGTAAACAGGGAATACAGCCAAACATTTTCATTTCTGAACAAATGATGATCATTTCTACCTATTTAAGCATGCGGAATGCAAATGGGGGTATCAAAGACTTTTAAAGAGTGTAAATCCCTTGAAATCTACTAGGCATAATGACAGCTTCTTTTTTGCGTTTTGTTGTTGTAAACAGCCACCGAAAAGTAGCCGGTGATGTTTGCGTATACGTGACAGTCGCGTTTGGAGATTATTTGGGGGTTTTTTTTACCGCCGAGAGCCTATAATCAACCGCCAGAAACAGGGAGTCAAATAAGGCATCGAGTGTGCAGCGTATGCATGCGAGTGAATGTGCGAGAGCCTGTGTCAGGAATACAAATGAGAAAACAGCCGTGTTTAAATCTATACCGGTTAACTGTTCTCGCGTTCTGGCTTCCCGAAAGCCCAGCAGTCAGCAAACAACTCTCAGCTAAAAACAACAACAATAAAAAGAACCTCTTTCAACACTAACATGATGTGAGAGTTAATTACATATTTAAAGCCTCCGCATCTATCACCTTCATTGGATTCTAGCTGTATTTCGTTTGTTAAGCAATGATTAGTTTAATTATGCAACGATGTAGAGTAACCACTGTTTTATTGGGCTTGTTAGTTTAGCGCCGAGATTACAAACACAGCGTGTGGGTAATATGATACAAAAGATGCCAAACAGAAGCTGGAAGATCCCTTGGTGTACTGAAGAATAAAGAGACATATTTGCTCTGATGTGTACGTCTGCTTTGCTTTGCTGAAGAACTTGCAGAAATTCCAGTTTCATCATTCAGGCTCGCTTGTTAAGCTTATGGGCCATCAGAGGTTTCGGAGGGAACTTTGAGACAATCAGAGGTTTTGAAATCCCTTCGGTCACTTCAGAGTAGAACATCGAGAAGCTGAAAAAAAATGTCTGGAGGGACTACCTGGGAATCCAATAGATATTGGATGGATGGATGGATGGAATCCAGATGTAGTCACACTTTTTATTCCAGTGAATGTGTCACAGGGTAAGTATATTTTTAAAAGCCCATGTTTATATAGACGCATAACATAACCCTTTTAGGGCACTCAATTAAATACTTACAACCCCGGAGTGTTTTTAAGGTTAATACAAGACTTTTGTAACCAAAACATATGTTGAAAATCAAGGTCAAAGAATTTATCATATATGGTTCCCTCGCCGGTCTATGGTAATTTCCCCCCCAAAAGTGTACACATATATAAAATATAAATAAATGCATAAAACTTTATTTAGGAACATTTTTATTTCATTTAGGAAAAAAAATATTTTACTTAGGAACATTTTGTCTTTTATTTAGGAACACAAATACATACAAGATCACGGAGAGGAATGGAAACACCGTTGCGATTGGTCGATTAAGTTACCAAATATGGAAACTTGCCCGATAAAGGGTTAAAGTCTTGGCTACGAAAGAGCTTTGCTAACATTTGCATTGTCCGCCCAGAGGGAAAAGATGCAGGTCATTTAACACAATAACCTTTTGTGACTATGTTTGCCGGTAGCACAGCATGTTGTCACACGGTATGGGGTAAGTTGTCACAATGGGAACCTAAAAAATTTAAAACATGGTAAATAAATGTACCCAATCTGTCGCAGGGGTGGTACACTTTTAAAAAATACACCTTTGCACCTAAGACGGCATATTAGTACCTTAGAGGAACATATTGGTACCAAAATGTATATATTTATGTATACGTACATTTTGAATACATAGACCCCTTTTGCGCAGATGTCACGCTTACGTCACTGCATTAGCTAGAGGCAAAACAAAGGGAAAACTGGAGGCGGCCAATACAAACCAGCACAGATTCTGCTACATAAAGAGTTTAAAATATCATCTTGTTGTGTTGTTTAGTGCCACAATCGACGGAATACAGTATCCAATTTGATATTTTAACACATACCTGCTGCCATTGCAAAAAATAATACTGACGACACAATAAAACGAGCGGACAGAAATTATCATCAAAAATGCTTGCGTTTCACTTCATAACACTTAAAAAAAACGACTTACTTTTATGGATTATGATTTGGGTACATGTCTAAAAATATCTCATGTATGCCCAAATCAGGAACTGGGGAATAAGGTTATAACTTTTGAACTCATAGGGTATGCTAGCTAACTTTATTAGTTATACAACTAGCAGTTAACTATCTGCCAGAAACGAAACATAAAGGAAACCGTTTGTCATCTCTTTTTCTTTAGTTGTCACAAGTGCATTAGTATAAAGGGAGAGGGAACAGTGAGAAGGCTCATGTTATGTGTCAGGTTTTGTATAGTAACTAAAATGCATTTCCTAACGTTTCCCACTGTTAGTACACGCAGGCATCTATAGATGTATACGCTCTCAGTTTATCTTTACTACACACGCTTGGTTTCTCTGTCTGGTGTAGATGTCATGTCACTTAACTGGAGGTAATCCTGTCAGTTTGTCCCTGGATCCACTGAGTGAGCACGTACAGGTCGACCAGGTTCAAGTTAACTTTTTCAAAAACAATTGCGGTGAGTGAGTGAGTGACCTTACATGTTTTTCTAGTCATTGTCAAAAAGCAAGCAAACAAAACGTGCTGCCTAGCATTAGTAATGCGTTCAGGTCAGGGTGATATTTCTACCTTCACCTAAGCTCCGCCCACAAAAACACATCACAATGTTAACACAGTTAACCCTGGGTAAAAATCCACCCTATCGTTGATCTTGACTATACACCAGAGTGATTTACTTGTGTTTGCCCAGCAGCTATTACAGTAATATGTTGGTTTTGGAATTTTTAAGAAATTAATCCAATCATTTTGGCTGATTCAACATACTAAACTTCTAGAGCTTCTAGAGAAAACAAGTATTTGTTTTACAGGACTTTTGATGTAAAACTGTCATACCCTACCTCATGTGACGACCAAACAAATGCAAAGACGCATTAAAATCTGTGAAAAAGCTGTGAAAAAAATCAAGCTCATATGTTCATTTTTGAACTGATACTAAAATACATGTAAGAACATCAGTATTGTGTTGTTTACATGACCATTAACTTTTCGGTTGTATTCAAGATCTGCAAACATTGCACCTTTTGTCATACTGATCCATTTGTTCCATTTCAATTTTCTGCAACTAAAAAAACTATATTTTTGAGGAATTAGGGATAAATGTTATCACTAGTTTACAGAATGAAACAAAAATTATCATTTTACTTAAACACACCTATTAGGGGTGGGAGAAAAACTCGATGCATCGCGATTCATTATCTACCAATCCAGAATCGATTCTGTATTCAGTTCAAATTGCCACTGTGCACCGGAATAGAAATATCCGTTGACAGATGAACGTAAATGTGCTGGCAAAGTTGCTCCATTTAGACCAAGATGGACAAACTACGACCTGCTCCATCAAATTTGAAATCAGCTGTGTGTGGCAACACTTTGGAATTTGTGAAGACAAAGAGAATGGTATCGTTGATAAGAGCCACACTGTGTGCAAAGTCTGTAGGGTCAAATTCTAATATTTCGGCAACACGACTAACATGAAAAAACACATTACGCGCTTTCACTCGGCGCTGGAGAAGCGGCATTCTGTTTCGCACACTATCAATTTCAGTCAAAGGTCCCTCGAGCAAGTAGCAAAGCTTCCATCAAATTCTGAAAAGGCAAAGCGAATTACCCGATCAGTGGCGAGTTTTATCGATTAAGATTTGCGGCATTATTCCCTCTTGTTACCGGTTCTTGAGCAGGGGCGGTTCTAGGGGTGGCCAAAGGGTGCCCCCGTGTCAGCACACTTGGCCACCCCCCTGGCCCCCCAAATCTGGAACGATATTTCACCAAAACAGAGCAATTTTGAGCTGAACTGGTTTTCAAATGAAAAATGACAGAAAAATAATCATGACAACAAATGTTAGTGTGCCCCCTAAAAGCATAAGTGGCCCCTGCCTGGCCCCCCCAGTTACAGTAGTCTAGAACCGCCACTGTTCTTGTGCCGCGGTACAGTTTGCCATCACAGCGTTATTTCAGTGAGACAGCGATCCCCGCACTTTACTGTACGGTGAGACTAAATCTCATATCTTAGATTAATAAATCTTAGTCAGATTGGCAATAACATGCGATGTATGCACATTAATTACAACAGAATCGTATATCACAAATTACTGCACACTACATTACGGATGAATGGAAGCTTGCGGCTTATATTCTGCAAACGCGTGATATGAATGAAAGTTACGCAAATATTAATGAACTACTGCATAGTTTTGCAAACGAATGTAAAATTGTGAACAAAGACTTGGTTTTTGGAAGGTTTTTTGTCACTTTGGGAAGTGACAATGCCTCTAACATGGCTGTTGCAGCACAGCTTGGCAAGTTTCCACAGGTGAGATGTTATGTTCACACACTGAATTTGGAGCGCTGCAGTTGCCGTCAGTGTCAAGGCTGTAGGGAGGGTGAGGCGGATAGTTTCGTTCTTTGAATGAACCATGGAAAGCCATACCACTACAGAGCTTGTATGTCCTAAATGTAATTAACTTTCTTTATAAAATAAAAGTTTTGAAAGAAATCTTAATGTTCATTTTTAAGATAGCAATACTGTCAAACAGAGATTCTAACTACAAACAAAAAGCATAGCAACTCTAATTTTGATTCAAATGTTAAGTTTATGTATTTGCACAGCAGAATAATTATTTACCAAAAATTATGTTAAGAATCGTTTTAGAATCTAATCGTTGCTTCCAGAATCGGAATCGGATTGTGAAGTTTCTAAAGATTCCCACCCCTAATACCTATCCATAAATCAATTCAGAAAAACTAAAAATAATTTTGGAGTGGTCTCTTAATTTCCGCAGCTGGATATATATACTCAAGTTTTTAAGAACATTTTGACATCTAAAAGACCCTCAAACTCCAGTAATGACTCTCTCTCTCTCTTAATGCAGCCCCACGTTGATCACATCCATTCTGCGGCTGTCTGTTTTTTCATTGTGCCCTTAATCTCCAGTGTGCTGTGTGTTCGATAAGGAGAAGTGGCTTGGTGTGAAGAGCCTGGCTCTGCTAAAAGGAGAGGTTAATAAAGGGGCCATGCCTCCTCATCCATTGAGTGCCAGAGGCCCTCATCTGTGAGGAATGCCCAGCTAAGATGTTTAACCGAGAAAGCCAGAGAGAGAAAGTATAAAGAGTGAGCAAGGTGGAGGAACAGATGAAGAAATATTGCCATCTTACCAAAACAACACAGCTCAGTAAGACCCAGAATGTCTTTTCAGTTCACACCGTGTTAGTTCACCAGTAGTTGTATAATCTGTAAAATCTTAGGGGAGCTGCTTTTAAAAAATACATGGCTAAAAAAAAAAAAAGAAAAGCGCATATTCGGTTCACTGCACTGAGGTACACGAAGCCGTTCCGAATGCAGCGGCTGAACAAATTAGACCAACGGGGCCGTGCGCAAAATAAGAGCGTTCCTACATATTCAATGCAAAGTGAATGGAGATAAATGAGCATATTCAATATGTCAAACATTTACCAGCAGAGACGTCTTATGTCTAGAGGTCCCTTTTGATTTAACACGGGTTTCAGTTGCAATTTGGCTTCCAATGCACTTCAGCCAATCAGACGGGATCAGAATAAATCAACATGAATACGATAAGCACACACACACACCGACTTGGCAGATGTTTACACGCCTGCCTCCACACACACGCCTGCCACACAGTAAAACTGAAATGGCAGCACATCAGTTAGAAGCACACCTTGCCGCAGGTTGGAAGCCCAGAGGTCTTTATTATAGCGTGAGCTCATCATCATTACCATAACAACTGTATTACTAGAATAATCCTCTCCAGGCACAGACATGAAGAGCTTTTCATAATCTCAGAAGACTTGACATATCTACCAGTGCTTCTCCAAACTCCACGTGTTCCCTCTCCTAATGAACCTGCCTGTTATTGAGCAAAAATTAATTGGCTGAATCCATTTTACCCTTTAATTCTTGAGGAGTGTTTAACAGTAATTAACGTGAACCAGAAGGCATAAGGAGTGAAGTGCTACGAATCTTGACGCAACACCAAACCCACAAACAAATCTAGGATAAAGACACTCTCATACAGAGAGCTAATCTCCAGACGTTTGACATTTTTTAATAAACAGTTGTTGTACTGGATGCGTCTGTCTTAATTAACCATAAAAAAAGCCCTTCCAATGGCAGGCGGAGCGCGGGCTCATGGGGGACATCAGCAAATGAGAATCTAATGAAAGTGCGAGCTACCTCCCACTCATAAGCCCGGGGATGAAACGCAGGAGCCCTGAGCTCTGGCGCTGAGCCGCAGCAGGAGTTAGGATGCAACAGTGCGGAGTATTTACTTCAAAAAGCTTAATTAGGTCCAGACTCGGTAAGCCACCACTGCAGAGCCAGAGTCGTGGGAATACGGCGTAATGCCCCTGTGATTTTCCCTCAACTGAAGGACACAACCACACCCCACACAATACCAACTACGCGAAGATTCCGCACACCGATTGGTCGGGTGACATCGCAGGGACGTTGGTATGACATCAATGATGATGTCATCATATTTGGTATTATGCTAACCAGTTTTGTATTTTGTAGACCGTTTCATCGGAGTATGAAATATAGTTTGGCTAGTGTCTATTTATATATGTAACTATTTATATTTTATTTAATTTATGTGCATATTCATTTGTATTATTATTTCACCGTATAATAATTGTATTGAATAAACGATTTGTTAAATTTTGTTGTATGTTCGTTTTATTAAATAAACAATTTGTTGAATGGGTCCTGTAGTTCGGTCGCATTTAAACTCTTTGTAAATCGGTTTGAATAAAAGCATCTGCTAAATGACTAAATGTAAAATGTGAACAAACCGTATGGTACACTGACATCTAGCGGTTGAGCTTTGTATAGGAGTCTAAATTAAAAATATTGGAGAGACAAGTTTAGCCAAGTAACGGTTCTTCTCGGTTTCTTTAGATTGTTAACAGAAATAATCCACAGGCACTCTATTGTTTGTGAATTTGTTTTCGAAAAAAGTGCAAAGGGGAGGGGGGGGGTTAAGGGTAAACTATTGTCCTTTCTAGAAACGCACTGATACCAGTCCCTTTTACTACTATCTACTTTTGTCACCATTTATTTTATTATCTATATTATTTTGATAGTTGTCGGTGTGTTATTATAGACAGTTCAAAATTGTCTTTCCATGAACAAAAACGAATAAACATATATAGAAAATTCACAGCGTTACTCACACAAAGACCCACCCTATATGGGCAACACACATGAGCACACAAAACAATTTAGCTAAATACAAATGCCACATAAAGCATTCGATAATACATCAGAAAAAGAATTGAAATTAATATGAAATGACTTAAAATACAATGTGATGTATACAGTATGTTAGAATAAATATGCATTTAATGTTCCTTTCTTAAATTTAATATACTGTAACGTCGCTGTCCTCGGCTGTTCAAATTTGCTGTTTTTCAGAAAATGCAAAACAATAATAAATGAATATTTAAATATTGTCAAAGTTGACAAGCACTTTTTAATACTTATTATTGGTTAGATACAGTATTGCAAAACCCAGTTACAAACATAAATGGTGATTAATAATAATGATTTATGGCAAAAACTAAACATCACAAAATATGGAGATGCAAGATTTCAGAAGGACACCAGCAATATTTTGTTTAGCGACAATTCAAATTAACAGGTTTTTACCACTTTTTTTCTGTTCAAATTATGAACATTTTTGACAAAGTAGGTCTGCATTATTTAAAGTATCTGCATGAAGAACATAAAACCTTGCTTCCGAGGGAACTGTGCGTAACAGCAAAGGAGAAAGTGTCATGCAGGAAAAGTAAGTCGACCGAAGATCTGCAGATTAACACAGTGAATATTCCAATGCCCTCTACATTTCATCCTATCCTCCTGGACTGAGGTACCACTCTATTAATCATATTTAGTGAGATCACTTCCCTAGAGCATCTCCATCCCAGGAGGTTACGAGAACAAGAGCAAAGGTGCAAATCTACATTAAACCAGAGAGAGTGTAATTATAACCTAATGATAGCGTTTATATAAAATGGATCATTATGGCAACTATTGCGTTGAATTACACTGCAAGAAAATAGCAAATCACAATGTGCGTATATTTCTGTTAATATCACTTTAGTGGAATCATTTTATTGTTATTTAATTAGGTGTTAGTCTGAAGAAGATATTACGATCGAATTTAAAGCTGCACTGCGGCGTTTTTTCAACGTTAAGATCCCAGTTTAATATGCAGAACTAACAATAAGCAAACCATCTGTAGGTTGATTCCCCTGTAAAGTGTAAACACTAAAGCTCTGCGGTGCTATCAAAACGCTTCAGCTTTAAATGTACTTGATCACCACTTTCAAGTACAGCAATGTCACAGCAGTTTGAAAGTAAAAAGAGGCAAGACGGAAGTCTAATTTCAAGCATCCTCCTTACCGCCTCTGATCTGCTGAAACAGCGGATCAGGTGGTGGGCTTCCCATTGAGCGACAGACCCATATGGTGCAACATCTCACACGCACAACTCAGTCACACATAACCTAGAAAACATGTGGGCATACATACAAAATGCCAAGATAACTAGATCATAGGCACAGATTTTGACATTTTTCTTAACCCCTTTGCATTGTGGTGAATCCAGCATAGAATGTATTTCAGTTCAATTTCATCAGTGCACATTGCATAGAGAAAATCTTGCAATAATACCATGTATTTTAATACCGTGTACTGTCTTTTATTTTATTTAATACCATAAACCATACCATATTTTTTTTATCCACAGTTTTACTATTTTTTATTATAATGAATGTAAAGCTGATTTGCAATGAAAATTGTGTAAAGCCCTATATAAAAAATAGGCTTGAATGTATTTTTCCATGGTCAGATATTTTTTTTTAGCTTTCAACATTATGCCATTTAGAAGGTTAATGTTAATTATTTTAAAAGGAAAAATAAACCTAACCTACACCACAACTAAACTACTGCACAGAAAATGGATACACCCCCCACCCCCCCCCCACACACACACAAGCATGGAAAGTTTTATACAGTTCCCCAAGAAGAGGAGTTTAACACGGAAATGCCAGCGTTCTCTATCACCCGAGATAAAGTGGCATGCTGGGATAAAGCAGTAACCCCTTCTCCCTATGATCCATAGTGCTGTTTCTTGCTCTTGACTTCAAATAGCAGCGCAGCCCCTGAGGAGGACGTGTGTGGCCTCTGCACGCTTCAGACCCTCTTGGCCCTCTTGGCCCCTGCATCCCGTGGCCCTCCTTCACAATACTGTTTCAAGAACACAGAGACAGAGTGCAAGAGCCCAAACACCAATTACCTAATGGGCTGCTAGAGGCCCTCACAAAACAGCACCAGGGAGCATCGTTTTTCTTCTGCCGTCTCTCTTTTTTCTCTTTGTCCGTCTGCCAACCTGGACGAGGGGCCGTTGTGCTCCAATCTCACTTCTTAAAGCTCATCTCCTTTCGGCACCA
The DNA here is from genome assembly GCA_006030095.1 of Triplophysa siluroides. NCBI lineage: Eukaryota > Metazoa > Chordata > Actinopteri > Cypriniformes > Nemacheilidae > Triplophysa > Triplophysa siluroides. Next base: position 4,496,369 of record VCII01000846.1, on the reverse strand, counting down.
GCTCATTAGTTTAGTCAATACCAGTAGTGCTTAAAAACAGCTCATAAAATAAATAAGCCATGGCTAATTTTAAGCATGAATCATACGGTAAAGCTGACATCAACCACTGATTCTCCCAAAACTGTAAACATTGTGGTTCTGTGGTACTTGTGAAACATTTATTGTTTTTTTTGTGAATCGCAATGTGCAATTGTTGCGTGAAGAACTTATTTATACTTTTTTGTTTTGTTGTGTAAATGTATTGATGTTGATTTAGTCATTTGAGATTTCCGACTTAATAAAAGGGATAGTTCACTCAAAATGTTTTATTCTGTCATCATTTACTCACCCTTTGGTCATTTCAAACCTGTGTGACTTTTATTCCTCTGTAGAACACAAAAGAAGACATTTTGAAGAATCTTGGTAACGGTACATTGACTTGCATTGGTTTTGTGTCTATACAATGGAAGTGAATGGGTCCTGTCGTTGTATCTTCACCCACATTCTTCAAAATAAGAAGACCAATAGCAGATAGAGGAAGGGATCTGGAAAACCTGTTTGAAAACAATAATTATTTCTGTAATTTGTTTACATGACACTGTGTCATTTTTGTCATGACGGTACTTTAGCTTGAATGAAAATGTCCCCCACAACCAAAACCGACAAACAACTTTGTATTCACAAAATGACTGTGGTTAGACAATAGTCATCCAGCTCATGAAACGTTGCTCGGACACGCGTCTATTTTCCCCATTTCCCTTTCATTCAGTTTTTCTACTTTGTGTGCGCCACAATCTCGGCCGGCTGTAAAAGGCTGAAAGGAATTTAATAGAGCTAGCATTACATCCCGTGCAAATTGCGAAGCCAGAAAAATTAGCGCAGGCAGCAGTTCGCTTTGGAGATAATTCATCAGAAGATGAAATGTTTAATGCAAAAAGCGTAATTTGTAAAGATAAACGTGCATTTCCTACTCCACGCACTTTAACACAGATTTAATAGAGCTGACAGCGCAAGAAAGAGGGGGAGGCGTGCGCATGTGGGGGGATAGGTTTGAGCGGGCGAGTGACTGAAGAGAAGATAAAGGCTCTATTTTGCTTCTGCTGCCATACATTCGCCCCTTCTCGACGCAGAGAGTCGACCACTGACACGTGCGAAGAAAAGAGGTGAGAAATTTCAACGGCAACAATGGCTTGAGATGCATTTACAACGTTTGCACCTCCAAAGACGTTACTATTCCGAGCGCTACCACAGAGACTCGATTAAGAAGACTGAGCTACAGATGTAAATATGAGATGTGGGAGCATTTATGAACGATGACAACAAATCTGTACGAGGAGGAAACCTACAGGTCTTGTCAGATTTGATGAAGCTGTCAAAGGGAAGCCATTTTGAGAGCGCGCTCTCTCTCTCTCCCTATCGCCTTTAATGCTTAAACCATTGCCGCCCTCCCTTCGTAGCGTCCCTGCCCTCTTTTCTTTCCCATCAGAGAGAACCCACTCTCTGATGTTGGCTGTGCATGCTACAGCGTGACGTCTCAATAGCTCAGTTCTCCCTGATGATCAATGGCTTGTCAGAATGACTAACTGAATTAGCTGTGGAGGTACGCCATGTTAATCTCCATCAAAAGGTCACTTTGAATATGAGCATAATGTGCTCTGCGCCGGTGTCGCAGAAACGGGGAGGAGGAATCTGAATCACAGCTTTGGACTGTTGTGCTATTCTATTTTTGTTAAAGGTCTGAGTTGTGACAAACCGCAACAAGTCGGCTGCTTTGTCAACAGCTCCGGCAGAATGATAGCAGCTAGGCATATTAGCGTGAAATGTTTCTAGTCAGGGTTTTATTTTACCGCGTGTCATTCTGAGACGTATTTCCCTGCCTGTAGTTTGAAGATTAAAAGCAGACATATTTTGCATATTTCTTTTTCATTTTCTTTGTGTGTCAGTGTATAAACCTGCCCAAAAGACCCCTCTTGGGCATAAGAACAACATTTACATGTATGTATTAAGTCAATGCTTTTATCCGAAGTGACTTACAGTGCGATAAGGGATTTACTGCATTCCCTGGGATTCGAATTCTTGACCTTGGTTTTGCTAGCGACATGCCCTATCAGTTGAGATGCACAAAAGCAAACCATTAGTGACAGCAATGAGAACAGGCCACAATGTTTTGTCAGTGACAAACAATGTACACACATATTTCTCGGCTGAAAAAAAAACGCCAGATAGAAACCATCAAAGATATAGAAACCTTTAGAAACCTTATGCTATTTCCATTAAAAGCATTACAAAATTCCTTGTGTAGTGTGTTTTGGACATCATTCCAACATCCCATCAATTGAATCCATCACATATAGTAAACACCATAAGCGTTTCCATTAAATCCATTATAACCATTAAATCCGTTACATTTTCTATTGTGTTTTGGGCAGGGTTTTACTGCCTTAAAAACAACTGAGATTAAAAAGCATTGTCATTCAACACATAACCACTAAAAATCAAATCTGAATGTCGTGTGTTCCCATGCTTTTGATTAAACTGCACAAACAAGCCTTTGCTGATCTATTATGACTGACTGTTCCATTAATAAATTAGATTCCCTCTAAAAGCCAGTTTTTATTTTAGGATGGCAGCAAAATTGCTGACAGGTATATAAGGATTAAATCACATATATAGGTTACATAATGATTAATAACAATGTCATCACATTGCACTTGACTTGATTCAGTGTGACACAGTCAAATAGATCCACCAATACGCTCGACATCTCTTTATTTTCAGGTAATGAGATTGCAAAATTCTTAAAGAATACTGAAAGACGATGTCAGCTGAGGGGTGCATTCAATTTACTTCAGACTATTACAAAAACAATCACTGAAACACTTTAAATAGACTTGTCTTTTCCTGTTGTGGCATTACAAAGAGGTGATTTAAAACTGTGAATTCTTAATGAACTGGTTTTAAGACGAAATCATGATTTAAACTGACTGAATATACTTGACCAAGTTAAGTCATTTTTGAGGGTTGGATAAGATAAAAATAACTCTTTAAAATAACAACTACAGTACCGCTACAGTAAGTAAACGGGTCATTAGTCAATGTGTATGTGTGTGTGTGCGTATGTGCGTGCGTGTGTACACGTCCCTCATACTTGTGTGATTCATTACTGCTATTCCTGCTACAGTTTCTTTCAAGAAACGTTGGCCTTGAAATGTCTGTGTATAGAAAGTGATGGAAGTAATGTGCTCCAAGAAGAAAAAACATAACCATTCAAATCTCACAAATATAACTCATAATAATAACTCAATACCTAAATATAACAAACATAATGGTTTTTCAGTGCGTCAAGATGAGCCCAGATGTTGACATCAAGTACAGCTTCAAGGTATGTATTTATCTTAGAATCACTGAAAGGGCAATTTGAAAAGACATCCAAGAGCTATAGTATATGACTACTGTACATTACAACAAAAGTTTCAAAGCGGACGTCTCCTTTTTTTTAGGCCATTTAGCAGCTTTGTAGAAAACACGTCAACCGTTGAAGAATAAGATATATCTATAAAATAGATTATGAGAAAAAATATAGTTTTGTGGGTTCATAATTAATTAATAATTAATGAACGAAATCAAATACATGTATTAAATTACAAAATAATTGTAAAATATTTAAACCACTAATGCAATTGTATTCATGTATTAACTGTCTAAATAATTAAATAAATATCAAAACCAACAAATGGCAAGATGATGGAAATTGAAGAATTATATTTGATTAGACACCTCATGATCAAATTCCCTTTAACTACAAACACAAACCTTACTGTTCTCATATTAATTACTATAATCGATATTGCCAATACGATTTATCTATTATTACTATATCAACAACACCTTGCTGTTGTGCACTGTAGTGTAATGCAAGATAAAGGTTTGGGAACATCAGATTAGACAAGGTGCTGTAATTCTGTTACCCCCCTTAGCAAGGGATGGAGAGAGAAAGAGAGAGAGAGAGAGAATACGAATGCCTGCTGGGGCTGCTGGGAACAGCAGGCTGGCAGACGCAGCACGTTGTACTGTGTTCTCTTTCATGGTTTTTAATTAACAGCCTGGGAATTTCCAAATTCCGGGGGAAAAGAACTTGAATAAATGAACAGTTCTGTGAGACAGCTGTTCGCCTGTGCCACAAAATGAGAGAAGGGGGGCCAATAAAGTCTATAAATATGCCATGCACATCAATCAGCATATATTTATCTTAACATGAAAAAAAATCAAAACAGCGATGTCAATAAAATCGAGCTCTGTTTTATTTAACATTCAATGGACGGTGCCGACTCCGTTAACTTGGCTGCGAAACAACTTTGCCATAGATGAAGGTACAGTATTGACAACGTCGATAACATTTTATCTTTTTCGAGTCAAAGCTAGCAATATAAGCAAGATGTAACATTTCACAACATTATGTTTGCTGACACGATCAATACAAGCCATATAATGATATATGATTGAATTTTGACACAGTACAGGGGGATTGTGAATGTGTTGAGCAGGACTGTAAAAGGAAAGGCCACAGAGTGTCAAATATTCATTAATGTTGATTTTACAGATGGATGATTCCTATTTATCCAAATGTACAGTTCCATATATACAGTATTTATAATAAATTTGAGCTGGCATTTGAGTGTATGATTGATGAGCGTTGGACAAAACTAAAGCAGGAACATTATCACATATCGTGGTGGTTGGTAAAAGGTTCAACTTTTGTTGACCGCTCCCTTATTATTCTGTAATGACCCTTTCTTCTGAATAACACTTTTCTCAGAAGGACAAAATTGGTAACAATAACAACACTGTAGTAATTGAAGATACTAAACATAACTGCTGGTTCTTCCCTGTTCGACATTTCAGTACACGACAAACAGGTCAACATTACCCTAACAAACACGGTAAATAAAGACACAGTCACGTTGAGCACATCACTGAGGTTTGCTTTGACAAATGTCTAGCGCCACAGGAGTTTAACATGCAGTATGATTAGTTGTACATCATCTCCTGGGCAGCCTCATTAATCGCTGTTCTGAGATCAGTTCTAAACCAGTGACCGGATTTGACTCATAGCAGACTTGACTTAAGTTTGGCAAATTTATGACTCAAGATATTTGAAAACTTCATAGCAGTTACTTTGCCCTCACCTAAAGCGAGTCATTCCTCCACCGACTGTTTTCATTAACATTTAAACAAAATCATAGAGTTACTGTCATCGAAAAATGTATGCTTAAGAGATAAAAATCCTGCTATCATTTACTTGTCCAATATAATGGACAAAGCTTTCCTGTAGCTCAGTGGTAAGAGCATTGCGTTAACAATGCAAGATTGTGGGTTTGATCCTAGGGGATTAAAAATACCTATGTATAAATGTACAGGATAATGCAATGTACGTCGCTTTGGATAAAAGCGTCTGCCAAATGCATAATTGTAATGTAAATGATAATGTAGTTTCAGGCTTGTAGATCTGACTATGTCCACATGGCACAAGAAGAGAAAGTGACGGACAGCTTTTTTCCCTATTCATTTTCATTACGTGACAAAAAGAACATCAACATTATTTAAAGTGTTCAAAAGTAAATGATAAACATAATTTCATTAAATGATATAAGAAAGCACAAAGTACGAAAGCAGAATGTGTAATCTGGAAAATGTTTGAGTACTGTAATGAATAAATAGTCAATAATATCACTTGCCAAGTATGTTCAAGGCTTTGAAACACATAATTCAATGCTAAAAGTCATACTCAAGAGTCTTTAGACTGAAAACTCTGAGGCGTTTTTTCTCGACTTGACTCAGTGTGATTTTTGTGCCTCTAATCTGTCGCATTGACTTTGAAGCATTATTTCCTCACAACTCATGTGCTATTGATGTTTGTGTAAATTCTGCATCTTGTTCAGTGCCTGGAATCCCTCTTCTTCATTACTCACTCATCAAAGACCGAACTGATGCTGTTACTCTTCTGTCTATAGATGTCACTGAATCTTGACACATGTTTAAACCAATAAACAGATGAGTACTTTAACTCCTCCTCCTAACAGGCCCCGTTCAACTAAGTGTAAAATGTGTAAAATTATTTTGATACGAGTCGTTTTATTTGTAAATGTAAACGTTGTGATTTTAATGAGATACAATGACAGTATGCCTATTTGACACAGTACATTTAAACATATTTTCAGAAGAAAACAAAAATATTTTTTTAATAAAAAATTTAACATGCACCTTTTTAGCACCAATTGGCTTAGTATGTTCAGTGATAAGTCTTTTGGCTTCTAATGAATAACTGCAAACTGATTTAGATTTTACTTGTGTCATTTTGGCAGTAGAAAGAGCTCATCGTGAACTTTCATTTGATATATACACATCTCCATTTCACCCAAATTGTCCCTTACACCCCTCTGGTTCTCACCCCTCGATAATACATTTTGTGTTCCACAGAGGAAATATTCATATAGGGGTTTTAAACAACATGAGAGTAAATAAATGATGACAGAAAATTTATTTTTGTGTGAACTATCCCTTTAATAATGAATGTCAACGTCAACCAATCAGATGATCCATTTCCAAAAGCCACTTTCTAAACATTTCTCTAGGCTTGTGTCACATATTGTGGTGAGGTCATTGCTTTGTAAAGTATCACCAGCCTTGATGTCTTATATCATAAAACACTTTGATATAAACACATAAACACACAGTTCCCACCGTTCTGGCTATGGCCTTGCTCTCAATGTGACAACACAATAAAACAACGTGTGCTATTCAAGAAAAATCAACAACAAACAGGATTTACAGCAATTCTAACACATTTTTGACACCCGCTATCCGTTTAATAATATCAAATTGCAATTTAATATTAATGTTGCACTGCCCCTTTAAGAAGAAATCAGTGACAAAAGTTAAAGGAGCTCATGAGGCGCTCAGGAGGAATATGGGGAATTAAAATTCAAAGACAGTCTCTGACATTCAGCGAGCACTTTGGGAGCGAGTCTGGCTTTTTTCCTCTTCTACGCGTGCAGGACGCAGAGCCTGAGCAAACAGAGCTATAAATAATGTGTTAGGAAACCGTCACCCTACTTACCGGCTCTGGCGGGCACAGCAATGGCGGCTTTTAGCTCCAGCAGAAGTGGAATTTGATTCAGAGGACCGAATCCCTTAAACAGAGGCAGTAAAGCTAAATCAAATATTTTATTTATCAGGCTGTTGAATGCAGCAGGACATAAAGTCAAGGGGTCACAATATACTGTGTTTATTTGCAGCCTCGTGTCAATAGGAGCCGGTGCTTCTTACCGCGGGAGAGATATACGAGCACGAGCCAAAGCCATGTACCGTAAAGCAGTCATAGAAAATAGCCGGACGACATTTTGAAAGGTGTTTTGCTGTGTGAGGTTGTGTCTGGTGAGAAGGACTCACTGGGGGAGCTGTCTTCATTTTTGCCACCCGCGTTTGAGCCGTGATTCATGCTGTCTGAAAATGATGACCAGTGGTTTACCGCAGACCCTCGCACCCAGAATCCTGATCCCCCCATTAGGAGATCCATGTGCTGGTGTGCGTCTGCATGCTGAAAAGGGCAGATATGGTGGGTGACAGGACCTGTCTGGCTGGGAGGTACACCTGCCTTAGTGTGAAAGAGATCAAAGTTCCCTCCATCCCTCCTCATAAATCCAGCTCACACGTGTCATCTTTCCCCCTCGTGCAGTGGATTTAAAAATACAATGAAAACCTCCATTTGAATACATTTCTGGTGTAACAGGCTTCATAATGTTTCAATAATTGTACTAATGTCACATTTCATTTACTCCCCTGAGGTCCTTTTAATGTTCAAGTTTATGTAATTTATTGTCTAATTTATTGCAACCATTTCCCAGCCTCCTTCGGACCCTTAGGATGAAACATGCTCCTTTTAAAGTGATGGTTCACACAAAAGATGTAATTCTGTAAAAATTGTTTAGTCACCCTCGTGTCATAAAAACCTACATGACTTTCTTCTGTGCAACACAAAGAAGATATTTAGAGAAGTGTCTACTTTAAATCGTGGCTGTAGTTTCACAGCTGGTTTGCCAGTAACTTATTGTAGATTTACTGTTAGATTTTGTTTTAAAAATAAACTTACCTAGTTCTTACATTTTCTTTCATAAAATAAGACTAAATATCTTAAATCACTTTTCTTGTATGGTCATTTAAGACGTTTTTAATATTTTTACTAGAAAACAAGACAATAGTATTAAGTAGTAATTAAATCTATAGTAAGTTACTGGCAAACCTGCTGTAAAACTACAGCAAAGTGTTCATACCATGGAAGTCAATGGAGGCCGATGTTAATTAGTTACTAATGTTCTACAAAACGTCATTTTTTGTGTTATGCAGAAATAAAACAATATCTCACAGGTATGAATTGACAAGAGGGTGAGTAAATCATGACAGAATGTTCATTTTTGGGTGAACTATCCTTTTAAGATCCTAATGCAAACCTTGAATAACCTCTTCGTAAAGCCCACTTGACATTGTGACAAGTTCACACAACAAGATTGAAATGTGCTACGCAGATGGAGATCATACAGAAACGATCAAGGATCTTGTCAAAAGTAACCTTCAGCTGCTCGCATCTAACAGTTGCATTCTTCTGAAGGACAAGCAGAGAGATGCTGCACGCAGCCAATATCCCACATTTTGCTCATATTCTCAATACCTCTGGTGTGATAGCACCTCTCCTACTTCCCCATACAGCTCAATCTGATTGGACGGGCAAAATTGCTAAATAATGCATAAACATATTGTGTAACTGTGAGCAGTCGTGTTCAGATGCTTTTTTTAAATAAAGATGACGTCTTGAACAGTTTTCATAGAACAATAAACTCACAAGATCAAGGAAAATGAGTTTTTTTCATGATATGATCCCTTTTACCTATTTTCCACAATCCCCACCAGAGGCAATATGTTTGCTCATTCGGCAGAAGTGAAGTAATAAAATATGAGAATGCTTTCAAGCAGCAGTGCCGAGGATCAAGCACAGGCCCGGGGCAGGTACCACGCCCCTCCGCCCGCCCCGCCCCATCAAAGTGTGACCTCATTCCACCAGCAAGGCTGCCACTCGCTTATCGGGTCAGCGAAAGCCGGCCGACACGTTTTCACCTCATTCCGCTTCAGTAAATTGAATTTTAAAATACAATCTCTCCTGCGTTCGATATCGATGCGGTGTGATTTTTTCCCCCTCCCTCCGCTGGAGGAAGATTTGGGTGTATTTCATATGGAAAGGGAGAGTGGGGTGTTATGACACTGTGCATCTCTCCCTCACACACACACATAAACAACGCATGGTATATGGCCTCGCAGCGGATTCTACTTAACCTTTACTGTTCCTGAGGTCAGGCTTTAAATTCACCTTTAAAAGAGCACAATGGCAGCTCCGACAGGACTCATGGGATTTCTGTCTGCAGGGCAGGCCTGCCTTTATTTCATCCCGTGCAGGGTGTCACCTCCTGCAGGCGTTTTTTCCTGCAGGAACGCTGCTGGCCAGAGTTATTTGCGGCCATGTGATTGACTCATGAATCTGTTAGATGAGAGCCGCCGAACAGGCTGCTCCGCCTCACACTCTATCAATCAGAGACAGCACAGTATGGCTAAGCCGTGTGCATTCTGTCAGCATTCAGTCACACACGCAGGAAGTACTCACACTCGGGAAAAACACAGGCATCATCACACGATGGTGGTGAAATGACAACAATATGGACTCTATTTTACGAGACTAAGCTTGTATAAACCGCAGCACCAAAAAGTCACACTAAATTCCAGTAGGACATTGTGGACAGGTTTGATTCCCAGGGAATCAAAAAAATGTATAGCTCGAATGCACAGTAAATCACTTTGGATAAAAGTGTCAGTCAGATTCATAAATATTTGTAAATAAATACTAGTGTAATGTGTAAAAAAACACATGTCATCAAGTGTCATCGCCAAACAAATGCTTGAGCTTTTCTTCAAACCTAACTTTCTGTGGCATTTTTGCAAATTACTTATTACCAACGGGTCTCAAGGTGTTTTTAGTGGATACTCTTTAAGGAGTAGAGCTGTCACAATATCAGATTTTCACTACCAGTTATTGTGCCTTAAAGAATCCATGGTAACAACATGATCACGATGTCTATTCAAATAAAAATATATCAACATAAATTTAAAAGGTACAGCATTGAGCGGTGAGGTTGTGAATTGCAACCTACGGCTCACTCAACCCCTCTTATTCGAAGCAAACGACAGAACTAAGATGTGGTCATGTTGTCCCTTCTTTGCTGAAGAAGATAATCTATTTACGAAATGCGCTCTCTGTAGAGCAGTTTGTCTGTTTGGAGATACTGTAGAAAAAACATGCCGGATTACATCTAAGGAGACCCGCGGTGTATGTAGATAGAAATAGCTCATTCTAAGGTAATAAAAACATAACACTTCATTATGTAAGATCTTTATACACCTCTGACATAGTTATGTACATTATATTCCCTTTCCGTCAATAGATCCCCCCAAAATTAAACACAGCACCTTGAATCTTTTACAAACTGTAGACAAATATATCAGACTAATCCATCTTCAATTTTCTTTATTGTGTATTTTGCCTGTTTTGATCAATGACTTGCATGTATGAGGGCAGAAAGAGATTTCTAGATTGAATTATTTATGATATTATCGTGTGTAGCATTTCCAAAATATCAATAATCATGGTTATTATTAATATCACTGTTATTGTCGATACGGTATCTGGCGACACCCCTAATATGAAGTCAGTTCAGCTGAAACAAGTAACCCACGCATGTAGTTCATCAAATTAACTACAGGCAAGCTCCACAAACACAACAAAATACTTTAGATTTTAAACAATGTATTGTTGACACCTTTTTATGCAATGTTATAATTTACAATTTTATTCTATTTATTTTAAAATAAATAATTTATCTATGTTTTTAATAATTTGACCCGTTTTTATCAATTTTATACTTGACCATAAATGACTTACTTTGATATTTTGTTATATAAGGCCAAGACATTTTTGGGCCACTGCACACGTTTTTATTTCGACAGCTTCATTATCACATAATTAGTTCATTTTTTGGCCCATAGCACTTTTAAGGAACATCACACCAAGAAAAAAGAGATTCTGTTCAGGTTGACGTCACTTTGCTGAGTCGCTACCTTTGCAGAAAGCCTGCTGTCGAGTACGTGCGTCATGCCAGTTTCTCAAGAAAGGAATAAGTGCCCGGTTATACCTCTGCTTTACATCAAAGCATGTCTGTTGGGGAATAAATCATTTATCACGATTGGAATAAAACAGCACTATAGACTCTTGCTTTAAAGAGTCCATTGCTTTTTTTCTGTAATCTGACCAGAGTACCATTTTACCACTTTCATCATTGACTGGCCACTGTCTGTGAGTGCCATTGCTCGGCCAGCCCTGTCTATAACATACAGTCGCTACCAGCATCATTAATGTAAGCACCGCATTGAAACACAACACGGCACTATAACACTACAACAAGGCACGCCTCTTAAAAAATAAAACAGGCAAAACATTGACTACAAACCATAGGTCTTAAATCTATCTGCTTGTGGTTTTGGTCTCGTAGCACAGGGCTGTGTTTTTGTAGTTGAGCCACACTTGGACTTGAATGTCAATGCGTGCTGTGTGAGCAAGCCATGAGTCGAACGAGGGGCATACAGATGAGCTTGCCTCTTAACAACCACTGATAATGATGAAGAATGGTCTGCTTCACAGGGTCGTAAAAGCACAAGGAGCTTTAGAAACGCCGATAGCAGCCCCAGGCAACCATTCTTCCTTGCTGTCCATTTCTATCCACAGACTTCATACTTTGCATGCAGGTGATAATGAGTCAACACTTCTTAAAAGAAAATAAATGAACAACTGTGAGTGTGATATCCAAGATCATCGGAGTCTCGCAGGAGAGCGGTACCCGGCTAGACCCACTGTTTTGACAAAATTATCCAAACAGCTTGTGTCAGACAACAGAAGATGATAGATGAGGGAAGAATAATACAGACGTACGGTGCAAGCATTCAAAAATAATCTCCATTCCACATCTGTAACGGCATTAAATTGTATCTTGAAGGCATGTGTTCAATAGAAAAATAACATCAGGCGGGTTTAAAACGTCTTAAAGGAACAATTCACCCCAAAATGAAAATTCTGTCTTTATTTACTCACCCTCAAGTTGTTCCAAATCTGCATATATTTCTTTGTTCTGTTGAACACAAAAGAAGATATTTTGAAGAATGTAGAAAAGCAAACAGTTCTGGGGCTCTTTTGACTACCATTGTAATTTTGACTACTATGGTAGTCAATGGGGTCCAAGAACGGTTTGGTTATAAGCTTTCTTCCAAAAATCTTGCTCGTGTTGATCAGAACAAATACATTTATACAGATATGGGACCCCTCGACGGTAAGTAGATGATGACAGAATTTTTATTTTTGGGTGTACTGCTCCTTTAAGGGTGAGTATTATAAATAATGACAGAAATTTAATTTTTAGGTGTACTGTTCCTTTTAAACAAAAACGCAGGCTTAACATACAACACGCAGGACTCTCTCAACCATACGCTGCCAGAACGTCTCGCATGTATTCTATTCCTATACTCCAGATGTCCCCGCTTTTCAGTATGCCCGCAAGACATTGTCATCAAACTGGTTGCTGAGCTCCACATCTTTGAACAAGGAGGCTAAACTGGGAGAAGACATGCATAGCAACAGCAAGGTCATCTTGGATGAATCCTTCCTACATTATTAATATAAGCATGAAAAAAAGAGAAGAAAAGGTAGAACATGCATCGAAATGAAATCGTAATGCCCTTAAGCTTCACGCAACACAACCTTTACCTAATGTTCTACCGAGAGAAAAAATATTTTTTTACTCCAGGTCCAGTGTGATGCAACAGCGTATTCATCACCCAACTGATCTACCTCCCAGCCCTTTGATTGCCTTAATTAAATACTCACCGACAAGAGCCCTGATTTTTTTGCATCAGGGTCATTTTTGTTCTTTTTCACAATGTCATCTCATTACTGGAAATTCTTGTGATGATTTGCATATAAATTATCAAATCTGTAAGTACCCTGCCTCACTCGGTCAACTCGGCACGCAGACGCGCTCACAAAAGAGCCTCGTTTTTCACTGATGGAGTGAATGAACTTAATTACGTTTTAACCACACAAGCTGCGTTTAGTTACGTGGTTAGTTATTCTGTCAGTCAGTCACTCTGGAAGAAATTATACAAATTATATTCATCTGGCAACAAAACAATTACTAGGTGCATTTGAAAAAAGAAAAACGAAACTAAATTTGTTTTAGTTTCAAACCTCGGTTGCAGCTGCAACTCGAAAATATCAAAGACACACAAAGAGAAAAAAATATCCTGATGTTCAGTGTCTTTGATATATATAGGAGGGAGGTTAGACCACAGAGGAGGAGAGGTCATACATGGAAGAGAATGCTCACACTTTTGATGTGTATATTGAGTTGTATGTATTTTACAGTGTAAAACAGACGGAGGGAGATGGACCAAATGGACTTCAATGGACCTCAACCCTCAAATATATACTTGCAACATGCTAACTGATTTCACACACGTCAGTCAAAACTCTAACCCCGAATGTTACTTCAAACTGGAGTGGGCTTCATCATAACAATATATACAACGATACACGTTTATAGAAACCTTAACCCTGTCCACACCAATGTAACACCTTGTTTAATCCATTGGTGGTGGTTGAGTAGATTCCTCCCTTCCATGTAAAGCGGTTTGAGTGTCCAGAAAAGCGCTATATAAATGTAATGAATTATTATTGTTATTATTATTATTATTATTATTATTATTAATCATAATCCAGATAGCACAAGTACAAGATCTGGAGGTCTGGAAAACATCAGCCGTGTAAAAATATCTATATAATAACATTCTAAATCCTAAACATCTTACTGACATTTAAAACTCCTTATTGTATCTGACAGGAAACGTTTCAGAGACGTACTGCAGATCAGCAAACAATCAAAAAATGTCTTGCAGATGTAAAGGCAGACATTAAATAGACGTCTCAAAGATGTATGTATGCTATCAGGGAAGCACCTCTCCTCCTGCCCTGGATTTGTTTGTGGACCCACTTGGTCTGTGTGTTTATCTTTCTCCATGTTACATCATCATACTCGCATGCAGCATTTCATTCTGTAAGTTAGCCACACCCACTTTTTAACATACCACAGTACAGGGAATTCAAAAAATTCTGCTGCAGTTGACATTTTATTCCATCGAACCTTATTTACCTTCATACAGCCCTTGTTCTGAAATTATTAACCACCACAAAAAATCTAATTATGGTGGAATCCTTCTCTACATGGTTATACACCACACTGAAAATGTAACCTTATCAGCTCTTCAGTCTGCCTCAAAGTAATAAGCTCTGACAGAATTTCACTCTCAAACAAAGTGAAATATACAGTTGTACTGAGAATATCTAGTTTGCTTGTGCCTACCCTGCAAAATCCAGTGATTACTTTTTCCATCATAAGCATTCCATCAATGCGTTTCCTGGCACACAGGTGCATCTTCGCAAGTGCATTATAGTTTTGTGTACAATATGTATCTGGAGGCTAGTGAACAGACTGTGGGTGGTGCCAACTGAGACCAAGACTAACTTTAGCCAATGAAACTTCTTATTGGGTCCTTAAGCGATAGCATCAAAATGTGAGGGGGTGAATCAGAAAATAATTGATTGAATTAGAACCCACCAACCATTGCAATGGGCTGTGCAGTAAAATCTCCATCCCCAACAAAAATTAAAAAAAAAATATCATGACATTTACCCAGTTCAAATTTAATAAAAAAGAAAGAAATTTTAATTAAAAAAATAAAATTAAAATGAGAAACTTGAAAAATTAAAATAAAAAATTTGAGAATTTAAATAAAAAAATATTATGATATATATATACCTAAAATTAAAATATATTTTTAAACTACATTACATCTTTGCATTTTAAATACACATTTACATAAAATTTAAATACATTTAAATAAAAAATTTAACATTTTAATAAAATCCTCCAAAAGAATATTCTCATGCACTTATATTCCATAATACAGACATCGGCATAAAACTTCTGTTCCAGATGATAAAACTTGAACAAATTAAAGTCATATTTCGAAGAACAAAGGCAGAAACGCCATCTGGAGCAGAGGGTTCAAAACACATCAGACTTTAAGATCTGCAGGAGGCCTATTCCGCAGTGTTTTAGCACGTAGAGCGCAGGACACTGCGGTGACACAAACCATCTTGTATATTCACAGAACGGTCCATAGGGAAAGACAGTGGAGACAGCGATTTGGTTCACTGGCAAAGTGGAATTCCACAGCTTAATGGGCCAGAGTAAAAAAAATCAGTCTGCCATTCAGCAGGCAAGTGGACCGATAGAGAGAAAGAGAGGAGGGTGGGATTTAGCAAAAGGATGAGGGAAAATATGGGAGGGGCTGCAAACCTCGTACACATACTGCACCCCATGAGTTGAATACAAATTGGAGAAGGTGGGAGGAAACCATTAAATGGTCATTAATGCAGGAAACAACTCTAGCTGAACTTTTTATGACACAGTTTATGTAGTCTACAGTCATAACCATTCATAAAGCTCGACATAAATTGCTAATGATTGTTCTCTGCAGATTAGGGACGATGCATGAAAATCACAGAGTGAAACTAACGCTCTCCCTAAATGCACAGCACCTGAAAGAAGCTGTTTGTGAGGGTACAGTAGCGAGAGAGAGATGGTGTTTTTACTACAATAGATCTGTCTTGGATTGACACAAAGCAACCTGAGAGATAACATGTGGGTCCGATGTTGCATACTTCAAATAAATGTGACCAGAAAGATAGTAATGGCTACTGTAGTTCAATAGCAAGTGTTGCTTGATTTAAAAAAAAAGTAAGCGATATAGGCTATTTATTCTATCATAAAATAAATCATTTGAACTAAATGAGACAGCATCTGTGTAATTTAACATAAATGAGTTCCTGTTATTCTACTGTAGTTGTTTATCTGTCATACAACAATAAACAACAGAGGTGCAATTTTTAAGTCTTCAGTACCTTTCTAATTTTATTGAATTGGAAGGGGTGGCTTCAATAATGGGATAAAAACCTGTGATTGTATCTGCCTATTGCCTATTTCTGCAGATTTACATTTACATGTACTAGGCCTTAGCCAAAATAAAATATTACATTTAATAAAATTAAATTTCATAATTCATTTTCGTTTGCAAAATAAAGTAAAAATATAGTTAAACATAAAATAAGCAAAACTGCAACAAATATAACATTTTATATAACAATTTTATCTAACTTTCAAGCAGTAATTTTCTCTATTCTATTCTATAAGTACTATCAAATTTCTTTTGAAAATAAAAAACTAAAAATATGTCAATGTCTTTACATTACTTCTTACAAGTAATCGAATTGTTGCAAGTAACATCAACTCAACCACTTGACAAAATTTAAAATCGTAAATTGAAATGACTTGTAATGGCAATAATTTATAGCTTGAAAAGTTTACTTGTCAGCTGTATAACAACTTCTGATCAATTTGCAGATTTACCAATAATTTAAACTTGATAGCCGGTGGTGTGTGTCTTACACAGCTGCATCTGACGCATCTACAGACTGCTTGACAGAGAGAGGCTTTTAAAACACATTTTCTTGTTCCACAGATCCCCATTTTGTCCATTTTCAATGATCACATAAGTAGTTTGGATGCATCTGAAGAGTATTCGCTGATATATCAGAGGTGTATTCATCCCATCATAAGTCATAAGACTGCAAACAGTATCATAATTGCTGCAATGTGCATGTTCACATACTAGCTGTTTTTTACCAATAAATGCCCCTTTAACACTCAACACTTGTATTCCATTCCAACAGCTACGTGAAAAGTAGCATTATGATTTTCTTTACAACATTTTAAGGCATTGCTTGATGTCCACATCATGGCTGGTTATTTTCACTGATCAAAGAGTAGCGCTGCATTCATCCAAAATGTTGACTCGAATAGACAAAAAGGAAAAAAGACAAAAGGAAAATTGCTAAATGTAACCCAATTTAAAAAGAAAGAAGCTTCAGATTGAAACGCACCAGGAAAAGACTCCCTGCTCACCTTCAAATATTCTAGGCCTACTGTAAGCACTATCGCAATGGAACATGTGTTTGGTTCACCAGGCACTTAGTTTATTTTATTGTTGACAACACTTAATGAAACAATCGACCAGAATAACAAAAAATAAATCGCACAGCTTGTGTTAATTCATGTAGCAAACAAAAAAACAGAAACGGCAAATGGATCTGTCCTAAACTCATGTGTTTAACAAGAAACAGGATTTATCAGTTTTCCCAGCTGTGAGAGGAAAAGTGTTAATCAGACCTTTACCAATCCCAACTTTAATTTTAGACAGCTGTTTTTAGCACATTTAAGAAGCAAAGTATTGCCAAAACGAACTAAACAGATTTTTTGTGAAACAAGATATATTTGTCGTGCACTATGTAGTAAGGATGTTACAATATCAAAATCTCACTGTACGATAATACTTCAGCAGTCCACTGTACGGTAGTTATTGTCATATTTACAATGACAAATGATGACTTGGAAACGTGCCATAAGAATCCTCTTTTCTTTATCCTCGCATCATGTTGCAACTGTTGCTTAGAGGTACGAGTTATGGGTCAAATGACCTAAAAACCCCTTTTATAAAATAAAATAATTGCATCAGATGGACCTTACCAAAGGTAACATCTATTATTTTTTCTAACGGTCTCCATGTTAGGGTCGGAAGATCTATCGTTTCTTACAGTCATGCGACCACTATAATATTGAGACAATTTTGCTATTGCGATAACACGATATCGATAATATTGGTACATCCCTACTATGTAGTCTTGATGGCTGTGTTTCAATTCATTACAGTTATTAAGAGTTCCTAGTGTTAATCCGTTTGTCTCAGTTCATAATTAAATTCAGCATTAACATGCATGTACCACAGAATTATAGAGTTAATTATGAACATATGATCGGTGTATATACAGCAAAAAACACATGCTTGCATTCAATCAAGGTTTCAGAAACTACATCAATTATAGCACTAATCCTTCTGTTCCTTCTTTGTTGACAGCAGCAGATGGAAATCCAACACTCTAAAACGAACACTATTTAAATAGAGATGTAGTGAGCATGTTTCATGGTATTTCGAAATACTTTCTGAACATAGGTCTATAAAGGGACATTGTGTCTGCACATCAAACAGGAGATGATAGCAGGCAGACACTGCAAAGCTCAAGCTTGTAATTTTCACCGCAACACTTACACACTTTTATTTTAAATATGGCTCTCAAAAGTGCTTCAAATAAGTGCCACTTGGGAATAAATGAACGTAGACTGTTTTCCGCCAGTATAAGACCGCTGTCCGGAGAGCTGTTCTCTTTGAAAGTTCACAGAGAGTGGAAGAGGAAAAACGCAGAAGGAAACACTGCATCACTAGCTGCATTTAAACTGCCCTTAAAACTGAGCAAAACGAAATTACAAATTGAAAATCTACCCAATGGAAACACATTTAGCAAAACCGCCCATAGATCGCGAATTTTGGGGGTTTCAGTCAATTAAAAAATAATGACTTCAAGGTCCATTCACATGATGACTACCTGCCACTATTGTCGATGTGATGCAGAATAGCTTTTATTAGTTTTGTTGCCTTTTCAGGTCAAAAACCACGTGATCTTTCTTGAAAGATATAAAATCATGTACTAACATCTCAGAAACACCTCATTCGTTCTGCTCCCAAGTATGAGAAGCTTTCCTTGCCATTAATGCTTGTAAAACACGCCTCTGTGTTAATCTCAGATTAAAAATAATGGCTACAGTGGCTGCAATAGATGATTTTTTAAATGACTTTGTTTTAGTCACATTGGTTAATGGAAACGCTGTCATTTTGCAATAGTTTATAAACATTTAGAAAATATTGCATAAGTTACAAATCTGTAATGGAAACCGGCCTGGCTGATCTTATGTCATCTACAGAGCATTGACTCATTTAGCTTCACAAATCAAAGTGTCTTGTTAGGTTTTGCTGTGTTGGTGAATGTGTCCTTTCTCTGTGTACATTCAAAAAACTGGGTTGTGACAGTGCAAAACGATTTATAAAGCTTGATTCATTTCTGAAACTGTATGTGGAAAATATTACGAGTGAAATAAAGGCATAATGATTGAATCTGTGAAATGGAGAATATTGTTGGTTGCTGCCAATGGATTGCTGATCATAATTTTTCATGGGTTTTTATTAAATAATTGTTGTATTCAAGTTATGCAGAACACAATCCAGATCCTCATTGACAAGTTTACACACACAACGTGGGCGCATTACTACGAGTTGCTGTTTGCTGTTACTGATTTCTTGAGCCCGCGGACGAACGATTTGATATAGGAGACTTACAGCGGAGGAGTTCAGGAAACGTCATTTATCTGTGGATTACTTGCGAAACATCGCTGAATCTTTTCAAATCCGTTCACAGCAAGAACGAATGACAGGCGAATGTTTTGTTAAGTTTTATTTGATGTTACGTGTTGTGAACATGTGGAAAAGTGTCCTTAATACACAATAAATTATCGTAAGCACATAACACGAAGCCTTCCATTTTGCTTTAATGTGCAACACTGTAAACTATTAAATTACATACTTTTGGAGAAGCACAATTTCTGTTGGTTCAAATGAATTCAGAATACAGTCTCTCTATTTAGCACCAATCAATAATGAAGATGCTCTGTAGACATTGCCTCTTTAAATATGCAGAACCAAATCTGCTGTCATCAACTTATTTTTCAGTATCAGTAATACAGTTATTTTGGGGTGCGCCCCTAAATTTTTTGCTTGCGCTCCCTATAAATTTCAGTCAGGGGCTACAGTGCTCTTAGTAAAAAAAGTTAGTCTGGAGCCCTGAACTAGTATTCATTTTTTTTATAAAACATAAAAATCTATAAAGGCTTGGAAACAAGTTTCTTTGGGGAATTTGTGGAACATCAAATAAGCCAAAGCTTTAAATAATACAATATTTAAAAAAACTGCAGGATGCCGGTTAATTTGACAACCTTTATGCATTCTCTTTGGACATACTGTTCATGTGCTGCACAAATAATCCCAGTAAAATCACACACAACATTTCAACAAAGTGCACACAAGAACTAACTTCCTACTTTTATAACTGGTATCTTATTAAAACAAGACTATAGAAGCACAAAGGGAAATCAGATTATCTAGATATAAAGAAAAGAGCAAGAGAGAGAGCGAGAGCGAGAGAGAGAATTACATGTGGACTCGTGGAGCCTTATAAGCGAAGCTTTGCGTTCTATGCGATCAGTGATGCATTAGACATCGCCAGGCAGAAGTGTTGAACAGATGTGTGACTTGGCCAGGCGTAACTGATTTGTGCTGTAATTAATGAGCCTTAACACACCACTGTTCAAGAGACTTCTCTCCTCAAATCTGAACTAAGAGTACTAGATCGCATCACAGAGCCTCTGAGGATTTAGTTGTAACCATGGCAATAAATGCACATTTTATTTAATGTCCATTCAAAGGATCACGACTGCAAAGGATGCAGAAAAGCCAATTCACTAATTATTATACATTCTGAATGTACTCTTGATGACTAAAAAGAAAACAAAAAGAGGTTTGTGTGGTATACTTTCCATCTTTCGGTAGAACGTGCTCCCACACGTTTGCTTTATGTAATCCCCTTTATTTAATTTCAGCTCTAATTTGTTGTGCCTGCTTCATTACTGCCTGCTCTGCTGGTCAGCCAGAATTGTTTTTCTTGCTTTGGTCGATGGAAAATGAGAATGACTTTTGGAGGCAGACTGACATTAGCATCATTCAATATTCACCAAAGGTCTCTCTCCGCAGGAGGGGAGCGAACTGACTGAGAACATTACAAACTCATTTCAGACATCCGCCTTTTACTGCTCGTGTCGCCCACCCCAAGATACCAATCACAATTTTGTGTATTTAACCCTTCTTAAGCTTATGATGTCGAAACATGTCACACTTTTCTCTGTTATCAACCCAGAGTATGATACTTTATTACTTTCTTTTAGACTATTCTCACTATTATTGTTGTTTCATTACAAACCTTTAAGAGACAGTGCGCTAAAAAATAACATCAGAAATCATTTACTCGACCAAATGAATCTAGAAAACAGAAAACGTTTGCATTTCTTAAAACTGTCACAGGAGTTCAGAAAAGCAGGAGAACAACGGTGGTACCCATTGACTTGCAATGGTTTTGTATCCGTACAAAAGAAGTAAATGGGTACCGCCATTGTTAGGTCACCAACATTCTTCAAAATATCTTCTTTTGCGTTCTGCAGAAGAAAGAAAGTCAAAGAAGTTTGAGATGACAAGTGGGTGGGTAAATGATGACAGAGTTTTCATTTTTGGGTGAACTATCCATTTAATGCTTACTGGCCTCGAAAATGCACTCCGCTCATTGTGGTTCATTCATTTAGGTCTTTTCAGCAACATGTCCTTTACAGTCAGTTTACATTAAGTCAACGGTTTATCAGGACAAACAGCTTCATGTCAAAAAGATCTCTGTCCTCGGCTACATCACATGTCATTATCACAGTGGAATAAAGGTTTAATGGCCTCATAAATGATGTCAGTGAGTCGCATTGTCATTTCTCCCGGCTGTCGAGCTGGACAGAGTCCACACTGGCACACATGCTCCCAGCACACATCTGCTGTGTGCAACTGGCCCATTAGCGCAGCCCTCAGCTAGAGGTCAAGCATCCCGTTCTGGCCAAAAAAAGAACGGCACTGACACATGGCCTATCATTCTGTGTTAAAGCCAATTAACACATTCTCTCTATTTTACCTCTCTCACACGTGCAACACCAGTGAGGCCAAATAACTCAGAACACAGATTAATTAATATACCCTGTCAGTTTGATTCTTTTTATGTCAGCCAACATATAAATACATGAATTACCATAATTCATTCATCAGTCATGACAAAAAAAAGAGATCGGACTGTGAGCTCATTCAAAGCAGGGATCTGAAAAAAATCTTTTGAATCTTTTATAATAAAAGACTGTGGTCTGAAAGCTTTTCCAGTAAAACCGAAACATCCACAAAACATCTACGGAAACTGAGCTGCAAACACAGGGGCTCAACAATAAGGACTGCCCGATGGCCCGAAGCCAGAGTGAGAGACCCTAAGGCCAGTTGACAGAAAAGTCAGTGCAATATCGTCACGAAAGATTATAATTTGCACGTTTTTAAGCCTTGCTTATTTAAATATTCTCAAAAAGACGCAAAAGAGAACTCAATTCGGTTCTCACATGATGTTTGAGATATGCGCGTGCCCAGAAAGCTCTCTACAATGGGCATTTGGGATCTTCTTACTCTTATACAGGCATCAAAATGATGCTATGCTTATTTTATTACTTACTGGTTAGTTGTCTTCAACAATATTTGTATTATATATATATATATATATATATATATATATATATATATATATATATACATATATATTTCTAGGCTAATATGGTTCCTATGGTATCATAATCTTATTTATTAAGATTACATAATTATGTAAAAAAAAAATTTACTTTTTTGGTGGTGGGGCCAGTGACAATTCTGGCAGGGCCAGTAAAAATTTGTATCGCTCGCCCGACTGGGTCAGTAGAGCAAATCCTTAGCGTTGAGCCCTGATATAAATCTAACATGACATCACCACCCACATTTACAGTACAACTCAACAATGCTTATTTTCTATTGTGCAATTCTATGCAAATGTTAACCTTAAAATGAAAAAAAAAATTTGACTAAAGGTTTTCACCATACGGACAGGTCAGGTGTTAATGGTTTAAAAACCCATAAACGTTTTTATAGCATAGTTTTCCATAGTCTGGTAAGAAAATTGTCACATCCATAACGGTACATATTCCTCATAAATGGGCACATGAAATTAAAACAAAATAACAATTTTGTGTTCCATGAGGAGCCATCCCTTCTCTTTTTGTTGGGGTGTTATTATTACACTATTATTAAATCTATAAGATTTCCTATAATTCCTTTCCTAAAAGATCCAGTCCTACAGTTTGTGTGACACGTTGTTTCACAAACTTGTCAAAGTAACGAAGGCTTGGCAAAAGGGCTATTAATGAAGAATGAGGCTGTTAAAAACGACATTAGACCTAGCAGCAAATCCACACCTAATGCTAAATTGACAACATGTGAAAGAAACGCATTGAGGAAGTTGATTTTCTTGGAAAACTATGTGAGCAGAATTATTATTATCATTGCAGGATTATTGACATGTTGACAAAGGGAACAAAGTCAGATGTAATTAACGACAGAGAGGTGAGAGAGTGGCCAACATTACTCACTACAGTATTGATCCAAACAGTGTTTAGTTATACATGATTTGTTTTGTACTGAGACAGCAACAGTGGACTAAAAAAAAGATCACCCCTGCTATACGACAGGAAGAATATCAGATTGTAATTCAATTCAGCTTTGTGTGTATATATGTATCTTCTTTGAGAGTCTACTTATCTCTAACATTTTAGACAGGGCTTTGTCCTCTCTTCTGTTTTGAGCTCCTTCAAGTAGAACAAAGTTCATTAAGAGCTTCAGAGTTTACTGAAGGGTTTGTCACAATACAGAGACAGACATCACTTGTCAGAATAACTTCATTACTTTTAAGCGTTGATGTATTTCTATGCTTCTATTACTAGACCTTATTGCTACATCTGACACTACAGATCATAATATTCTTTCGAAAGTCTTGAAAGGACCATTTGTGAATTTACGCATGCAATAACATCTGAGTAAATGTACTACACGGGTACAATTTCTGTTTTGATGATTTCTTGTACTACACGTCTTGGTGTTATCACTGACAGTGAAATAAAGATGAACTCAGTTTTGGCCTCATTAAAAAGTTTTAGACAAAGAAGCAGGGTACTTTTCAAAAATGTGTCAAATCATGTACATTTACATGAGCTGCAGAATCCTGTCACATTATTAGTCAAGAAAGAGTTTTATTTTACATGGAGTGACCGCCTCAGGTTGCAATCATATGACCAGATGAATATCACTGAGGGATATTTTCCCTCACGGAGTGAAGTTTTTTTTTTATCATTTTCACACTTCTCACACTGTTGAGATTTTTAACATGCTTGAGCCCTCAGCCCTTATCCGCTTTCCACAATACGCCAAAACGGTTCATATATTCCCTTTAGTCATCTTATTCTAGCATAACATCTGTTAGTTTTTTTATACTGGGGTAACTTTACTGTCTAATACTATTAAACAAGACAATATATCCACACCGACATATACAACATACTGGAACCATCTGTAAACGCATGCTTAAGTGCAGCAAATAAGAACAATGCAAACATTTTCTGGTATATTTATTAGGACTCATCTACATCTGACAGAAGGCTCACTCTGATATGTCACTGTAACGCCTGTTTAATAATAATAAACATAATCTGTTTGCAGTGCGTATACAGTACGTATTGCAGTACGTATGAGGTGTGAAAGCAGCACGCGCTGGATGTGCTTTCACATATACAGTATCACGTTTGCCGTGCAGTGCCGATCAGTGGCTTCTGTGACCAACAATAGTTAAATAATTGTCACATAGTTACACTTTCAACAGAGAAGCTCCTCCACTACACGCATTTTAACTGTGTAGTGTCTTTCACATAAAAATATACTTTTAGATATATATTTAGATGTATATTCTTACCGAATTAGGTGTTTTGCTTTATCCCTGTGTTGGGTGTAGATACTAAGTAATTCGTTACTGTAATTTAATTACTTTACCCTTTAAAAAGTAAAGTAAGCGATTACTCTTATTTTTTCTGTAATTTAATTAGTTAATTTGGATGTAATTGAACTAAATACTGTGTACTATATACAATAGTTGAATTCACATTAAATTTAAAAATGCATGCATTAATGTATCTTTCCCACATTTGTAATACTTTGGTCAGTTAATAATACTACTTTATGTAGTTATATATTATTTATTTGAATGAATAATGAGTCGTTTCATGTCTATCCTTGAATCACTTAACTAATCACAGTTGATGTAGGATATAGAAAGTAATAAGTAATTAAATACTTTTTGGAGAGAGTAATTGTACAGTAATCTAATTACACCATTGAATATGTAATTAGTAACTAGTAATTCCTTACTTTTTTAGACTAACATAACACTGCTTGTGAGCAAGGTACATTTACATGACACTGTTTTCAACTAAAAATTTAAAACATTTTGCGTGTTTTGAAAGTAAAACTGCATTTTGGGGAGCCTGAAAATGCAAAAAAAAAAAAAATTCGAATGCGTTTCAAATTGTCATGCACATACGTACATATTGTGTGTGCAGTCTATAGACATGCGCAAGTAGTTGACAACCAAAACAACAATGGCAGATTACAGGACTGTGTTTTTGCTCCTAAAAATACTCAAGACTTTATTTATGCTTCTCTAGTAAAGCGTATATTTACTGCACCACTATGACCAGTGGAGACACATTATTTACATCTGCCAAATTCCAAACCCACATATCTACACCGACAAAGAGATGCGCTTCTTTACAAAATGCATCACCAACTACTGGCCTGGCCAACATTAACTTAGTGAACTGTGTAAAGTGTTTGCAAAAACGTAAAAAAAATATGGATTTCTTTTTTATTATTCGATATTTTGAGATTTTTTTAATCTTGCACCTTTTGGTCAGATGTATAGCCTGTCTTATGAAACATTTGCAATAATATCATGCGTTTTAGATTGTTGCTTTTTTTAAATTATTATTTGGTTCCAAATATTGCATAAATGCATAATTGTGAAAAACACTACAAAAATAGAACTGTAACTGAGTATCATTACTGTAACAATAAAGTAAATTGCTGTCATATCTGTATAGTTTACTGCTATGCTTCTGAATATACATTCTAGAATAATTGTGTTAATATGATCTAATAGGCACTTTTAAATGCAACATTAATAGAGTTTACAGGACATCTTCATAGACATGACAAGAATCTTGCTTTCCATACCTAATGTGACACAAGTTAATGAATTCATAATACATTTAAAATGCATGTATACAATGCATTCATCAATCTGCTTACTATATTATAATGCATCGACAGGATGCTCCTTTAAAATAGCAGCCGCCATAGTTTTCACCTGAACAGCAGCAGTGCTTTTAATACGATCTGCACTTCAGCTTCTTATTGACGAAAAAATACTGCTACTGACATGTTAAGCTTTAAGCGATCTAGCACTCAGTACCTCAAAGATCTCCCATGTTGTGTAGCCTTTTGCACCCCCTACAGTCACAAAACGTGGGTGTTTTTTCACAAGCAATAATAGTGAAATTCATAGCAGAAGGCAGAACTTATGTAGCTTCTGTATTTTGGAACAGCCTGAGCTTACATACCCTGTGAAAACATTAAAGGATCTTAACATTGAATGACTCTACTCTTGTAACATAATGCATCCCTCTAATGGAATCTGGACATTTTACTAGCATGTTCCTCTTCTATTCCCTTGACTGCTGCGTTCTGTTAACCATCATATGGTTAGTAATGCAAGATAAATCCTTTCGATAAGTGCAAACCAGAGAAAGTTCCTTGAAGATGGGTATCTTGTTCACCCTTACATGGCCCTAAAGACATTTTGCATTATATTTGACATTACGTTTTTTGATATAACCTTTTATAATATAAATCTGACTCTAACAATGTCTGTTCCATAAGTGAACAATTTGTTAAAGACATTCTTTCATAAATGTAGGGCTAGGGTGAATGCCACAATTTTAAGTGAAAAGACCCATATTTTGGTCTGTTCGTCACACAAAGCTTCAGAATGGTTTCAGAAGGCATTAAACATAACACGAGTCACCTATTATGGTACTTTCATGGTGCTATTTCATCGTTTGAACAAAGCCATCGTGACGGAGCCCATCCTCGTTCACTTTTATTATATGATGGAGTGCCTATATTCTTAAAAAGTTAACCTTGTGTAACACGAGAGTCATTAAATGCCCTTAAGTAAAAAAATAACAGAATTTTTTTATTTTGGGGTGAATTGTTCCTTTAATATATTCCATCCATTTTGCTTCCATTTTCCTAACAGGACTGTACAGAATTGACTTACAGGATAAAATGCAGAGAAGCAATTATGCCCTCAGTCCACAGTGGTCAAGTGTTCTTTGACAAAGTATTCCTCCTTGATCTTACAACAGGCAAATAACTTGTCAGTAAGGTGCTGTAAGCGATTACCACACATAAAACAGTCCGTCTTATTGCAATTCCTTCTGCTGCAGAAGCGACGCATTGTCCCTTTAGGTGTTAGACATGCTTATTGATATGCTTTTAAAAGACCTCATGAATTGCTTCAGCAAGCGCACTTTTCTTTCAAGTGTTGGTATATTTCCTATTAAAACTGGAATTTTGGGTTGGGCATATTAATGGGCTCTCTCAACTTTTTATAAAGTGGTCAATAGGCTCAATATATTTCCGGGTTTGGAAGTATAATTTCTCGCTGGCCAGCAAGGTAACATTAGGAAGCATGACATTTCGTTCTAGAGAGCTTTTGATTGGAGAATCTTTGCAGTACTGGATAAGGCATCAATATTTCAGGTCACTTTTCCCAGAGGGGAAAGACTATACATTTTAAAATCACATATATACACTATATCTGCTAAAGGTGAATTATGTCAACATAGTGCAATAGCTGATAGATGGCTTCAAAGCTAACATACACGGACTAAAAGTCACAAAACCTTCATTTTGATATGAAGGGGTCTTTAAAGTGGCTGAACCCAAAGGAATTCAAAAATATATAAAACAGATGCAGAAAAAATTAAGAGACCACTTCACAGTTTTTCCAACTGGCCTTGTTCCAGGGTGCCTGTTGAATTTCCACAGAAACAAACCTCAGGAATGACAAAGTCACCCAACAGCAATGTGAAAGAAAGAGAATGCAGCAGGAAATGTTGAAAATTAAATTTAAAAAAAATCAGGATTATTCAATCATATTTTCATTTTTTAAATGTTCCTAAGATACATGCAAAACATTGGTACGGTGTTGTTTAAACATTACTATGAACATGTTTTCTTTGCAGTATTCTAGAGGCAGCATATAAAGGTAACATAGGCGTGCTTAAAATTGTTGAACAGTGTCTCTCGTTTAAATTTTCTAAAAAAATATGGAATTCGGGAGAAATGTTGTCACTAGCTCACAGAATGAAACTAAAATGATAATTTGACCTAAACACCGAAAAACTGAAAATAATTTCAGACCACCCTCTTAATTTCTTACAGCGGCTGTATATTGATATAACAAGGACCATACAGTTTAGACAAGCATGCAAAAAAGGTATACACTGGAAAAATATAATAACAAAATATATATTTTGAATTAAATAATTATAGCAAATAATGAGGCTGGCTAATAATATTTAAGACCGGAAATGATCTGCATATTCCATGAAAAAATTCATTAAGAAAAAAGGACACAAATCAGTATCCTGTTTTCAATCTGATATGCAGCCAATAAAACCTGCTCATGGACTTCACCAGGCAGCTGCCAAGTGGAACAATATCACTGTCTTTTAACAGACACCATCGACAAAATCTACTCCACTTTCCAGAATAAAGTATCCTTGTGGTGCAAGCTTGAAACGGTGTCCAAATCTTTCGATACAAGATGGCACAACCTCAAGAGACCCTCATCTAAAGGCCGAACATGCACTCGAAGATGCCAGTATCTGGCTAACATAACTCCCATGAGCTCATGACAGCATGACTCTGTTCCAAAACCAAGTGAGCTGCCTACATAGGCAGCATATAAAGGTAGCATAGGCGTGCTTCAAATGCAAAGATCGTTCCTAAAGGTTGGCAGTGTAATTATTCTTCACAGAAAGGGCAATCCCGTACTGCAATGCAACAAACTGATCAAAGAGAAAAGTGAGTTTGAACAAAATATGTTGATTATGAATATAAAAACAACCTAATACTATTTGTTAAAGGGATAGTTCTCCCAAAAATGAAATTTATGTCATCATTTATTCACCATCTTGGACCTGTATTACATCCCAAAACCTGTATTATTATAAAAGAAGATAATTTTGAAGAATGTTGGTAATTGACGGTGGTACCCATTGACTTGTTTGTGTATGTCCAACAGAAGTGAATGAGTACCGACAGAATAAACATTTTTGGGTAAACTATCCCTTTAAACTATATTCTAAAACTGCCTACATAAGGTTTTATTTCAGCTGGGATACAACACAGCTACCCATGTAGGCAAAAGACACCAAGGCAGTTCGTTTGGTTTTGGAACAGAGCCCGTGTCTGATCTTTCAGACGGCCTTTAGAGATGCCCTGCCAACAGCTCTGCCAGATCAGCCATTCAACATTTGGTCTGTCCATTTTTTGGTCCACCACTAGGTCTTCTGCTCGAAATTCGCTGACCTTTGATAAGCGTTTGGAAATGAGAATAGCCAAAGAAATATGAAAAGGAGGATAAGCACAGCCAGTCATCTGTGAATTTAATGCATTCAACCATAACAGCCCCACACGAGCAGTCACGGAACATGTCAACGTGCAGCATGTGTTCTCCTAGGAACTTAAAAGATCCATCTTAGGAATCTCTAACAACATCCGAAATGTTATTTCGGGTAAGGGCATCACAATTACTGCTTTAGCAAGTAATAGAACGGGGAAATTTAAATGGCTAGTTTACCAAAAAAATGAAAATTCTGTCGTCATTTACTCACGCTCTTGTCATTTCAAACCTGTATGAATTTCTCCTTCAGAACACAAAAGAAGATATTTTGGAGAATGTTGGTAATCGAACAATGACGGTACCCATTCACTTCTATTGTATAGACACAAAACCAATGCAAGTGAACCTATTCCGTCGTTGTTCAGTTAACATTTCTCAAAATATCTTTTTTGTGTTCTGCAGAAGAAGGAAAGTCATACAGGTTTGAAGTGACAAGAGGGTGAGTTAATGATGATAACATTTTCAATTTGGAACGGACTATCCCTTTAACAGAAGAGGAAAATACTGGGTTGAAGGTAAAGAGGTTAATATAACTCTATAAGTATATTTTTGTTGTCCACAACATTTAATTCAGTGAGTTATGTTTGTTGAGCGACAAACACGCATAAACACTCATAATCATGGAAAGAGACATGCATGCGACAAATCCTTTTTCAAGTTATCCTCTAGATTTGACTGCAAATTTCCACAATCTCAAGACAATGCTTCACAAAAACACTACATTCGCCTCTCTGAAGATAATAGTTGTTTACACAATCTAAATGTTTACATTTTTGCATAACACCTTCACACCCTCCAGTCCTAACCTCGGTGTCATTATCATAAAGGCCATTCTTACCTTGCCCTTACATCATTAAAAAGCAATATTTAGCTTCACGTCTAATTATAAGCAAGTATATTTAATTTCCTGAGGACTTAAAATGGTAATTCTGCAAATTCTGAATCTGACATTTCAATAAACCTGAATAAAGAACAATTCTAAAGCTTAAACTTTAAAATATATGTATATATGGAAATCATTGTGTGCAATAAGGTAATTAAGAAGGCAAGATGGTGATATGCCTTCCCTCCGCACTGTAAGTCGGTCAAGGATGTCCCTCGAGGTTGACACGGCAACTCTAACAGGCAAAAGCACTGCGAGCCAACAGACACCTCTGACCCGCCCGCGGGCAGATCTGTTCACCACTGAGAGGTCGAGGATTGAGTTTTCCGCCGCCACACAGGGCCACGGGGTTTTCAGAGCGTGTCCGTGACAAGCTGCACTGCCTCGAGGAAAGACCAACAGATCAGCCTCATACTTCTGTGTTTTTTCCACAGCTCGATAGAAGAACTTTCTACATGAAAAACAGTGTCCGTTTCTCTAGACTGTCAAACTCTTCAAGTTGAGTGACCAGACGACAACCCCAAACCTCTTGAGCTAGACTTGTTTTAGGAGGGATTACTTAGTTTATCTGTGAATCACAGCATCTCCGCAGCCCTCCCCTCCGCTCAGCGAGACTGTGCAGGAGGATCTGGTGGGATTCTGTGAGTCAGCCCGAGTGCTTAACCACCTCATAGCGCATCAAGCACAGAGAAAAAAGTAGATAATATGAGGGATACATGAGTGGGAGTTTTGATTTTATTTGCACAGGCAATTAAGGCTGACTAGTTTATAAATTCATATGCTTGTTTGTGTATGACTGTTTCCCAATGTAGGATGTGCAATCATGAACTCCTCTGTGGCCATCTTGATGGGGGCTGTTTCATGCTGGCTGGCTGAACATTCCTGCGACTATTTTAAGTAGCCTGCTTTCTATGTACGTTCAACATAGCGTCACAGTGTGTACAGCAACGTGCGTGCGAGGACTAGAGAACATGCAGGCATTGAGACATGATGAGTTATTCATTTAGGGCTCTCCTGCTTCAAAAGGGCCATCAAAGCTTTAGACAGGCTTCAATACAGACACATGAAAATGACTGGGTAGCCTAATATTGTTATATAATAAAAACGAATGCATAAATTAATACAAATTTGCATCTACCTTACCTATATTGAGACATTATAGAGAAAGACTGTTAAATTCAAATTTAATTTAATATAAAAAGGTTGCAGGATGCAACTGTCACATTAATGGGCAATTCCATGCAAAATCAACCATAAATAAATAAAATGTTTACCATAAACGTTACCATAAATAAATAAAAATGTTTCTCCAAAAGGTTTTCACTACACTGATCGCTCAGATGTCAATATTTGAAGTCTATCTTAAGTTTTTAAAGCACTTTTTAAAATATTCAGGCAAGTAATGTCACATCCATACCTTTCAATATTTCTCATTAATAGGCACATGAAAAAAAAGATGAATTTAAATATAATATAAATACAAAATAAAAGAGCCATCCCTTATCTATTTGTTGGGTATAATTGCTAGCGGTTTGTGCAATTCGCAGAAATCTGTGTCTGGATGTTGTCTGGAAGATGTGTGTCCTTTTTTGTCATGCGTTTCAATTTGTGTGCATGTACATTTCTCTCATCTTAAAGGAACAATACTGGGTTTTAGGAGGATCTATTGACAGAAATGCAATATATTATACAAAACTATTCCTTCAGCGGTGTATAAAACCTTTCGTAATGAACCGTTATGTAATACATTAGAATAAGCTGTTTATATCTACATACAGAGCAGCCCTATATACATTGAATTCGCCACCATGTTTTGTACAGAAGCCCTAAACGGACAAACAACTCTACAACGCACGTTTCCTCTCCCCTGCGGTATAGTGGTGAAACTGATCGCGGATGATCCGTACGGGTCGTACTCTACGGTTCGGAACGCAGATGTGACCGGCGGATTAAATGTAAGTTTATTCATCATGGAGTAAGAGAGTAAAATGCGCTCTCTCTACAGTTTTAGCTCCAACGCGCTTCTCTCTCTCCAGTTTCTGGACGAGTTACATTACAATATTAAAGTGGTTCCAGATAAACAATGACGCCCAAAACTGCTCCGTCACACAGCTAATATTACAACAAAAACAACAACATATCTTGGTTCTAACAAACAGAAAGACAAAATGTTATTCACATACTGATCTGAATCACAGCAACCTCCTCGGGGGTGATTTTAAGACAATCTTTCTCTCAAATGTCTCTCTGCTGGAAAGTATCTCCATAGATATCTGTGAGTATATCTGCTAAAAGCCTTAGTACCGCGGGTCCTAACGCATCTCTGCTGGAAAGACTTTATAATATTAACGCAGGGCCTAGCTGCTCTCTGACTTTTATCCTTCTTTTTATATTAAAAATCCACAGACCTTTCATTTTATGTAATAAATAAGACATCGCTCTTTCTAATGCCCGTATGACCTCTTCCCTGCGTCAACATGAGAACGACATCTTTTTGTACTGTGGTGGCCACCGTCGTGTTTGGACTGAGCGATTCATGGCAAATCTATAATACAACGCTAGTGGCCGCTGTAAATCAAGAACAGCGCCTTTAAATAGAAAACACGTATAGACTGATATTTTTCTGATGTCTGGACTCTATCAAAAGGGGTTTAGGAAAATATAAACATATGGTTCAATATGCATTAAATATACATTCTCTTGGAGTTTATATTTTCAGTTTTGAATGCAAATGTCACATCCATAACGTTGAAATTCCTTGAATTGTTGATTAACATTGTTGAATTAAAAACAATATTAGACACACAATACTTAGAAATAAATGTTTATCATAATAAGGATAAAATGTTTCAATTCATGACCATTTTTATTTCATAAACTAATGTTTCTTCAGCTAATTGCTCCCAACCTTCCCAAGTCATGTTACAATTCTGTATAGCAGCATGAAAACTGTGTAAGGGTCTGTCATCCATATTTTAACCACCAGCACAGCGATGAAAGAAATATTAAATTGAATTCAAAAGCAATGAAGCTTCAGACAGCGGAAAACAGAAAACAATCACTTTTTCTCAAGCAGAGACAGACAATGTTACAGCATGTCCACTTATGTGATTCTTATATTTGTGATTCAAGAAATGTAATGTTACAATTTCTGTTACAACCGCTTCTTGTCTCCCTGGCTTGTACAACATACAACAACACATGTTGAACAGAACACTGCAAAGAATGCTACATTTAGAAATGTGACCTAAATGTTGGTCTGAAACGCTAAAGATGAACAGTCTAGTGTACATTTTATGGTTTTAGTGAGCGGCCACTGGGGCTTTGGTTCCACGCTCACTGGATCGAACAGGCATTTGACCAGGTCGTTTAAAGTAGCCAGTGGGCTGGGACAGAAATCGAACGGCAGACTAAAGCTATGAACAAAAGAAGAAACACATTGACCCCAAACATGCACACACACGCTAGCATTTAACCATCCCTTCTCCACAATAACACTCTACGGTACATGCGCTAATGGATGTTTTAGTCGCCATGCGTGCGAAACATCAGTCGACCTGCTCAGCGGTGCCTAGACTCATGAACTCCATCAAATACACCTCCAGCACACATCTGACAGCACAAACAGAGGAGAAGAGAGCACATCGGCTTTCCGCTCATATTCCGAGGTGCTGTTACCATGGCAACAGCCTCCTAATATCCTACGGCAAGGTTTCTACGGCAGGCTCTCTCACTGCACCCATAATCAAAGGCACATATTTGTTCAGTCAAATCTAGATCTCGTCCAATCCAGCTGTTCTGTAAACATCAGCCATGACACGCACTGACTTGACGGGGCCACGGCATTCGCTCTCACATTAGCATATTTTCGGGGGGCAATGAAGACGTCAAATGTCAGATAAATGTCAAAACGTGATAAAATATTCAGCCTTTAAATCTTTCATTTGATGCAGAATGAGAAGCGTGCTCGCACCTCTCCAGCGGTGTTATAGTATTATCCGTTGCGATTGAGATGATATTTAACAACTGAAGCACAGGACAGGATTTAGCAGTCACTGAGACTTGAGAAGCTAATTACGTGTGTTCATATTTTTGTCACCTATGTACTGTTCTGCAGAAAATTACATAATTTCTAGTGTCAGCAACAATGACTTATGCCTATGCTAACTGTCAGAGAGAGTGGGTCAATTCTGTCATCATTTACTCACCCATGTGTCATACCGAACGCGAATTTCTCCGTCGCTGTCGTCCATACAATGTAAGTGGACAGGAAGGAACCAGTGGCTGTCAAGTGCCAAAAAACATGACACCAACATGAAAGTATTACAAAATTCATCTGTGACTTGTGTCCCATGATAAAAGTATTCTCGAGCCATAAGTAACAGACTAAAATAGAAGTTGGTATTTACTGAAAATCTTGCTTGACAGCCCTATAGTCACCATTCGCTTTCATTGGTACAGTATAAAGTCGTGGAAAGAATTCCAGTGAGGTGTCTGTTGAATTTCAAACAAACCTCAGGAGTGACAGCAGTCCCCCAATAGCAATGTAAAATACTGAGGGAATGCAAAGACATGGTAAAATCTTCTAAAAATTCTTTACGAAAAAAAAATCAGGCTTATTCCATCATTTCCTTAAAGGAACAGTTCAGTCATAAATGAAAATTCTGTCTTTATTTACTCGCCTTCAAGTTGTTCCAAATCGGTATACATTTATTTGTTCTGATGACCACAGAGAAAGATATTTGGAAGAATGCTTGTAACCAAACAGTTCTTAGCCACCATTGACTACCATAGAAGGAAAATTAGCTTTGTAAATGTCTTTGTTCTGTTGAACACAAAAAAATATATTTTGAATGTAGTAAAGCAAACAGTTCTGGGGCACTTTTGACTACCTTTGTAATTTTTTCTACCATGGTGGTCAATGGTGGCCAAACACTGTTAGGTTACAGCATTCTTCCAAATATCTTTCTCTGCATTTATAACAAAGACATTTTTACAGATTTGGAACAACTCAATAATTTTTACTTTTGTGTGAACTGTCCCTTTAAATACATGTAAAAACATGGGTTGTGTTGTTTAAAAATAAATATGAACTTGTTTTCAAGACCTACAAACAATAAAGGGCCGCAATCCAAGAAAATGCACTTTTAAATGCTTATCTACCAGAAACTGAGTCGCCAGCGTGTGTGCAGAAACTCCCTGTAATTATACAAATCCATCTATTCTTCTTTTTGTGATCTCCTTTAAACCACAACAGTGACACAAAAGAGGCTGTTGGAGATCCCCTAACAATCTGATGTCACATTTTTTACGCCTGCCCATGACCGCTCATGAGCCTTATGAGCGCGTAGTTCCACTTCCGCCAGAGACACGCTGTCAGCCATTTTCAGGCAAGAGCAGATATAGCCACAAGCCAGCGACAAAAATGTCTAAGAAACAACAAATGTGTGTTGTTGTTGGAAGTATAATGGAACATGAAAGGAGGCCGGGAGGAGACCTGTACGACGAGCCCAGGTTCGATTTATAACGATCGAAAGTCCTGGGCGGTACGATGATGAATTAGCGTTTGGGAAGAATTTACTTTCTTTGGATCGACAAAACAACATTCACCGGTCTGTATTTCCGGACGTAGAGACATTAGCCAGGACTTGTTGGAAAGGTCTTCGCCGGAGCATTTAAAGACACTGACCCCGAGTCGATGCGATCCCTAGGTCGGGAGCTAGAGCTCTCGGTAGCCGGAAAGGTTGAAAAATCTAAGCTCCGGGACCCGGTGGCCCATCAGTATAGCATGAGTTTCGCCAAAAAAGTGTGATTCTTGAGAGTGGATCAGTACCAGCTGTTCGCGATCAAGCTTCATCTTCGGAAGAAGTAAGTATTACACATAATTTTTAATTCGCCTTTCTTAAATAATGTGTTTAGGATGTTAGTGGTGGTTGTTTACATATTCGCGGCTAAACCTGAGATATGGTCAAAAGACAGGTGTTATGTCATAACATTAGTGGTAAAACACATCGTGCCCATCAGTTCAGAAGACTTGTGACCGACATCATTTCTGTAAAGCTTATTCATTACAACAAAAGGAAGTTATAGCAGTGTCTTTCTCGGTGAGTTCAGTGTTTTCTTATATGTCCTAAGTGCGACAATACTTAGAGCGGATAGAAACAGAGTTCGCATTTGTAAGACAATGAGCTTACGCAGAAATTGCTACTCACAACGTAATAACACCTGGTTGCTGATCTTTACATACCTGTATGTCTTTCATGATTAATCATCAATGGCCAACATTTCATACAGCAAATGGTCAGCATTTGTTGTTCTATCTATGTTTTTATCTTTTCCATTTAATTCGTATTTATGAACAAGGCATTAAGGTGATTTTTATTGCAGTTAGTGTATGGTTTTGGCAAGGCTTAACAGACGAAATTGCGCTTTCCGCCATATTGCTTGTCTTGATGTCATCCAAAGCACATGTGTAAGCGCTCTATCTCATATTTCGCATACGGGGAAGGGAGCAGAAGCTCATTTGCATTTAAAGAGTCACACACAAAAAAGCGAGTTTTCCATTGCAGCCACAAATGGCCATGTTCAACATATTGTAATGAAAGATATGTGGTGTATTTTGAGATGAAACTTTACAGAGACATTCTGGGGATACCACTGACTAGTTTTACATTGCAGAAAACCCCTGGATTAGCGGCCCTTTAAATATTTTTTGTAATTTCGTTCCATTTGAATTTTCTGCAAATAAAAACAATATTTTCATTTGGAATTAATGAAGAAATGAAGTCACTAGTTTACAGAATGAAATTTCTTCTGCAGCTGTATATAAAACTAAAATGTAGCTTGGACATTTTTCTATAAATAACTGTTCTTGTGATTGAAAGATGAAAGAAGGTAATATGGATTTCAAAAGAAGAGTAAATGACAACAATTTTCTAGTAAAACATTTTCAGTGAATTATTCCTTAAAAAGGAAAAAAGATATTAGGGAAACCTCAAGTTAATGCATTGAATGATTCACATACACCTTTAAGTTGATTCAATAACATTTTACGATCAATGAAATACGACAAAAATATTTTTCCACACTAGAAGCTGAAGAATTTGCAATACAGGTCAGCAGGTCAGGATCCTTCGTTCTTTAAACCTAATGGCCTTGCTCTTTAAACAATCCTCTTGACATTTACAGAACTATTTACCATATGGATTCTGTGCTGCACAAACACATATAAGAGCTTTGAGCAAAGAGCTCTTATTTGTCAAAAAAAAAACTGCATCTCATTTTGCAGGCCACACAAGTACATGTTAACCGTAACATCTTTAATAATGACTGACACTTTAGCATGTCAAGTCAGAGTGACACGCTGTGGTGGGAGAACAGGGTTTAGCTCCGTTTTAGTCACACCACTAAAAGACTCATCTTCGCAGATTTAATAGGCATCTGATGATATGGACAGTCTGTAATGGTCTTACATTAGCTTACATATAAGTGTTCCATTAGCAAAGCACATCATGTTGAGAGAAATAAAGAATGGCATAAAATTACACCGATTTCACACACAGACATTGCCTTGCAAACATACGCATAACATAGCACTTCAAGCTGGAAACATACCATTAGCTGCCATTACATTAGGTCAAATTCTGCATGGTGCCGGGAAATCATTGTGAATATTACTCACTGTGTGCCTGTAGGCACTGGAGAACATTTGTGTGCGAGCGCTGCTGTCAGAACCACGGACAGCAGCCACTGTGTCAAAACACAAGCATATGACTGCAAAGTGGAAACAGGGCTTAAAAGTAAGTATGGCCTGCTGGCCTGGGGCCAGTGTGAGCAAGTTTTAGACAAGTTGACGACACTGTGGCTTCCCCTGTTGGGTCACTGCCGCTCAACTGATACATCTTCCATTCACATTGTAATGAATTCGGATTGTTTAAACATGTCGTCGAGATATCATCTAGCTAGCAACAAAAAAGAGGTTTTGTTAATATTGCAAGGATCATTTGTCTTCGAAATTGTACGAGTAGAAAAGTATATTTGGTTCATGTGCCACCATTTTACAGCAAAACATGTCTTTATTATTACTATTCTGCCTACGCATATTATCCTGTTATTTTACAGTAAAACTACTAGTTCCAAAAACAGAAAAAAGGCTTTCTGTTAACGACTTAGTGAAAATACAATACTATGGATATGACAAGAGATGAAGGACAGCTATGCTATAAGATAAACATTTTGAATTTTAAGAAATCTTAAGGAATTTGCAAATTTTTAAATTAAATTACAGATTATGGCATTGAATCAATGCAAAATGAAGCATATTTATAAGTGAAATATTAATAAGTGACATTTCAAACAGATCTTTTTACCTGTTTATGAAACTTTGAGACTAGTTTATTTGAATGTATATTATTTCTGCTTAAATTCAGAATTGACTTAATCAAAAGCAATTAACCAATGAGATGCAACACACAACTTTTAGACAGTTTTTCCTGACAAACTTACACTTTATTTAGAAAATATTAATTATTTTCTATATTCTAGCTAACATAGTACTAGAGTTTCATGAGGACCATTACTTTTTCATTACTTTTCATTCAACATCCATCATTTCAAATGCAAGAACTGCCACCTGTTTTTTACAACCTTAAAGTGGCTGTTACTCAGACCGTTTCTGCATATCTCATGTAAATCTTGAGTACTTACAGAATAGTACCCCACCCTTCAAATATCCGTACAATCCTTAGTTAAAAAAACGTTACGAAACCTACAGTATACGAATGCTGGGGGACTGTATCGAGCACAGAAATACTATGTCATACGTCCAACTCGTTTTTGACAAATTGACCATGTCAAGCATGAGAAGACAGCACATTTAACATTGTAAAGAAGTCAGAATGCATGAAGCACGATTGCACCCCACCTTTAATTTAAATTTAATACAAACTCAGAAATAAAAGCTAAGGCATTCTGAATTGAACCTGAACAAGCCATAACCTCGTGACCACTTCAGTTACCATCATTGCAACGCACCTTATTTCGCACACCACCCTGAGAACCTTTGGCATTCAGACACAAGAGACTGAATTTTTATTTCAATGTGTCTCTCCTGGGCATTTCGCTTCTTGCCTCCACTGTCACTTGCTGCCATATTATGTAATGCAAAAGCTGATTCCGCCAGTGCTTTGAGGTCTTTCAGCTCTCTATTTAAGTATAATTAAAGCAATATACCACAGGTCTACCGATTTAAAAATGTCATTACTAGCGTTCCACTTTCCACAGCTGAAAATGAAAATTAAGCAGGTAATTTGTAGAAATCACAATTTCTTTTATGTCAAGCAATTCAACACCTTGGAGCAAACAGCGCACATAATGATTCTTAAAAACCCTAAGTCATGATGCATTTTTCAATGAAAAACCCATCAGACAGGCCGTATCGAGCTTTTCGTGCTGAGCTTAGCAAAAAAGAACAAAATTATTTTAAGATAGTTACGTTTCTCCTTAATTGCATCATTCTTATATGGGCTTCATTGTTTTTCTATCTGGGAAGCTCCAGGGAATCTACTGCTACAGTAATGATAGTTCAAAGATGTTTCAAAGGAATTTAGCAACATGGTGGCCGTCCCTTTTTAAAGACAAGAAGAGAAGCTCACCACAGTAATAACTATAAATGTAAACATATGTTGGCACTTACATTACATACTGCCTAACAACTACTTTTGTATTCCACGAATGACAAGTCATACGGGTTTGTAACAACATAAGGGCCATCCCGGGAAATTAAGACAAAAGCCGTTTCTCAATTCCAAGAACGCAAAGAACGGACTTGTGTTCTCGTGGAGATGCAAGGCAGCCTCGGAAAAACGAACTTGGATGGACGCGCCGCAGAGACTTCTGGGACTTCAAGCGGGTTCCGTATGCGCGCAAGGCTGCATTCGATGCATCCTTGATATCGAGAACACATTCGCCTACTTATACTATGCCCTAATAGTAGGTACTGTTTTTGTGTTGGAATAGTAGGTACTTTAAAGTGCATGGCAAACGAGATTGCACACACTGGGACATACTAACAGGAAGCGGAAGTGGCCATTGTTGCCTAGACAACATTGTGGCCAATAAATGTCACACACATCAAAATACAGCTCTTCTTTCCATTAAGGTATTTATTCATTCATTATTTTGTATGTAATGTTTACTGTATACTTACATTTTTAATTATAATTTAGTGACGCATAAGTTATATAATTTATTAGTGCAGACTGCAGTGGAGTGTCACTAAACTCCGCCTACTCGCGTGAGTTGTGGGTGATATCAGCAGTCAGAGTATGCATCATTCTGCACTTCGAATTTCTACTGGAAGTAGTAGACCATCCAGTAATCTTTGGAATACTATTTTCAACATATTATGATTTGGGACACGGTGGCTGAATCCAAAATGGCATACTTCCTTACTATAAAGTAGGTTAAAAGCAGTAGGTGAACGTATAGTATGTCCGAATCGTCAGTATCCAAAAAACACTAGGCGAGAAATATCCTGGTGGTGGACTATTTCTCGCGAGATTTGGACGTGCGTATACTAATGTTGCGTCTGAATACACCTACTTACCTACTATGTAGTAGAATAAAACAGTACTTGAACAGAGTAGTATGTCTGAATCGTCAGTATTCATAAAATAGTAGGCGAGAAATTCCCGGATGGCTTACTGGTTACGCCCAGATTTAGAAGTACTGAGCCCACGGGACAGAATACAGTCTACAGCCCGCAAAACAGTCTCAGCCGACTTTCATGTACAATTAAACATGTGTTTATAATCGTAAAGCTAATGTAACATTAACATTGACCTTGCTCTGTTCTTAAATTGACCGTGTTTTATATTGTGCATTATTTTAATTCATAGAATTTAAATACGAAGCATTTAATATTGAGCTTATTTTCAGCAGTTTATTTACGTTTGTGTTTTATATGTATGTTTGCCCTTTACAATA
Organism: Triplophysa siluroides; assembly: GCA_006030095.1. Classification (NCBI taxonomy): domain Eukaryota; kingdom Metazoa; phylum Chordata; class Actinopteri; order Cypriniformes; family Nemacheilidae; genus Triplophysa; species Triplophysa siluroides. The sequence goes on along the minus strand of VCII01000846.1, from coordinate 4,454,805 downwards.
TTAAATATTGCTTAACTGTTTTTTTACTCACGGATATAACAAAACACATGATAATTATTCACAGGATAATTTTAATCAGGTGGTTTTAATGGATACACTTTGGCGCAATTCAACTTTCTAATCACCTTTTATAAACAAATAATTACAAAACACAAATAAGCCCTAAACTAATGAATTACTCAAATTAAATGACCTATTTATCCTAACGAAAAATCAAGAGACGTGTAAAAATGGTGTAGTTTTATGGAGAAGTAAAAAAAGAACAGATGAGGAGAAAGTGAAAGTTAAACGAGAGCATGGTCGGATAACGTCTATGTTAAAACAGACTTGGCACATAAAAGCACCAGAGAAGAGATTTACTCAGGTTGTTCTTAATACTAATGCATACGGAGCAACGTATCTACATGAGAGACATCAACCAATAGGCGCAGAATACAGACAAAATAATAATTTGAAGCAGTTTACAGTCAAGCATGTTTCTGTTACAAAAATAACATCCTATTACCATAATCATTCTTCACAATGGGAAGTGTGGATGGGCCTGTTATTGCCGAAATTTAACTGAGAAAACGCATCGCAAAATCACAAAGCTGTTGTATTCCTTTTAGTCGTTTACTTTTGTCAAATCATATAGCCCTACAAGGTAATACATGATACTTGAAAATAAGTGTGCTGTACTGAAAGAAAATTGAAAGCTTTGATCACGTCAATACGGCGTACGACGGCCGGATCGCATTCATACAACACACATTCAGGCAAAACAGTAGACCCCATTTAGCCCTTGTTAAGTAGGTACTTACTGAAATTGAGTACCTACTCATTGAGTTTGTACGGAGCCCGGCTAGTCACCCGTCGGAGAAAAAAAAACAAGACCCGCAAATCCGTGGCCACAGATTTGTAATTCGTTCCCTCGGTTTAAAAATCCGTACGCACAGATTCTTAAACGGTTCCCACAGTTTACAAATCTGTGCTCTCGGATTAATAAACTGTACGCACGAGTTTACAATCCGTCCCCTCCGTTTTTGAAATCTGTACCCACAAATTCAATAATCTGTGCCCACGCTTTCGCAATCCGTTCGCACAGTTTTGCAAACTGGAGCCTACTCGCGGAATTGAACCATCTCTGTCAACAGAACAAGCTCCTACAGGAACATTAACGAATGTTGTATACCGTCTTATTTTAGATTATATTATAAATTGTCTTAATGTGTTTACACACACGCGCGTGGTGCATATACATCATAGGTTCATTGCCGCGTTTCGGCATAAAGTTGGCTTGACATTAAACCTTCGATATTCGTGAATTTAGGGACCACCTCTAAAGTTACATACACATTAAAATACCCTTTTCCAACTTCAAAAGCATTTAAAGGGAATGATTTATAGCTACAAAACTAATTGTACCATGTTCATGTGTGTGTCAGCTATTATGCACAACTTTTAGATGATTGAGTATTAAAATAAACCATCGAATCATATGCACACATTCCTATACGCATTGCTATTGAGCTTTAAATAATGGCATATTTGTGTTTATAAAACGGTCAGTGCTGGTCCTTGATTCTGATTGGCTGAGCGGATTCTAAGCCGTTATATAATATATATACCCCGATATATAACAGCTGACCGCACCAAATAGCCTAAAGATCATTTTATTTACTTTTTTTGATGAAACCTTGCCAAGCATATGGAATAACCGTTTTATAAAAAAAAAAAAATTACATTTACATTTGGCAGACGCTTTTATCTAAAGCAACTTACATTGCATTATCCTATACATTTTACATAGGTATTTTGCAATCCCCTGGGATCGAACCCACAACCTTGCGTTGTTAACACAATCGTCTTACCACTGAGCTACAGGAAAGCAGCTACAGGAAAGCAGTGGGTTACAGTGCATTTTAAAACAGCTACAGGGTTGTGCCACAACGCCCTAAGCTGTTATAAAATGCACTGTGACCAACTGCTTTGCGGGCTTATTGCTTAAATGAGACCCTACAATAGTTATACGTTTGCATGTGATTGGACGTTTTTTTTAATACATATCAATAATCTAAAAGGTGTGCATTATATCTGACACTAACATGAACACTGTACAGTCTTGTGGCTATAAGTCATTCCCAATAAATACTATTGAGCTTTAAATAATGGTATAATTGTGTATGAGCCCATATAGTAGTTAAAAACATATTTACATTTGACTTGACGGTTTATTTTAATATATATCAATAAAAGCTGTGCATTATATCTGACACACGCACATGAACACTGTACGGTTAGTCTTGTGGCTATAAATCATTCCCTGTAAATGCTATTAAAGTTTTAAACATGTATTTTAATGTGTATGTACATTTAGAGACGGTCCCTCAATTCACGAATATCGAACGTTACATGTCAAACCAACTTTATGCCAGTGAAACGCGGCAATGAACGCGTGCTTTAATGCGCCACGCGCGTGTGTGTGTGTGTGTGAAGTAAACACATTGAAACAATTTATAATATAATCTAAAATAAAACAGTACACAATATTCGTTAATCTTACTGAAGGAGCTTGATCTGTTCTTATGACAGATGCTTCAATTCGGCAAATACAATTTGCAAAACTGTGCGAACGGATTGCGAAAGCGTGGGCACAGATTATGAATCCGAGAGCACGGTTTTGTAATCTGTGGCCACGGATTTGCGGGTCTTGTTTTTTTTCTCCGACGGGTGACTAGCCGGGCTCCGTAAGTTTGCCATTTCGCCATACTCAATTTGGTGGTGGTTGAGGAGATTTCCCCTTCCATGTAAAGCGCTTTGAGTGTCCAGAAAAGCGCTATATAAATGTAACAAACTATTCATTTATTATTAATAAATTAAATTCTCGGTACTAAATTATGTTTTTATCAATGCTCACGTATAGGTTGTTGTCAAAACGTCATAGGTCAAAAAGCATACGGGTCACATGACCATAAAACATGGCGGACGCAGTATGTCCGAAATGTATTCATACTACACCGACTCATACTATATAGAACGTACTGTTTTAAGGGCCGACAGGTAGGTACTTATTTAAATTCAGTACGTACTGTCACAGTATGCGATTTCGGACGCAGCGACAGGGTCTGTTCTTGAGATATAACATAAAAGGTTCTTTCATACATTTTCATTGTAACGTTAGACGTTAAAAGGTACAGTGCAAATGATGTGAACGTTTCGGTGCACACAGTCTCATCTCATCGGCGTACAATATAGAGGTGTGTTAAACCTCAGTCGTTTTTTATTTACCACGATCTGTAGTTTTGCATAGAAATAATTTAGCGTTGGAAACTAAACAGTGCTGTTGATGGGACATCCTTAAATAAAAGTAGGCTAATCTATAATGTCCAACATTAGGATTTATGCTCATGGTGTTATGTGGACTGTTCTAATATACTGTACTATTAAGTTTAACGCGTTTTCAAACTGTACCCTAGCTGATTTTTGTTACTGTTAGTGACGTTCCTTCTGACATGCGCAGCAATATAAACTCACCTGTGGGACGTGACGTTCTTCATGCAGTGCTCCAGAACAGCCGGTCGATTTGACGTCCATCCCTTTATATTTCAATTTAACGTTGTCGCGGAGACTTGTTAACATTACACGTACACCGCGAAAAAGTTTCCTTTCCTTGTTGTTTGGCGCCTGCAGCATCATCGATCAAACCACTTTTGAAGGGGGGGGGGTAATGTGACATTGCGTGTGGGGTTTCGCTTACTGTGCCAAATAGTTACAAATACGCTTCTTCGATAGTTAAAAAATAAAAATGCGCCGAATAATATTTATTTGAGATCTGCTGATATCCACAGGTTTTTTTGAGGGTTAGGGGATTGAAAATATCATTAGGCTGGTATAGGAATAATAAGGTTTTTGAAATGTCCTCATTCTTGTGAAACAAACCTTTGTTTGAACTATATTTTGAGACAATGTGTTCCCAAAAATGAGCAAAACTTGACCATTCTGAGCAAAACCTTATTTAAAAAAATAACTCATAGCAAAAATTCAAAAAGTTTACTATATGTATTGCATTAACAACGCAAGGTTGTGGGTTCGATCCCAGGGGATTGCAAATACCTATGTAAAATGTATAGGATAAAGCAATGTAAGTCGCTTTGGATAAAAGCGTCTGCCAAATGCGTAAATGTAAAATAAATGTACTAAGGTTGTAGTATTCTCTGGGATAGGTTGTAGTATTTGTATTATTTATAACTACTGTGTATTAAACCAACTGAAGTCTATAGAGAATGTGAAGCTGATGTCACGCCCTATGTTGCATTGGCGCCACCATCATGGGAGGATAATACTCCACGGCTATTGTTGTGGTATGTACAGTTACTTTTTTCGTTTGATGTATGGAGAAATTGAAAGTGAAAGATCCAGGGGCTTTTCCTGAACGACTCTGCGCAATACTATTTGTTAATAGTTTATACTAAATGTTTTTAACACTGCAAGACCGACCTACCATAGTTATATTTCCTAACCAAACAAGAAAAACAAAACAATGCATTGAACACACTAGCAGCAATCCTTCCAAGATGGCGCAACACTCAACGCAGCATGACGTCGATTAACAAGCTCTATAGGTAGATAAGTAAACATGTGTTTGTTTATTTTAAGGTAGAGTATCTAGACTTAATAATAAGAATATGAAGATCTAGAGAGCGTTCCTAGAGCAGAAGGGTCTGCGCCATAGCGTGTAAAATGTATAAATGTGATCTGTTTAAACATTTGCCATAGCTGTAACCAATATACATAATATAATCAATAAACGGAATGTAATCAATAAACACAATGTAATCTATGACACGCCTGTCACATCATGTCATGAACTGCATTGAACCTTAAAGCATATTTAATACATATTCAGGCGTACTTTTTTTTATCCATCCACCTTAATGTGCTCTAATATAATTATAACCCTGGCCTTCTCGCTGACAAGAGAGGACAAAGCTGAGAGTGCAACTGGGCAGAAGCATTAAAATCTGGCACAGAAGAAGACCATAATTTAATGGATGATGACAACTGATTGTGCAAGGCTTAACCGAATGACAAGTTCAGGATATTTTAATGAGCAATGATTACAGGTGTCTGTGTACCCCCATCTCCATCTTTTCGATCATCCCGTGCCTGAAAATCCTACTTATCACCTTTAAATAACCAACATTAACCATGGTAATATTCCAAGAGCTGAAATTGAAAGAGAGGTCACTTTTTCAACTAAAGGAGACTGTCGACTGTCAATTTCAGGTCCCGTTCTATGGAGGTTCTTGGTAAATCCGTAAGTTATGGCATAATAAACCACATTTCCCACAGTGCAAAGCATGACATAGTTCTAAATGGCCCACTCTTCTCCTGCAGGATGAAAGTAATTGCTTCAAAGGTGTGTGTGTATGGAGGGGCTGAGCTGACTTCTGGAGGCAGTGTCACCATGGCAACAAGCCCAAGACGATGACATTTCGAATCAGTGATAAAACATTAAGCAAGGAATACAGCAAATACAATTACCAAGATAACATTTGTTACGTCGGAGGCCAAAGGCAGGATTTGGATCTTTCCACGTTTCAAAAGGAAGGAAGATGCAGTCATGATGTAGAGCTCGCGTTTTTGTTTAACAACCTTTCAAGGCATCTCGCTTTCACCAGAGCCTTACTTGGAGTCCGGAAACTCTTGCTGCGAGCCAAGTTGATTTTCTGCCTTCGACTTTTAGAGGACCTTGAGAAGACTGCAGTCACACTTTAGCAATGGGTTCCCTCCGGAGGCTGTTCTCAATCAGGCAAAGCTCTGTGCAGTCCCTAGGAACAGCTTTGTGAATTGCTGCTCACCCTGAAGAACCGGCACTAAAGAAATGACGGAAACCCAAAGACAAAAGACTGGATGACTATTTACACACTAACGTGTGACATCCCAAGTGGGTCCAAAGGTTTTTGGGTTTACAGAGTTGGGAAAACACGAAAAGGGGCATATGTCTGTTTTTGTCTGTATTACTTCTTACATACGTATAAAATACGTTTATTAGTTTCATTGGTCAAAAATGAAGACAGCCATTGAGAATTGAAGTTTGGAAACAACAAAACGAAAGTGACATCATGAGGTCTATTATGTCTTGACGGACAGTGTTGTCATGAGAGGCAGAAGCAACGTCGAAGTAGAATGGATGATTGTACTGTGACATCTAGTGGCAGCTGGTTGATTGATGACCTGTCAAAGTGTAGATTTCTAATAGCTTACACAGTTCATGTATGTCAGCCATAAGTCTTTTATTGGCATTATTGATCAGCACTGGGGCACATACTGTATACCAGACAATTGAATATATCATTCATCCGCACATAATTAAAACTAATGGTAAAATAATCAGTCTCCTTTTTAAAAGCATCAGCAATATCGATGGTTCAGGGTTGCTGAAGCTGTGTTGTGCCTACAGAAACTTGAATGTTCCAACAGATCTGACAATAAACAGTGGCTCTCTCATCCATGCTTTTTTAGTCTTGTGTCAGAATCCTGACAATCCCTCGTGTTTTGTGCGGAAGCACATGGCCATTGTTTGTTTTTGGTGTGCCATGTGCTCTCCTGTCTCATCTCCTGACCCCGCCCCCTCGTTTCCTCGTTAATTATCTTGTCATTGTTTCACGCCCCTCACCTGTTGCCCTCATTTTTTGCTTCCTATTTAATGCCCTTGTGTTTGCTGTCTAGTGCCGGTCGTTTTGTAATCTTTGTATTAACTTGTGTCCTTTTGAAGGTCTGGACAGTCAAGTCAATTTAAGTCTTTTCTTGTGCAGTTTTTGACAGGTTTATTGTTTTAGTCTAGTCAAGTCGGTATTATTTTGTCAAGCTCCTTGTTGTTTTATCCCCTCGTGGGTTTTGTTTTCGAATAAAGTCTGTGAAACCGCTGTCTGCGTCTGGGTTCTGCCTGCCATTCTTGACGTGGATAACCGTTCTTCTGACAAAGAAAGGTTAACGTTACCATACAAACACCATTATGCACATGCTAGTATGCAAACGCACCTGCGTCAGCATTCCCGTATACAGTATGTTGAGTATATGTTGCAGGCTTCTCACTAAACTCTCTGGAGGATATGAGTCAGAACGTTCCCATGGGGGACACATTTCAAATTCTGTCTTTTTTCGCAGTTCCTCCTACCGAGTGACACGTATGAAAAGAAGCACTGGAGAATGAGAATAGGGCAGGAAATGAAAACTTTTGTGTTATTGAGGAGCATTTTAAGCCAGTGACTCACGTTAGATAACAATAAATATAAACTGAACGATGAATCACTTTAGGGTGGATTGTACAGGTTTAGATTATTATACTTGACACGATGGCATTCCGTGGTTAACACGGTAAAAACCTTTCTAGTTTCTAGATCCCTGACAATTTTGTGATTAACTCAAATGGCAAAATAAATTGACATGCTTTATAATACCAAGGACAAGGATGCCTGTGGCATAAATAATTCCTGGACAGGTGGCAAATGGGTAAAACTCACACTCTGTGCATGATATGGATAGAAATTGTGAGCTTGTTAATTTCCTCTTGTGAGTAATACTTCTCGGCTAAACAAAACCGAAAAGTGGAGAGACTTTGCCTCCCAAGGGAACGTTCCTTCTCAAGATGTTATTTTTGTTCAACTCTCAAAGGCTTGCAGTTAAAGTTTATGAGGGATTGAAAATGGATAATTAGCATTTAAATGATCTAACACTCTTGTCTTTTTTCCTATGCCACGGCTGTCACCGTAACCTCCTCTGATGCACTTTCATCAGATGGCACTTATGTTCGTCTGGCCTGTGGGTTTGTGACTGAGTTAAGTCTTCCGGCGGAGAGGTCGCCAAGAGGTCATTTCTTATAGACTTGCAAGTGGTGGCGCAGTTGTTGAGAATAAACTTGATAAGAGAGACAGACTGTTCAAACACCGAGATCACATACAAGGTTAAAAGTGATTCTTAGCCCGGGGAATAAGAGCCCGGCAGTATCATTTCAGCAGGGTCACCGCAGGCATCGAGTGACTGCAGACGTCCCTGGCAAACAAAACATATGAAGTGTGAAAATGTGCCAGTTTGCCTATATAATTATTCAAGAAACTCATTAAGAAGAGTGGCCCGCTTTTAATATAGGTTAATTAAATTTTTTATTTCAGACTCTTTGGTAGGGCTAATGTAGTCATGCAAAGACAATAACACGCTCACAATAGATAAACATAAACGCCTGAATGGAGAGTACAGGACCATGGAGGATTAGTGTGCAGCCAGTCTCTCTCTTTCTTCTATACAGTCTAAATGTTTGCCTACATTAAATAACACTGTAAATATATTGAGTTTTCTGTTGCGTTTCAGAGAAATTTGACATATTTTTGAGATGCAGTTAAAAAAATGTCAAATTGCAGAAAGAGACTGCAAAAGTTGGGTGTAAAATAACACGAAAAACATGTATTTTCTTATATCTTTTTTTTTTGGTGCCCCAGCAGCCGGAATATTACAGATTTTTAACAGTAAAAGCTTCCAAGTATGGTGAACATCCAGGATAAAGCTCTTTAAAAAAAAAAGCTCTTTAGACTATAGACTACTTCGGAAGACATAAACAACAAAGGTCCAACGCTGGTCCAGAAGAACCTGTTTCAGTTTCTTTAAAACTACACAAAAATTGGAACAGAATCCGACCAACAGAACATTTATAGATAGTTTCATCAAATGCACGCGCCCGGCCTGAAGTTAACTTCCCGGCAGTGTTTGGGTGTCAGTCTGGCTAGTGATATAACACTTTATTTTGTATTTTATATTAATAGTTTATTGTATTAAATTAAATAAAAAATACCAAACAATTATTGATACTTTGTGGAGGTCTACCGGAAGTTAAGTTCGAGCCACATAGGATTGTTGTTGCTGCTAAAACCGTCTGTTACCTAATCAAACATTAACTGAATATCTTTAAGATTAGGGCAATTCCATGAAAATGTCAACCTTGCCATGAAAAAAGAAAGTTTTTACCAACGGTTTTTACTATGGTAACAGCACAGATATTAACATTTGGTGCTTCAAATACCCATGTGAGATCTCTCATCACATTTGTAAAGCATTTGTTTTATTTTTAGTACATGATTTTTTCATAGTCAGGTAAGTGCCATTTTCAGGATTGTCACATCCATAACGCTTCATATTCCTCATAAATGGACACATGGAAATTAAAATAAAGCAACTATTTTATGTTCTATAAAGAGGCATCCCTTCTCCATTCATTTGGGTATTATTGCTTCAGGATTGTGCATTTTATTTCACAGAAATCCTACAAAGTTTGTCGTCTCCCAAAAACGCGTCCTTTTTTTGTCACATCCATAACGCATGTTTATGTCCCTTTTTTAAAATAGAAAATGAGTTCATAGACTGACTTTTTATATGTTTAGACTCTATCAACAAGGGTTTAGCAAAATATAAACAGATGGTTCAATTTATTCGTAACAAATTCATTCTCTGAGCATTTTTATGTCACGTCCATAACGCAAAATGTCACGTCCATAACGCTGGAATTGCCCATTAATTAAAAACAGTATGTAAGATTTGAAAAGAAATCTCTGGAAAGTGCTGTTGAACCGTTGTTTGCATCTGAAGAGGTCTATATTGAGGTTCTTTTCCACTCAAACTAATGTCATATTTTAGACCTGGTGGAAAGTGACTAAACTTTGTGATATATATATATATATATATATATATCAAAATATTTTTGATTCCGGGTGTTCTTATATCTTATAATAGACAGTATGATATAACGTCTCATTCATTCTTATTGCCAAAAAAATCAAGATATTCAATTGATGAAATATTCAACTAAAAATGAATTATGCTGACATGGTTAAGATTCTTATGACACTGCAGCAAAAATATCCTTTCTGGTTCCTCCTTGCGCTTTTATTTTTAGAAGTGTACCTTTCAGGTGTAATCTCTTCCATCTTCTCTTCTGCTGGGCTCTGTACCTTGCTGATTAACACAACGTCTAAGTGATTGACTACAGTCATTATTTAAACGGACGGTTACCTCACCTGGGACGTTTGAATTTCTCTCCATCAGCAACTTCTTCACACAATCTGCAAGTGTTGCACACCTGGAACACCCGTGTGATGTAAGTACTGATCCACACCAATTATTTCAGCTAATCTGTTCTCATAAGTAACAAAGAGTGCAGCCATGGCTAGGATACAAAAAAATCTCTTTTCTCGTAAAGGAGCAATGTGAAGATTTTAGCGGCATCTAGTAGTGAGGTTGCGAATTGCAACCAACAGCTCACTTCACCCATCCCTCCTCCTTTTTGTAGCACTACGGAGGCTGACAGAGGACTCAAGTTTTTTTTTTGTGTAGTCGAGGGACAGCATACAGTGCGAATGGTGCAAATGTCATCATCAGAATAGGACGCGCGTACTGTACGCAGTAATTAGTTTAACCACCAGGTGGCAACCGTGTCCTGTGAGCATCGATTCAAGGTAGAAGAAAAACTGCCCCCTGTATGCCCGGAGAGGTTTTGCAATAGCTCTGTCTCGTTTCGGAAGGCCGCGTGGCCCGCGTCCTCTGGAGGTCTCATTTGAAGCCTTCTACGTCATTGAGGCTGTCTCATTTCATAATAGCAGGTAGGACAGCCGTATGCACCCTTCTAATCTGACCTACTTTCACGAGGATTCGGAGTACACATGAGGGCCGCGTCAGACATTGCCTGCTTCCATACTATATAGTAGGTGAAAATGAGTATCATTTGAGTATCATGAGAGTCATGAATAGTATGTCCTAAACCTCAGTATGCACGAAATAGTGGGCAGGAAGTACCCGGATGGTCTACTTCTTCCGCCGAGATTCGTGAGTGTGGATCGGATGGACACTTATCCATCCCATGATGCCATGGGAGCTGAGCAATAGTCACATTTAAAGTCAAAAAGTAAATCAAATAAATATAGCAAAAAAACTTCAAGGCGGACTTCCGTTTCTAATGTTAGTGCCAATAAATGAATTTCTCTTGAATAAATTATGTTTTTATCAACGCTCACGTATAGGTTGTTGTTAATACGTCATAGGTCAAAGAGCATATGGGTCACATGACCATAAAACATGGTGGACGCAGTATGTCCGAAATATATTGATACTATTCCCACTCATACTATATAGAACGTACTGTTTTAACGGCCTTGTTTGTGTGAGCTGCACATACTTTCTTGCTGACACTCCTGGGTGTTTTATTAAGCGTTAAAGTGACTCATAAAGAACTTAAGTCGTTGAATTGTATCCACCCAACTGAATTTTTTTTACCTTGTGTTCTGATCAGAAATGTTAGACAGGTTTGTAATGACATGAAGGCGAGTAAATTAAAACGCAGTGTTTGATTTTAACAATTCACAAAACATCTCCACCCAGTTACAAGCAACAGCAAGTTTTATATCAACACTCCACTAGTCTTCCTCTGTTTCCTGAAACAAATGTCCAAATGAAACGGCCCATTTCCTCTGGCCAGATTACACCTGACAAAACAAACATACTGACACAAACACAAGCAAACGAATACATAATGACCTGTTTGTGAGGTGGCAAAGAGTAAAATCAATGAGATGAGACATGTAGGACCTGGAAGATAAAACAACAAATTGACTCGGAGAAACACATTAATCTCATGTTCAGTGAGAGCAAACAGAAGCCCATCACCTTTGTTTATTTCCTTGGAGTGTGTTAGCAGTGTGTACCAGACTATGCACAAATGCAATAAGATGCGCTACTCTTCCATCAAAAAGGCAAGAATTATCTAATCATACCAAGTAATATAAATCATTCGTGCAGCGGCAAAGTTAGATGATTCCCAACAGGTGATGTAATGAGCGTAAGCAAAAAATGTTTTATGTTTTCGTTTCTTATTTTCCTGATGACTGTAATTTATATAGTAAGTCTCATTAACTTTTTAATAACCCCCAGTATGGAAAATGTTGAGGGTGTTCTAGAAAGTCTAGATAAAAACCGCTCCCCAGGAAATATTTTAGCAGATACTTTCCATCAGCAGGTCGCCAGGCAACCGTGTCCTCGCAATTTAGGTCTATGGTGAGAATAGCACAATGAACCAATGATAAGGGCACTGCGGTTCCTAACTAGATCCTTGAAACAAACTACATGCCCCGGTGTAGCATACACAGAAAAAAGAGTTTATTCACAGATACCAAAGTATAGATCAATTCAACAAAAAGCTGTCATTTTAACACTATATTATATTGTGGAATATTCATTCAAAATGTCATGGCCAACTACAGCTTCTTCAATCCTCCGACGTACGAAGCTTATAGAATTATCACATTTCTGAAAAGCCTGAGCACTTCAATGCGAGACGTGACGTGACTAAATGAAGAGACAGCCGACGCGCTTCACTGTGTGATGATTTTTTTCTTAGAGGCTTCTTCCAACTCAAAACCGAGGGCCACTACGGAATCAACAAAATTCAGAGTGTGAAGGGTGGAGGCTGCTCGACAATTCAGGTTTTGAGATCTCACGGAGCGAACCGGCTTAGGACTGTACGTCAGAACGGCTTTTTATAGAACGTGCGTGTCGCTGTAGCTACATTTTAGATTATGTTGCATCAATTATGTACGTCGTTTTCCGGACACAATCTTTCTGTAATGATTTAATTAGGGAATTCAAATAAAAGGGGTCATTTGGGGGCAGCAGATGGTAAAAATAGACCATTTATTACTCTGTAGCAGCTTATTCTGTACAGAAGAGACACACGCGCAGAAATATTTTTTTTGTGTACATCTCATGTAAAACTTGTGATCATGGCTATAAAAGTGTCCTAGGTATTATGAATGATCGAAACAAGCTATTTAAAAAGGTTGATCACCTTTGTCACAGATTTTGTGTGTGAAAGAAAGAATCAAAGAAAGTCAGTCAGTCCTTTGGCTGTATAAGCCTGATTGCTAATCAAAACCTAACTGTTGGACTTGGTCTTACCTGCAGCACAAGAAAAGCTTAATGCACATGATTACTGATGCCTTGCTTTTCCACAGTCTCCCGCAGAGAGGTGGCCTGATTGTCTAGAACAAGGCACAGAGTTGCTGAGACACATGCTCTGGTTTGCTCTGAATTTGAAATAACGGGGAAGGTGCAGAAATGGCTCCCCTCATTCATGTAGTCAAGCTGCGGCCCACTGCGGCCACAGTTATACGTGTTCTCCCCCTGCTGTTTGCCTGTGGTATACAATATACCATAAGACATAAATTCAACATAAGGAACGCCTTTACGCATCCCTTCTGAAATGAAATGGGAAAATCGAATAGTTGTCATTAATGCACCGACAGCTGTTTACCTTCAGAAGCATTACATCATTCTGTTATGTTGTGTGTTTTGGGCCTTGTTACATTTGTATTTTATTGTGTTCTATTGATTTCTATCTATTCACTAAACAAGTCAAAGGCTAACACAATCACGACGTACGCCGCCACGCACAACTTTAAATGCAATCGCACATGCCTGAAGGTAAAATAAAACCACAATAAAATAGATTTCACGACCAAAAGCAGATAGTGGCGTCTCTGAATGAGTGTGCCTGCGATGGCAATTAACATTCGCAGAGAGTTTGCGTCTTTGAGGCAGCGTGACCTTGGAAGCAGACAGAGAAGAGAGCTACTGAGAGAAATAAGATAACGAGGCAGACCAAAGACACGGAGCAGAGGTGAATTTCAACAGCAGCTCAGTCTGAAGGCCAGCTGCCTATGACGGGAATATAACAGTTCAGGATAAATTGCTGAGATTCTACATTTGTCCTTCCACATTTTATAAATATCAAGATAATGAAAGGTGCCAGAGTCCAGCTTCAATGAACGGTAATTCAAATGTTATTAACATCATGGACAAAATACTGCAGTGGAACAAGCTGAGAGAACTTAATTAGACAGGACTGACATCGCTGAACTGAAGGTAGTCCTGAAGAAGAGTGGGAATGGGTAGCTGCCGTACAAAGGAGGTCTTAGAAAAAGTGAGGCTGCCCACCGATGCCCGTATTGCCAGTCTGCAAAGATGGGTTAAAGCAGGGACTGAATCTGAAAGCAAAGAGCAAAGGATGAATGAGCATTTGTCACTTTAGATCATACATAAATGCCAAATGCATAAATGAAAATAAATAAAATGCAGTAGCACTGGAGAATACTACTAAAAGAATATATTTATATTTAGCCATTCAATTTTATTCAACGTATATCTTAATATTTACTTAGAAGATTTTAAACCAGCGCAATCATGATTTATGCCAAAAAGTCACTTGGATTCAAAATGTAGTTATATAATAATCAAAGCCTGTTTCCACTTTTTTCACTTTCATTCATTCGTTTTATGGACGAACACAATACATAAAGCAATTTTTACGATATAATTTTATACAGCTACATTTTTATTTGGTCAAAATTAGGGCTGGGCGATATATCGTACGAATCTTATGCTCTCAGTTTCTCAATACGGTTAAATGCAGCCACCTCCGAAAGCCAGAGGGCGCTCTTGCAGCAGAAACTCCGAATATGGGAAACGGAAGAAAAACAATCAGTTCCAGGAATTGCCTGTGGTCATTTTCTATCGCTGTTCTTCAAACCTTTCAGGTATTTTCATGATGATAAAATTGATTTACAGTAATGATGATAGACGAGTGTTGCTTTTTCAAATGCACGTTATAAACGACTCAATCTCGTAGTGATTTTAGTACTTCCTACTGCTCAAACAGCCGTAGTTCACGGAAGAGCCGTGCATAAAACATCGAATCGACATGTATAATTAGCGTGAATCGCGATATATATCGCCCAGCCCTAAAATGCCATTCAGTGAATTTCGGAACGGCTTCATTTCTAATAACTGATTCACACCAAATAATCACAAACACAAATCAATATATGACTGAAAATCCACTTCTTTACCGAAATGCTGGCGTGGCTTCCATATGCCAATCGCTCGGCGGTAAGAAGTAATCCGAAGCATTGTGTAGGGCAGAGCCTTCCAATTAATGAACTCCAGAAAGAAATTAAGCACTCTGCACTCAGCATCTTTAAGCCTGCAACCAATTAGAGCACAACAGCCAGAGCGAAATGAAGAACTTATCACAGTGGTTGCAACTTTGACATTAATAAAGCACAATCATTTATTAGAAACCACAGGCATGGAGAATCCACTAATGATTAAAAAAATGTCCAAATGTGTTGCTTACATTTCATCCTGCAGGAGGAGCATGGGGTCCATTCCTGCTTTCAGCAACAGGGGGAGCCAGTAGGAGGCCTTCCCAATCTTAGAAAGGGCACTCTGGGCCAGCTCTCCGAGTCGGTCACCCTGAGGTAGTCCAGCGTGCTCCAGGATAAAAGGTAAATGTTCGTGCTCATTGCCCTCTAATGCATAAGTGTATACGTGCATGCACACATGGGCGCCTGCATTCAAGAGTATCAGACTGATCTCTCGACCCTTGTTCATGTCATACATCCTACAGTAGCAATATAAAGCCATGTCCAAAGGGCAGCAGTAGCCAAACGGACACCTCTGGGCGTCTGGACTGTAACCCTCCTTTAGCAGGGCCCGAAGGCTGTCCGGGTGCTTTAAAAGTACTGCCATGTAAACTGGACTGAACTTTCCTTCACCCCGGTCGCATACTCGGTTTGTTAAAGGAATCAGTTTTTGAGAACACTATACAGAATGAAAAAAGACAAGCATCCAGATTAATGTAGTGTAGAAAAAAAAACACACAAAAAGGCCACTTTTACGTTCACATTTTCGCAGACGCTTTTATCTAAAGTTGGGTCGTTCTCACGAAACCACTGAAACATCATTACAGTAAAGAATTGTATTATAAAACAAATCATTTTGTAACACAAAAATTATCTTATTAAAGAGTACATAACATGAGATCATGAAAATGACATTTCATGCAGTGTGTACAGTTGGCGTGTTTGAAAGTAAACAGTCTGCCAAGTTGTAAATATGAAGGTGAAAGTTATTGTCTTGGAAAAAAGGGAGTCGACTCTGAATCACGCAAACGAGTCGTCCCCAGTCCGATTCGAGAACCGCCGCGAATTTACGTCACTACACATAGTCTCCGCCTACGTTTTGCTAGGACTGCCCACGAAAACTTCACTCTTCTCCCCCAAACACTGTAGCTTGTGAGCCTCGTTCGCAATAGGCTAATCACAGCAGACTAGACCATCTGACCAATCACAGACTAGGCTAGCGGAAAGGAGGGGATTAGACAGATGAATCGCGGAACGAATCATTTGAGAGTAAGTCAAGAAGTAAGGTAAGAATAAATAACTGCCTATTATTACGAAAGAATCGTGTTTTTACACCTATGTACATAAACTTGTTGTTGGACTCTCCATAAACCAAAGTAGGACCTTAAAAATCCATAGTGATGTACTCTTTAAAGGAGTCATATGACAGGGCTAAAACGAATATTATCGATTGTTTTAGATCTAATCCAATGTTTATACACGATGTATTTTCCACATACCGTGCATATTTGTATCTCCTCTTTGCCCGCCTCTCTGAAACACGTTGATCGCTCTGAAAAGCGAGGTGTTCTCTACCTTGCACAAAGCACTTTTTAACATATAAATGAATTATTTTTGTATTTTATTTTTCTGCTGAAATCATCATTACCCTAACACTTCCCGATTTGTCTGAGTGCATTATATGTTGTAATTTAAATGGAGTAAAATTGGGTCTCTGTCTTGAGCAAAACATGCTATGGGATTGACAATGAGTTTTTAAATGGTTATGGTAATGAGTTTAAGGCCATTTTTGTAAAAGAACAAATCATCTCTGACATCTTGAAACCAAGATGTTGTGTGAATGCCCAATACATTAAAGATATACGTTTTAGCAGTATGTGCATTTTTTGGATATCAAACCAATGACCTTCGCATTACCAGCTATACACTCGATTGTTACGCTCTCAATGTAAAATGCACAACTAATGAACATTTTATAATTACACCTTCGTATTCACTTAACAGACATTCCATTGGAACGAAATACATCATTAAACAAGCTCCCGTACCTAAGGTGATCAAACTGCGCAGCAGCATGTATGGGTAGCTGCCAGCAGTCCTTATTGCAGTACAGGTTTGGGTCAGCCCCAAGGGCCAGCAAGCTCTCCACACAAGATAAGTGGCCCTTTTGAGCAGCGATGAACAATGGGGTGGCCAGATCCTTTGACTGGCAGTTCACATTTGCCCCTACGGCGATAAAAACCTGTGCTCAGACGACCATATTGATTTGATTTATTTATTGATTTACTTAAAAATGCAGCCTCTAAATGAAGTTCTAGTATAAAATAGCCTTGAGAACACTAAACATGGCTAGCAATGTACAAAAAGGATGCAGATGATTCAAGGTTAATCATTAAAGAACTCGGCTCACCAGCATTTGCGAGGATCTCTAAGCATTGGTGATGTCCGTGATGTGCAGCAACAAATAAGGGTGTGATCCTATATTCATCCACTGCCTCAAGGTGGCACACGCCCACCAGGTACCTTACAATCTCAGTATGACCCTAAAAAATATAGTTTAAATTTAATAGTTTAAAATAAAAATAGTTTATTGCATTATTTACATACTTCTTGAAAGATTTAAAGGCCCAAATCAATGATTTATTATCCTACGCCTCATTTCCATCATATATTGGTTTTGTCCACAACGTAAAACAAAGTTATGAATCTAGAATGCAAAGACAGGTCATACAGGTTTAGAATGGCATGACAGATTTAAAATTCTTGACTTGTAACCAGAGCTCTGTTACTTAGTCTAATAAATGAAGCATTTTTACAGATGTAAATGCTTTTATAAAACACAAAGTGTTGAAACATTAGACACACTAGAGTTATACCTTGTAAGCAGCTTGATGGAGACAAGACCAGTCTGACACAGAGTGAGTCCCGTTGACTTCTGCCCCTCTTTCAACCAACAACTCCACCACCTCTCTGTGCCCACCATCAACAGCTTGAACGTTTAACATATAAGAACAGGAAAAATATAAGTAAACATTCACAAGAAAGACATTAAATAGTTCACCCAAAAATGAAAATTCTGTCATCATTTACTCAACCTCTTGTCAAAACACAACGGTACCCATTCACTTCTATTGTACGGACACAAAAGCAATGCAAGTGAATTGAGTACGGTCGTTGTTAGGTTTCACAACATTTTTCAAAATATTTGACTTTTGCAGAAGAATAAAGGTCATACAGGTTTGAACTGACAAGAGGGTGACTAAAGGATTACTGAATTATCACTGTAAGTAGACTACACATGGCCTGATATGATCTCAGATGCTTCTTACCGGCAAAGAGGGGACAGGAGAGATCATTTGTTGTTCTGTTAGGGTTTGCACCACCCTTAATAAGACACTTCACTGCCCGGAGGTGCCCATTCTTAGAAGCAAAGTAAAGCGGAGTCTCCGAGTTATGTGTCAAAGTGTTCACATAGTCTTCACAGTTGACTGAGGAGTAGAGACGAACTTGTCATTTATTGCCAGATAGAGAAAACACTGTTAAAAAAATTCACCCATGTTTTACCCCAAATTAAATGTTCTGTTATAGAAGGGTTGCAACAATGACTGTGATTATTGATGACATGTTAATACTACACACAATTTCATAATAGTCAGCGACTGTATCTCAGGCTGACACTTGATGCTCAAGTAAGAACAAGGGTATCCAGCTGCAGGCCCGCAGCCATTCATTTAAGGACACACGATCCAGACCACCAGTCTCAGGCCGGAAGGGGAGGGCCGGCTGCACCACGCATTTCTGGACACACGCGCATTAACAGCATGGCGGAGAGCCGGGTGAGTTTTGCACATATGTTGTGAAACTTCTATGTATTTATGAACTTAGGTGTTTATCTCAACGATTATGTTCTATGTTGTAATTAAATCGTTGTAGTATTTAATCTTTTAGTGTATTTTATTGCAGCGGACACTTTCTTTTTAGATAGGGTGTTGTAAAGGGAGTTTTTATTATTGTTTATTATTTCTTGATTATTTTTATTTATTCAATGCATAGCTCATTTATTTAAAACGTTTGTTTGTGAAACGTTACTTTAAGGCACTTAAATTGTCAGTTTAGACAGCGAGTATGTGTGTTATGTTTAATTTCGTGCATTGTAGAGACAATAATAAGAGAGAAAGAAATACCTCAGCTGCAACGGTGTACAAACTGTTGCAGCCTTTAACAATTCCCCTTTTGCACAGCATGGCAGTGGATGAAGAGGACAAGGAAATGGCCCTTCACAGTCCCATGGAACACCTGGAAGGTCCCAGGGAGCCCTTGCATTTTGTTTTTTTCATTCCAGGAAGACATGGAGTATTTATTTGTGTAAAACACATGATAAAATGACACTGAAATCGAGTCTAAATTTCTCAGTGCTTATTATTTCTGTTGCAATTAAACATATACTCTAAATCTATTAGCATTTTAAAACTACTTTCTGTTTGACTGTTTTTTGTTGAAATGTTTGTTCATATAGGAAATGAAAGACTTTATTTTCTATTTATTTGAATTATAAAAATGTATATTAAAAAGTCTACACTTTGTCCCCAAGTGTTTGTTACAAGCTGAACAGATATCGATTATTTAGATATTAATTATGGACATCAAGTAAATAAAAGTTTGAATTCTAAAAAAATAAAGTATAAGTGACATTGAACGTTTGAAAGGTGTGGCTCTGCAGCTGAATATATCTCAGAAAAAACCCTCCGGCGGAAGCTGGTTACCTGCAGCAGATAGGAGACGGCGCACACAATCCGCTGATCCAGCCGCCGCAGCCTCGTGTAGGGGGTTCCAGCCCCGGTTATCTCTCACATCCACGGCGAAGCCTCGCTGAATAAGTCGCTGCACCCGTCGACTGTTCTCCTCCCGGGCCGCCAGCGCCACCGCTGAGCATGTGTCTTTATAACATTCCGTGAAGTCCATCTCCTTATTTTCCTTTGAAAACAACACTCGCGCTATTAAATACTACCAAAAACGTGCATATTGCTATACCATTTACACAGACCCTGCGCTGCAGTGTAATAAGACAGCATCCTGTGTTTAAGTTAAAAGGGTTTTAATTGCACTTGAATGAAGGCTGTTTGCGGTTACCAGGCAACGTAACAACTTGGCGCGTTAATACTCTGCATCCTCCGGAGGTCGCATTTTTCGACCGCATACGTCGAGGGTGTCTCATTTCAGTTAAAACCTTATCAAATTAACATGTATTTGTCTTACTACGTAATCATAGTCGGTTCATTCTTACCTTGAAATGTAACACTTCCTTTGTTTGAAATAATGAAGCTCAAATGCGACCTCCGTTGAGGATGCAGCCTTCGAAGTGAGACGCGGTGCAGGCGCAGCCAAACAGAAGTACTTCTTCCAATCAGTCTGTGCTTCTTTACATCGCTTACGATAATAACTTTATTTTACTAACTCCAATAACTTATATTGGAGAATACATATGTTTAATTTCGACAATCCAAGTGCACCTTTAGGCAATAGATAGATAAGTTAACGTTGCATCTGGCCAAGTAACAAGAAAAAGTTCTTTGGACGTAAAATCGCGAAACTTTGATTGTACTAATCAATCTAGTTCACGTTATTGTTTTTAAGTATTCCTCAAAATAACAAAACGATCATGCGTACGACTTGTTTAGGTCCAGGGATGTTTTGCGGAACTTCCGGGGACACTGTTTATTGATTGGCTGGTTTAGGATTCCGGGTGAGTAACAGGCATCTTCTTTTAGGTTCCATGCATTCATTTAATGGGTGGCGTGAATAGTTTAGACACGACAAGGCCACCGTAGTTCAATTCTGTATTTATTCATGACCATTTCTGATTTTATCAACGAACTGCGACGATTGTAACGGAGTATAACATTATTTTCTAACCCGTATACAGGCCGTCAAAGAAAAAGGAACCGCTTAAAGGCGCAGCATCCTAACAAGAGTTTCAGGACATTTAAAGTCGTGTTAGTGCTATGCTTATTTTCCTCTGTTCCACCCTCTGACTCGAAACCAGCTCCACTCCTTAATACAGAATGTGTACTTGCTATGATAACCAGTCTATAATAATTGTTCATTGTCCTCGTGTAAACAAAACGATTTGGTTAAACAAACAGCAACGATTAAAACCATGCCTATAAATGCTTAGTGTGTGTAAACATGCACGCCTTCCAACAGTAACTGTAGTAAATATGTTGTTACACATATCGTACACCCTTTGAAAGGATTTATTTCTAAAGCCAACAGAATGGGGGCTTTTATTTTGAAAATGCTACTTTTGTCTCGTACCTGGTCAGTGTCTCAAGATTATGGCAGGGAGTTTTAAACGTTGATGTGTATAGCCAAAGTAGATCAGCGTGGTTACATGGCTCTCTCTAAGTCCTTGGTAGAGAGAGAGAGAGAGAGAGAGAGAGAGAGTGAGTCATTATGAGATTTGACATTTACGTCAAGATCTGTCCTAGACAAGTATATCAAGTGTTTTGTCGTTTGTGATTCCTAGTAATACTGCTCATCTCTTACACTATGCCAACACCTAAACCAAACATATATAAGAGCGACGCGTCAGTGGCACATAGAAATACCAGGAGCGACGCGTCAGCGGCACATAGAAATACCAGGAGCGACGCGTCAGCGGCACGGCTGTCAAGACAAGAGCACGAAAGATGTGGGTTTTCGGTTACGGATCTCTGATTTGGAAAGTGGACTTTCCATACGAGGACAAACGCGTCGGTTTCGTGAAAGGCTTCAGTCGTAGGTTCTGGCAGGGAAGCACGGATCATCGAGGGGTGCCTGGAAAGGTAGTTCTTCGTATAAAGTTACTCGCCTTAAGAATTGACCAGCTGGTTCACAGTCAGTGACCTGGCATGATGCAACGCTCTCTTAATACAGACACGTGTTTCTTCTCTATTTCAGCCTGGGCGAGTGGTGACATTAATAGAGGACCGTGAGGTAATTTACAATTTCAATATTGTGCCTGATCGATATATGGCGGCATCTGGAAAACAGTTGATAGACAAATAATGCCATGTGATATTTATACAGTGCATGCGATTTGTATAAATTAAGTAGAACAAAAAGCCATTTACACTTAATTTACAGTTACTCTAATAATCTTCTATTCATTTACGCGCGCAGGGTTGTGTGTGGGGTGTTGCTTACAAGTTGCCATCAGGCCGGGAAAAGGAGGTCAAGGAATATCTAGACTATAGGGAGAAAGGTGGGTACGAGTGATACCTGTCACGTTTTATCCCAAAGATGAAGAACACCAGCCAATGCCCGACACATTGCTCTACATTGGATGCTGTAACAACCCGAATTATCTTGGCCCAGCGCCTTTGGAGACAATTGCTCGGCAGATTGCGATGTCTGTAGGCCCAAGCGGCAAGAATAGCGATTACCTGTTTGAGCTCGCCGATGCTCTCAGGCAACTAGTACCTGAGGACTCAGACGAACACCTGTTCTCTCTGGAGCGCCTTGTGAAGGAACTGCAGGAGAAGGAGATAGTGTGATGTGCTGTAGTTTACACCATCCCTCATGACCTCAGGAATTAAGTCCATTTGTTTTGATCCTCTACGACAGTTGACACGCACTTTACTTGATAAGATGCACTTTAACTACTTTTGTTCTGGGGTTTTTTCAAACCTTATGTATTTAATCTAGGCATGATTTAATTCCCACTGGGATATGAATCAAACTAAGTTGGTTCTGGTTGTTCCCACTACCTTTGTACAGCGACCTTGAGCTTGGGAAAGGGGCTTTATAAATAAAACATTATTATACATAGAGTTGACAGTTCAGGACTGTAGGCAGGTTTATTTAACTCGGGATACTTGAATGTTTTGAAGCCATTATAGTTATAACCAGCTATAACTCATTTCACCTATAGCAAGCCACGACAAGCTGAAGCTCAAAACATGTTAAGGTCACACTTCTTGTAATGTTTTCATGATACTTGAATTCATTCTTGTTTTAAATTCATCCATCCATTTACTTCTGACTCTTTCTGTAACTCTCAATTTTTGGTGATTTTCATTTACGTCTTGAAACAAAGCAACAACAAAAAAAAACATTCATGTTTTTAAACCCTGACATGGTACATTATTATTATTACCAATTCATTTTTTAAATAATGTATGTAAAAAATCTGACAGATAACTTTATCCAAGTTACAAAGACAGCATATATGGCTAATATTTGACATATATCTCTTAGACCACATTTATGAAAAAAGTTCCTTTTGGTAATAAATTGTAAAGTACTAAGAATAAAAAAATCTCTTATCTTGAAAAAATATTCAGTTTAAAAAACGAATACAAATGATGTGGTTGAGTAAACGAGTGTCCCACAGACCCAGTCACCCGGACACAACACAAGGGTCAATTTCCTGTAGCCAAAATATTTCGTTTTATTTCAAAGGGAAATATCATCCATGTTCTTACCAGATTTTGTGAGATTCATTCAAGCAGAGCTTTGAGTTTGACTTCTTTATGTATGAAGGATGCTCACATGTCAATACAGATACCACAAAATCCATTTTTACCAGCATTCAGTGTGTAAGACATAATGTTTGAATATAATATTGATACAGACCTAGAGCAAAAGCAAATAAACTTATGGGAAGAAATATGCCTTGTCTTTCATTTGTTAAAAACAACACATTTATTGGCCTTTTGAGTAAAACAAAGCAAACATCTACAAAAATAGAGAAAATCACTGCAGTTTTGGCACTAAGCTAAATAATGATTCTGTTATGTACACTCCAAAATGTACAACAGAACTGACCAGGGTACAACCTGAAGCACTTCTGACCTGAAGCTGTGTGTGTGTGAGATTCAGAAGGCAATCTAATGTAGTTCTGTACTGAGGCTGCAGTAAGAACTACAGGTAAATATCCTCTGAGGAATCGCACAAAAGTCTCCATCCTCTAACATCAGTCACATGTCAATAAAGCACAGCTCAAAACATGAGACTCAACCATAACTCGGCCAAACTAAAAACATGCACATTCGCACTGACATGAATATGCATCTCAGTGCCAACGGCAGGACAGACACTCACACGCAGGAGACCACTCGCACCAACTGGCCTCAACTTTATTCTGATCGGGCTGTTCTTGCTAGCAGGTGTAAGTCGTTTATGCATAGATAAGTGCATATGTACAGTACATAAATACATATACATACACGTTTAAATACACAAACACACAGGACACGAAACAAAACCCTGTTAGGATTGGATGTGAGCGGAGCGCTACACACAACGTCTGCGTCTCACCTGACCACAAACGGCTTACCTTCACACACACCACAATAACCATACAGTACTAGACTTGCGTACTTGAGTGATGATTTATATCAAAGGCTCAGCTCAAACACACCGTCTTTTGAGGTTCTCTCACCCACACCTTATTGTCACTTGAGAACGCCATGTAGATTTAAGTAAATTGCATTATCTCATGGTTAAAATATGCTGGTATGTCAGTGATGTCTCACTTGTAATCAAAAATCACTTTGCCTCTAGAACGGCTGAAGTGTTTACACAACACAAAATGCTGAAAAAGCGCTGATAAAAATTATAATTCCAGTTAAATTAGGAAAAACTTGAACAGAAATCTGTAATGTATATAATGGATTCAAACAATGGGCTTAAGATGACTCGGTCTTAAAATCAGAACCTACAAACCTCACTTTAGCGAGGACGATGCATTATGGGAAAGAAAAGCCAGGGATTCAGAGAGGAGGGGAGAGCATTCTGTCCTTCATCACAAATTGTCAACACACAGATGATGAAAGAAAAAAAAAAACATACTATCTGTACAATATTATAGACTGCAGGCCGTAGTTCCCTGCACTGGTAAACCTTAAATATTAAGTATAGTTGAAATGCAAAAATATGGGCTAGATATATACATACAAACGGTACGTACAGAGTGTATTTGTAGGTCATTATTCTCGGTATATCATACGGTTCTCCTTCATGCCTTTACATGCCGCCTCCTCCTCTCATGCGCTCCTCTGGGATCTTAGATCAGGGTTCAAGGGGTTCTGTTAGAGAAGCATCTGCGTTCCTCTCGTTGACCCATTACGTCCTCAAGAATGCATAATGTGTATTTGATTTCTTTGAATATAAAATTAAAAAAGGAAACTAAAACCTGCAGCAACGCTGTCACGTCCTGAAAATAGACCAAGTAATAATCAGATTAGTCAGACACCGAAAAATAAAAACCATGTTGTAGAAAACCTCTATATGACTCTCTTCTGTGGAACACATGGAAGTCAATGGGGGCCAGTGTTCCTTGGTTCCCAACGTTCTTCAAAATATATTTTGTGTTCTACAGAAGAAAGTCAGTCACACAAGTTTGGAACGACGAGATTATGTTAAACGATTAGCTTTTTTCCATACCCGTCTATGCATAGTAGCAGGGTGACACGAGAAGGTCTGTGAGCACCACGAGCTGGTCGTCCGTGAACTGCTGCTTGTGTTCCAACCAGTTGTCATGATGAGTGCGGCGGAAATTAGACAGAGTCTTTTTCACAGTCATCTAAACCGGACAGAAAAACCTGTATTGATTTTGAGTCACTCTAATAGTCCCTTAAAGCCAGTTTGTGTCGTGTTGACTGCTGTACCTCGATAGGCTGTGTGTCATTGAGATGTGCGCTGAGGTCCATGAGAATCTGAGGCATCCAGGTTGGGACATCATACGGGCTGGATAAGATGCAAGCGCTGAGTCCCAGCACTCCTGCGTGACGTCGTACCAGGTCTGAGGACAGACATGAACTTTCTTTGTCTTGTTTTATATTCAAAATATCAAAACACTCTTAAACCAAGATACATTTACCTGATAAAAATAAGTCTGAATTTTGTGCAGTTTTTTCCTAAGAGATTTGTCTTGAATGTAACAGCATTTTATGATACACCACTGCTTGTGTTTAAAGTGGGCTACGTACCAACTGAAGGTATAGTGTCCACCACAGATCCCACGTCTCTCTTTCTTTTCTTGGGCAGTCTCGTTTTACATAAAGCTTCGAAATGAGTCTGCATGGTGGGGTCCATGGTCAGAAAGTTACACTGCATGAAGCCGCTCAGAGTGGTGGCGGCCATCTCCCTCACCTGACACACAAATACACACAAGTGAACACTTGCGTTGAACTGAATTAATAAAGCCAAAGTTGTGTGGACGGTACCTCCAGCTGCTCGTCCTCCAGCAGTCTGATGACCAGGGTTCTTACGCCCTGAACGGCATGCTCAGTGTTCAATATGGTGAACAGATTATAGAACACCATTATTTGTAGGTACGTCAGCACCGAGTACCGAGCGTGCCAAGAGCTGCTGCCAGCGATCTGAAAATAACATGATGATAAATATTTACCACCCAGCCCTGGTAACCATTGAAAAAGCAAACAAATTGTAAACTGAAGCAAATGATCCGATTACAACTTAGCAGGTAATTCAGGATCAGCTAAAACGCCCGAGGTTAAATTTAGCCTTTTGAACAGTGTGTGTATTATGTCCTCACCTCGTGCAGCACCTCCAACACCAGAGGGATCTGCTCGGGATAAAGAAGGCCCTGAGACATGAGGGACAGGCACGTCTTTGCATCTCTCTTCAGTTCGTCATAGCTGTCATCGTTTTCAACAGGAGCAATCTGCAGATGAACAGAAAGCGACGGAGAGTGGAAGTCAGCGACAGGAGGCGAGGCACTCCAGACGAATGAATAAATAAAAGCACTTGCTAAGAGAAAGAGAGTGAGACCTTAAAAAGCAGGGGCAGCAGCTGTATTTGCTGTGGCACTGGTGTGGAGAAAGAGCGCCCCGCACTGGCCATCTGCCACTTCAGGACCGTTTTCAGGAGTTTGATGGCCTGGGTCCTTTCATCCTGCTCGCCCACTCCGTTTTCCTCCACTACGTGATTTTGGATCTCTTCGTCTCCCTCCATCAGGGGCTTCAGCTTCGACAGGATTCTCTCGGTGAACTGGGCGATGTGTGGGGACTTGGTGGGCCGAGTGTACGGCAGGGTGACGTCAATCATGAAAATGTACGTCAGCACGCTGCAGATGAAGAAATTGTGTCTATTTGGGGGATCTGCAAGCATGCTTAGAATTAAGATTTGTGGGATCGCAACCAGACTCACCTGCCGATGCGCTCTCTCACGTTCTTATAAACCTGAGTGAGTTTGGGCTCCAGGTAACTCAACAGTCTGTGAAGAAGCTCAGGGACCCTCCACTCCTGCTGTGCGAGACCACCCTGCAGCACATACAGGTGACTAAAGAGAGAAAAGAAGAGAAACAAGTTTACGGTAAATGTAAGTATACAGTATCTCACAGATGGGAGTACACCCCTCACATTTTGGTAAATATTATTTTTTCATGTGACAACACTGAAGAAATGACACTTTGCTACAATGTAAAGCAGTGAGTGTACAGCTTGTATAACATTGTAAATTTGCTGTCCCCAAAAAAACCCCACACACAGCCATTAACGTCTAAACCGCTGGACACAAAAGTGAGTACACCCCTAAGTGAAAATGTCTCACTTCT
This sequence comes from Triplophysa siluroides, assembly GCA_006030095.1. Classification (NCBI taxonomy): domain Eukaryota; kingdom Metazoa; phylum Chordata; class Actinopteri; order Cypriniformes; family Nemacheilidae; genus Triplophysa; species Triplophysa siluroides. The sequence goes on along the minus strand of VCII01000846.1, from coordinate 4,427,244 downwards.
GTGAGATACTGCACGGTAAATATAAATGACTTTGTACAGAACATTTACCAGGCATCTACAAATGATCCTCCTTCCCCGCTGAGAGGACATTCCATCAGCATCTCAAGAAGCCAGTGGAGCTTTCGTGGATCTCTACTCTCCTGTAACATCAATCATCAATACATAATTCACATAATTATCAGAATCTGTATGTCCCTTAAGGCTTAGATTACTTTTTGCTACTGTGCCTTTAAGAAATGCCCCCTTTGATAAGCAAGAGCACGTGTACGTAAGTTCTTATTTTTACCAGTAGAAGAACAGTGAAAACATACACAAGCAGTTGCCACACAGGTACCCCAGTCAGCGTACGTCTCTACAGTAATCTTTGATAACGCTGTTCGCATCAATGGAATCAGGAACTGCCATAATTCCTCCACCTGTGTGAGAGAAGGACCGAATGTTTAATGCTTACGTGAACAAGGTCAACATTTTAAGCGCTCCTTAATTCTAGCGTTCCTCTAGCTTGAAGTTGTGCCCACCTTGTTAAAGCTCCAGTGCTTGCTGCCTCTTATCAGACCTGCGATGATCTCGGCCACACAGCGCTGGGTGCTCTCATGAGAGTCAGCCGCCAGACTCTCCATATGAGGCTTGAGAACGGAGAGGAAAGCGTCGCTGTAGTTCCGGAAAAGCCCCTGTGGTGGGGAAGAGAAAAATCAGGCCATCTGTATTATGTTATGCAACCAAACGTGGACAAAGTTTGTCCACCTGTATTGAACGCAACGAGTTGGTTGAAGAGAAAACTTGGTCAGGTACATGTGACCTATTTTGAGTGCTCCATGAGCTTTTCATTTGAGAGTAATACTACAGAATACTGCTGAACAAAACTGCTCGAATCTGACTGGAAACAGGCTGATAATGTGGCAATAAGTGCCAAACTGAAACTCAGCTGGGACCCCAAAAAGGAGTCCAGAGGAATTACGGGGGATTTCATAAATCCTTTGAAGTATCTGAATGTGCTTCATTTTATGAGAGTTAATTATAAACTCTTAAAGTAGAGGACATTGAAAGAAAATGTGTTTGCAGACATGATTTCAAAGGCAATTGTAAGGTATGTACATTATTAATATTATGGCTGTACAGTTATATTCCAGTTGACACATTAAAATAACCCAGTCTGTAAAAACTCAGCTAAAGTAAATTTCATTTAGTGTTTTCTGCATAAAAGCATCCTACATAATGTAAAGAACATTCTATGAAAATACAATCTTGACATTTAATATTGACTAAGTAAGACCATGTCAAAAATTTTAATCATAGTGAAATGAATCAAAGAAATCAAACTGAATTAATGTATTGTCATAACCAGATTATGAGACTCGAGCATGGAATTTCACAGACAGGGTCATAGATTCTAATGTAGTTAAAATAAACCCCCTAAATCCCCATATTTTGTTCATTTCTCAAGAATGCAAACTCATGAGGTGAAACAGTAAGCCAAGTGTCCCTGGGATCCATAGATTGTTATTGCGTAATAAATTATTTTCAATATATTTTAATCAAAGTACCTCTTAAGTGATTTGAATTGTTAAATCAGAAACTTGTTTTCTAACCTAATTTTCTAATGCAGAACATGTATTAGAGAAAATAAACTACACAAATGCTACCTCCAAACCAATGGTAGTTGTGTTTGTATGATGGTACCTTGAAGAGACAGAAGCGTCGAGGATTGAACTTGTCTTTGCCCTTTCGGTCCTCAAGAGACAAGAATTTGATGAGCTGACTGATGAACGTGGGATCTGTGAAGTGGTCATAGATGATGTGCTCCCTCTGTAGAAAGATAACATTCGGCAGAAGTGATGTCAGGTTAGGCAGATCAGCAACAGCTTTGTTAAACAATACATTGATATGCAGCAGAGTTCAGATGTGCGTAACTTTACCTCACTCATGTTCTCAGTGCAGAGATCCTGAGGCTGTTCATTTGGTGGAGCATAAACCATCAGCTTCCTATAAGCAGAGAACAGTGAGAAAGTATGGATGCTTTACCACGACATTGCAGGAGCATTTGAGACTTTCAACATGAATGTTACACAAATTTCAGCTCATCCAAAATAGGTCAGTGGCTGACAGTATTTACTTTGGCCAGCTGTGGTAGCCCCAGTGTGTCTTTTCCACAAAGCAGAAAGTGTCCCACGTCTGTTGGTTGTGTGGCAGGCTATCGCTGTGATACTGCAGCCAGTCATTTCCTGGCCTGTCCCCTGACACCAGCCCCTTCGGCTCTGTTACCCCACCTACAAAACAGCACAGGTGTATTGAGCTCCTCAGACAGCGATGATGCATGACTAATGGAATTGTTTCCTCATGTCACTGCTGTCTAAACATACCGGTAAATAGTACAATGTGTACTCACTAATCTTGGAGGGACTGATGGGAACTTTCTTGCGGGTTCTCTTGAGCTGTTTCAGTATGCCCGCCACAGCAGCGATCGCCATCTGCACCAGCAGAACACAACATTACAGGCCAAATGCATAGAGACTCCAACGCTATACTGTTATGTTGAGTAATACAGGAAATATTTACAATCTTGTTGATGAAATTACACTATCAATATGGTAATGATTTCAAAAGTGAGGTTTTCTAAAGATATTTTGTTTGATATTTGTTTTTTAATTATTCTATTATGGGCCCTATAATGTTACAGTGTTGTAGTCTCAAGTTATAAGGTAATTTTTCACCTAGCTCTGATGTATGGACTAACATGTGATCACAGCTACATACCTTGCGCACAACAAGAGCATCGTGGGTGAGGCTCTGCACGAGGAAGCAGACTGCCGGGGTAGGTAAAGGATGGTCATCTCTTAATAGTAGAGATAAGAAGCCAATAGCAATTTGCTCAAACTTCCAAGGCCTGATGAGACACAACAGCATATTAACCAATGTGTGACCCACTTTTAATTCCAATTTTGTTGAAATTTAGAGTTTTAAAAATCGATTAGATATGTTAGACTTACAAGTCGCGGTCATCTAGACATTCCAACAGATCTCTCACGAGCCCTTCATACTTCCTGAAAGAGCAAATGAAGCATTTATTACACTAGTTTTCCCAGTCAGTTAATACTGGTTACTGGATCAACCTTACATTTCTTCAAGTGGTGTTTAATACAAAAATAAAATTCATTATTTATTCACTCATTATTGTTCTGCTGAACACAAAATAAGATTTTTTTAAATATGGCTCAGTTGTTTTGTCCCTATACAATGGAAGTCAACAGGGACCAATGTGGTTTGGTTAGCAACAAAATATCAGTTTTTGTGTTCTGCAGAAGAAACAGATTTGACAAGAAAGGGATAGTTTACGCAAAAGTGAAAATGATTTTAACATTTACACACTTTAAGATATACCTAGCAGCAAAACAAAACTGAACCAAACAGTGACCACAGAACCATGATCAACTTCTAGTGTGTTTGTATCTATCACTCACTCCACTGCCTCCTGGTTTTTGGCTTTTTGAAGTGTCAGGCCCCGCTCCAGCTCCTGGTCGGTAGGGGTACCCATGTGTGGAGTGGGTTGGCTTGACTTTGTGATGCTCTGGCCTAGTAACACAGCGCTCTCAGGTACCTGCAAACTCGCCCAGAGACACACATGAGAATGAGTGCGAATGAAAAGGAGTGTTGTGACAAAGCAACACTTTGTTACTATCTGTACATACTGCACTGGAAACATTAAATGGCATTAAGCTCAAACCTAAAATGTCCAAATAAGGAAAGCTTCTCACGGTGAAATCGATGCCGATGGTCTCGTACTGGCGGTGGACCTTGTCAGCGAGGTCATCGAACAGCCTGACGATGGATGGTTTCTCCAAGGACATAGCTGAGCTGAGGCCAGAGCGCACTATGGCCGGCCACGTCTGAGCGATGCAGTCCCAGTCATGTAGGTTGGCAAGGCACACTCCACCATGGCTCCCAAGCAAGCAGTACAGCGCCCCCTACAGGTGAAAACAGGAATCGATAAAGTAAATACACAAGCGTAACGGAAGCTAAGATGTAAGAAAACAATAGACTGATGTTGACCTTAAACTGTTGCTGGGTGACATCAGTTCGAGTGGGTTTCAGTAGCTCCAGGACACGTGGAGTAATGTCTCTGCAGCAGAAGTTGTATGTGCCCAGCGCTGTAAACAACACGTTCTGGGCCTTGCTGCGGACCTGAGGGGCACAAAAATGCTTATGGTTAAGTAATAAAATAGGGGACATTTTTTAACATGGTAAGATCGCTAATGTGGATTCAAACCTGACTGTATGAGAGACGCAAAGGTCCCTTCCGTCCCTCCCCAAACCTTCTACCAACAGCTTGCGCATCTAAAAGTTTAAAGGAGGAAATAAATAAACTTATTCAAAATACAGTGTTTTGGATGAAGTATCACTATCATTTTTTGTTTTAGCTCACACCTCATGCTGAAGTAGAACTCTATCGATCAGAAGCGCTCGAATGTGCTTTTTCTTGCCATGAAGCTGAAAAGAACGATAGAAAAATTAAGAAAGATTATCCCTTTTAAATGCAGCATACCACAGTGACCCAAAGATTTCTCACCCTGTTCTCCATAGACTTCTTCACCAGGTTAAAACTCTTCCAACGGGAGTCAAACTCGTGTTTGTGGGAACCTTTAAAGTGCATCAAGTCGCTGAGGATCTAAGGAAACGGGGCAACTGTCAGCTATGATCTAGAACATAACCAGGAGCTCAATGACCAACAATCTATTCATTTTGTTTTCATCTGCTCCATTTACTTACCTTGATAACAGCAAAGAGGGATTTGGTGTCGTCCTCTGAGTGTTCCAGAATGTAATCTATAGAATTAGAAGATGCTGGTGAGGGTTTCAGGAATTACAAGTAATACAGTTTGAGTGTGCTTTGGGAACAGAGGGGTCTAAATAAAAAAGCACTCACGAAGCAACTGGCTCATCACTTTGCAGATTGCCTCACGATAGTTTTCTCTGGACATGTCTGTGGAAAAAGCAGCAAGGTCTTACTGAGACGTCCAATTTTGATATGACCATAAAATATAATCCATCATTCTAACAGCACAACAGCATCATGAAACGGATTTCATCAAAATCATTTCACATTGATATTCCCCAATAATGCTTACCATAGTCAACACCAATGTACAGCTTTGTTTCTTCCAGGACAACCATGCTGGAAACACTACGGTAGAAGAGAATAAACAAACAAAAATGAGATTCCTACTCGCTGGAAATAATGTACACTTGTTATGCCTGTGGGTTTTAGCACTTACAGGCCAGTGACTGGGGGTCCTTCTAAAGGGGGGAGCATGCTGCCAGCTCCCAGTAAACAGTGCTGGACTATACACAGACTCTGAAGAACATCATCCCTGCAAGAATAAGATGTTATTAGTGTAATTACTAACATTCAGTAGTAACATTTCAATCCATCAAGTAAAACTTGCATTATATTCTGTTAGAATTAAAACTATCCTGAATGAATTAATATATATATTTAAAGGGGTCATATGGTGCGTATACGTGTTTTTCTGTGTCTTCGGTGTGTTATAAGTTGCCCATGCATGTATTAGACACGTAAAATTGCAAAAATTAACGTTTTGGAACAAAAGATGGATTCTATCTAAAAGCGAATGCTCACTCAGACCTGCCTGAAACGCCTCGTGTAACCATCGCCCCAAAAATCTTGTTGATTTGACTAAGACCGTGCCAATTTTAATGCGCAAGTAAGGTGGGGGTACCTGTCAGTTCAATTTACCATATTTGGAACATCAGGTTCCAACGCAGAGGCGTTACATTTCTGTCAAAACGCTTGCAGTATTCGACCAATCACTACGCACTTGTTAACTGGCCAATCATAGCACACCTCGCTTTTCAGAAGAGCTTTGTAAAAAATCTGCGAGTTTCAGAGAGGCGGGAGAAAGAGGAGATACAACCATGCACGGTGTGTGGAAAATACAGCGTTTTTTTACCTTAAACCGTGTATAAAAATTAGACTACATAAAAAAAACGTTACATTCGTTTGAGCCGTGTCATATGACTCCTTTAAAGGAATAGTTCACCTTTAAAATGAAAATCATCATCATTTACTCACCCTGTTTTTAATTTAAAACTGTGATTTTCTTTCTTCTGCAAAACACAAAAGAAGATATTTACAAAAATGTTGGTAACCAAAAACCACTGGTCCCTATTCACTTCTATTGTATGGACACAATAGGAATGCAAGTCAATTGGGGACTAACAGGTTTTTGTTACCAACATTTTTCAAAATATCTTCCTTTGTGTTCTGCAGAAGAAAAAGTCATACAGGTTTGAAATGACAAGAAGGGGAGTAAATAATGACAGAATTTACATCTTGAATGTGAGCTATTCCTTTAACGCCTTGTTTATTTTCGTGAATCTTCAAAAAGACCATAATGCTAATACATTCCAAATCAATAAATAACAATTACTTTTAATAAACATAACGATAGTATTAAATATAAAACATTATAAAATAAAATACATCAAATAATGGCAATTACAAAGGGGCTTTTATTTTGCTTCATGAGACACTATCCCGAATGATGGTCTTTTGTCCATTAGTAATGGGGAGAAAAAAGGTTTCATCAACATGGTATTTTTCGTGGATTCTGGATTGATTCCATAAATCTGAATCATATGCGGACAAATTGAAATATCAAAATCTTAGAAACGTGAGTTGGCTATAGATTCCCACTCCTAGTCTCCACTAAAACTTCTATCCAGGTTGTTGACCTCTGACCTGCTCATATCCTGCTCTCCTTGAGCAAATTTCTGCAGACGCTGGAGCTCTGGCTGCAGCAGCAAGTCCAGGATGTAAAACACAAACGCTGTCTCCTCCACGGTCGGCACGTGCCACTGGATATCCAGGTTCCACAAGTCTCCTGGACGACCCCAGTCCTGTGCAGAAAGAAGCGAGATCATCAAAAGGTCCATTGTAAATGATCCCCTACATTGTTTATTTGCGTATATCTGCATATACCTTGATGGGCAGGTACTCTTGCAGGGGTTTGTTGAAGCCTCCAGGCACGCTGCAGTAGTCTGTGGGGTAGGTGAGGGCCGTGGAGCGCAGGATGTGGTGCAGCAGGTTGCAGGCCAGAGTGTAGCCCTGCTTACAGCGCAATCGCAGGGTCAGCTGCAGAATCTGCACCAGCTGTGTACGGTACGGCAGGAGCTTTTCTCCATCCACACGAGTAACCTGAGGATCAATGAGAGGAGATTGAAATTTCCAGCAAGCTTATCGTGGACAATTCATGATGGCCCTATCCACGAAGAATACACGCTACGCTAACTCGAATTCAAATGAGGTCTCTTTTGGTAAGGCTCGTATAGCTCATGTTTATTGAACAGAGTTTCAGAATCGTTCATGTGCAGTAGGATAAGACTCCGTAGTGCTATTTTGACCTCAGACAGCAGCTGAAGGTTCCAGAGCAGTTCTTTATCCAGCTCTTCCTCATTCAAAACATCCCCATCTGAAACACACAGAATCTCACGGTGAGACAGGTAAATGAGTTTGAGATCAATTCAGGTCATGTGTTTTCATGTACGTACTGGCAGTGAGGTGAGTAATGACGTTGCAGCAGTGTGGTACAAACAGCCTGAGAGACTCAGCAGGGTGACACTGAAGGAAAACAGAGGAGAGATCAGTCGTTGCGGTCGCACAGCTGTGTGTGAGAGAGAGAATGTGAGAGAAGGGGAAAATTTACCTTAGCGGAAGCTCTGCACATGTCAGCCACCATCCTGCCTGCAACACGGGTCTCAAAGATGTTGGTGGTGGCAAAGTTAAAGACTTTCTCAAGAGCCACCTATAAATAGAATACAAGCACCTGATATAAGATTGTTGCCTAAAATATTAGGCAAGATTGTAGAATAATCTTGTGGCCCAGAATAAATACACTTGGGATAAAAATGATGTCCATGAACAAAAATGTCATTTGAGACTCTTTTTTTTGCCAAAGTCGGTTTTCATTCATTTTTCCTCTTTATTTATTCACCTCATTCATTATGTTGTGCTGTGTTTCAATGTGAATACCTTCAGTCAGCCACTAGAGGTCGCCATCTTTAGTTTGTTCTCAATGTAATGACATGATAGAAAACCCGTTTAAAAAATGTATTAAAGTTATTTTTTCGTGTGGATCCTACTTCTCTCCTTATCCCAAAGTTTACGACAAGAAGGTAATGTCAATATTACACATGTTAACAGAGTAAAGTGAGTAGATTGTTATAATTCTATTTTTATTAACTTGAGTTGGTTGCTGTGGCGTTGCCTCTGTGGATACAGTGCCCTTACTTTTTTTGCTAGTAAAGTTTTAAATACAAGATGTCTGGAGAAACTTTATTTAGTAGACTGTAACTTGGTGCACAAACTGCAGTTTGTTACAGAGGCAACAAGTTTTTCTGGTTTCAGCACTAGTATAAATGAACGAATCAGACTTTATATACAACCACGTCACACTTATATTTGTATTATTAAAGGGTTTTTAATACCATACGAATAGGATGTAGTATCTGTTTTTTAGATACACAATACAAAATGAGTGTCATTTTGTAATTAGGGATGTGCACGAATGTTCGAATATTCGATTTGCAATAACTATTTGAATATTAAAAATGCTATTAGAATTATATGTACATTATATGTGCTATTATATGTACAGTATGCTATAAAAAATATTATACACCTGTATTTTTTTAACGTGAGATTGTAAAAAATAAATAAGTAGTATTTTTTATAGTAACTTGTATCGTAGCTAACTACTTTTTCAGATGGGTAGCTAAGCTGTAACTTAACAACTTTTATTAAGGAGTAGCTTGCAGCTTATCTAACTACAATTTCTAAGTAGCTTAATATTTAAAGCTCTGGCCGTGAGCTTTAGATATTATTCTGCTTTTATTCTTTCTTGATTTGTTATCTTGACAGAACACCAAATATGATGAATACGATTTAAAAAGATAATGTGATTTTTGATGACAATATAAGATATTTTTACAAATCGATTCACTCACTAACAATATCTTAAATGATAACGCGATTTGTACGTGTTTTAAGATAACATTTGATTTAGATTTGTCACCTAGTCTGGTGTTCACCATTAGATTATTTTGTTCGCTAACTGTCGTGCAGCACTTTGGGCAGAACTGTTGGCTACCTGCTCTAGTTTATTAATAATTCAGAATAGTCCCCTGGTGGGTGGGCAGGTGGTCTTCATTTCCCCCCATAGTCTCACTAAGAGTTAGAAGTAGAGTCTGTAATTTAAGGTGGGTGGGCTGGGAAACAGTGTGCAGGTCCTAGATTTTTTTACATCTGTTTAAAGTATCTAATCGTGAACACTTTCACTTGTAAGCAGGAGAGAGAGAGAGCATACGTTCGCGAAGTTCAGGTGTTTGTTTGTGCGCACGTGCTTTGGATAAGCCTGCTCCTCCCCCCCGGCAGGCGCCGTATGTTTTCGGAAACAATCGTAAAGCTGTGTCTATCTTTTATAAATGTGATCAAACTAAATACTCTACGATGATACGAAGTACTACTCAATAGATACTCAAGATTAATATGAGATTGGCAGAAACCCTGTGTGTTAGGGACGCTTTTAGAAATAATAATAATAATAATAATATTTTCTTTTGCTCACTTGTTATACTTGTGATTAGGGGTGACTCCGATTAGTCGAAAATTCAATGCTTCGATTGGAGGAGCCTGATTCGAATACAAATCTCAAAGTCGAATCTTCGCAGAGGTGTTATGCAATGGAGATCATGCCATTTTGGTTATATGGGCAGTGGCGTAGCAGATGGGCATGCACTGTGCCGCAAAAAATATTATTTAAAAATATGATTTAATTATTTATTTAACCGTCCCTTTAAAAATAGATAAGAAAGCGAACATTGTGTGTGATCATATGCAACACCTTAAAGATCTCCATGGAGCATTGCGTCAGAATGGTGCTGAAGGTGGATGAGAGGCCCAGCTCCACTAGACTCTCCAGATGAGTCATTTTCTCCGTCTCAGTTTCCTCACGCGTCTGCTCCAGCGTGCTGCTGTCAATCAATGCAAAACACCTAAAGAGGCACACAACCGTGCATAAGTCACAACAATCTACTGTTGTATACTAGACAAGATCTGACTAAAGACTCACCTGTCCATAAACTGCAGAACAAAGTCTTCAAACTCTGCAGAGGCTGAACACAACTCTCTCTCCATCTGCAACAAATGAATTGAGCATTAGACCCGATATATTTTTCACAAAACCAAAAAAAATGATGCGACGTCTCTGCAGTCAAGTCCCACCTCTGTCAAGTCATTCTTCTCATGGAGGGCTGACGAACAATCCACCAAAGGCACTAAAGTAGTGAAAGTAGCAATGAACTGAAAGGTGATCTAAAAACAGAACAAGGATTTTGGTTAAATACACAAAACACCAGTACAAGTTGTTTTAAAAGTCCTTCACATTTTACCAACCATGCATTTGCTGAAGTCATTGGGGTCGACGCCAGGAAGGGCTCTCATTAGCAGAGGCAGGACGTGTGCGGGCCCTTCTGGATAATGTCGGTCGCCGCTGAGGAGACTCCGGGCCATGCCAATCATGCAGCTGAGGGTGGCGGTGAGCTGGTGTGGCTCTGTCAGCGTCTCCATCGCTGGATACGTCCTGCAGGGGGCAGCACATTTACACGTTACATCCAAGAGCTGTTCACACTTTGGGAAGAGTCCAGCTCATGCTTTACACAGGATTCTAAGACTCCTTACAAAGCCTATTTACGAAGATTGGATTTGTAAACCCCGACAGTGAATAAAAGGGCCAGGATATGGACTACAGTAAAGCTGTAAGAATACAAACAAACATTTTATACAATACTAAATTGCTTTTTTAAAAGCTTTATTTGGGAATTTACATAACTTAACCCACATTTGCAACAGTAAGCTTATAATAATTTATCAACTGAGCTTGAGCTTAATTTGTGTTCTGAAGATTTACAGGGTAAATAATTCATGACAGAATTTTTATTCTACGGTGGAGTACCCCGTTAAGTGCTACATATGCTTTTTACTTTAACTTTTTCTTACCAATATTATCTGACATACGCCTGGATAAAAGTTTAAGTCAAATCCATGTTTAAAATTAAATCCTAGTACTTATGAATACTTCGGATTTCATTTTCGGATGGCATTTAGTAAGAAGAGAAAATAATTCACTGAAATTCTCCCACACAACATGTGTGGGAGTTCTCTAAGTGGGGTACATGAACTTATTGATTTGTTCAAAATGATTTTGGATTTATAAAGCAGAATGCAACATTTTTAGTGCCTACACAGATTATATCATTAAAAAATTTTAATCAGATATCATATCGAACTATAAACAAAGTACTATATAAAGAAGCCCTGAAGATCTTCAGCAGTTTCACACACTCACTTCTCCAGCACAGGTGGGATGACCAGCTCTGGTCTCATGAGGGCGAGGTTCTGCAGTGCCTGTGCTGCATCCATGCTGCCTGTCTTACTGAACATGGCCATCAGCACCGGCTGTTTCATGCTCTCTACAAACTCTGTCACGTCCTGATCACTGAGCCTATGGCTGGGGGGAACAGGAGTGATCCAGCAGGGCTTCTTATAGCGTTCCCGGTGTAGCCGTCGAACCACGCTGGCAGGCAGACGCTGTAGGAGCTTCATCAACTTCATCTGTAGAAGAAAACATGAGACATCAGAGATAAGGACATATGACGTAAACCAATCACAAAACAGAGAGCTATGGTAATGTGACATTACGCATGGCATCATGCTTTGGTTAAAGCTGTGATGTATCTTACCAGCCAGCGGCCGTTGTTGGAGGGGTGGTAGAAGGATGCTATACTGCTGAAGAGTCCATTAAGCTGTTTCTGGGCCTGGTTCTGTTGACCGCCCTGATGGAGATGATGAAAAATATTACACGAAGGTATCATTAAATAAATGCACCTTTTAACTTTATAGGTGAAGTGTGACTCATTAAACTTACCAGCATGGCTGAAACCCACAGGACGACATGACCAATATCGTAGGAGTTGGTTAAGTACCTATGAACTACCATTTGGCTGGTGCCAACAGGCAGGTTAAAGCTACGCAGGATCCTAGTGAAGATCTGAAAACAACAACAAACTATCAGAACATGCTCTGATCACATCCTCCAAGGCCTGTAGATCATTAGCATAAGCAGAACGATACCTGGGGAATGTAGGGCTCCCAGTTCACATAGCCAATGTTGTCATTAGCCAGGCGAGCAAAAATATTCACAAGACTCTGTAAGGAAACAACAGTTAACAGTGACTAAATCTTATGATATGAAAATTAAGTGGTAGTCCACCTCATTTGAAATGAAATATGATCAAACTGCAATTAAGTAACGTATGGTGTTTAATATTTCTAGCTCAATGTTACAGTTTTGGTAAGCATGAAAGTGCTCAGGTACAAATTCATATCAAATATCTATTTTTTTCAAACAAAAGCAAAGCTGAACTTTACAGCAAGTGATCGGCATAGCATTGTGTTACAAAAGAAAGTCATTCGAGTGACATGAGCAAATCTGCAATAAGTGTGACTCAACTGGACTTGCAAACTTCCTGTGAATAGTTGACATTTTAGATGCCTGTATACTTACGGAAAGCAGGTTTGATCATCTTTTAGTTTTGTCTTTCCAAATCTGACAGTTCTAAGTCACAAATTCTCAAATCTAACAAATAGCTGACGAAACTCTCTCACAAGCATGAAAATACTTACACCCTCCCACACAGGTAAGTTTTGCACTGAGACCCACAGATCCATGAGCTCATCAAACCATAACCTAAAACACATAAAAATCTAACTTAAAATACATTTTTATTACATATCGCAGCCCTTGGTTCATTACTGGTCTTACTTGAAGCCTTTGTGGTGCTGTTCTGGGGGCATGATGGTGGGCAAGAACAGCTCAAAGTAGCCAATGGCCTTCTGCATAGTGACATCAAACGGGCACAGCAACGGCCGCCACTCATCCAGCATCTCCTGTGTGGCAGACTCTGGGAAATAACTACACGCACAAACACACGTTTAATGTAGCTTCAGTAATCACATCCCATGTTTATTTGTAATATGAGCTCTTGTAAAACAGTCTCTTTGATGAAAAAGGCTGTTATATGAACGGTGTTAAGAAAGCTGTAATCGGCTCAGCGTGAAAGCCACGAGCTTGTCTAACATTGGCCCGATTACACGATTCTTTCAACAGCACAACGGAAAGCTGATTAACACAATGTGCCATTCCTTTGTGAAAGGGGTCAAACATTTATAGGCCTTATCTGACGGCACAACAGTGTTTGACCGTATGTAACAAGAGGATTGAGGGAACACTTACAGTCTGCAGCTCTTGACTAGCGTCTTCAACACATTCTCCACTGAGCTAGAGAGAGAGAGAGGAAAAGTGGAGTGTCACATGAATGGAGAGAAGAACATTCATATTAACAAAAGCAAGATCGCCAGTGCACAGGATGCGATTAGACCACGTGCAAAGCAGAAACCCAACTAAAGTGTGTTTTGTGAAAGTCTAAAGAGAGATTCCCAACCCCAGATCCTTGGCACAGGTGCAACATGCCAGGTTATCAGGTTATCCTTGTGTGCTTTTTATAACGCTGTGCTCAAAAACTTGAAATGAAGGTCACTGCATTTACACCGAATAAAGCTCATTTTTATTGTGTCAAAGCTGTGTATATTGATGTTTTAAAAAATTCCTCGCTGACATAATAAAATGACAGTATAAATATGTAAATAGATTTAGTTTATATACTTTTTTGTGGTCTTGTAAACCATGTAACAATTACCCTCGTACTTGCTGAAATGTTGTCGAGTCATGGGTGCCAACAAGACACTGCAGCTGTTTATCTTTCTATCGTTGTGACAGTAAACACACACCGACTTCCATATTCAGCGCAAGCAGATTAAAATAGAACACAATGATACCAGAACCCAAGAGGAAAATTGTCAAAAGTGAGATGACCTCCCTAGTAAAAAACAATTAATTTAAAATGCATTTATTTCGTACTAAGTTAAGTTTAAATGTACTAACATATTTACTGACATGCAAGCCCATTGCACATTGAGTCTAAATTTGTGTCCGAAATTTTCTGCACATTAAAAAATAAATACGACCTCACGTTGTGTCCACTGCAGCTGATATTTTCAAATCTAAAAATTCGGACTGGGTTCGATTTTCTGCATTTCCGCATCCGTAGCAAGCATTTTGAGTGGTCTTTCATAACAATTCAGAGACACCGTACAAACGAGAGCCAAATACGAAAAAAAACGCATACGAATATTTCAGACTGTATGTGCAAAGACCTTTACTGAGAAAAAATGATAATTAAACTTTATTTGGAGTACTATTTATACACAATGCACATTTCTTCATATTAAGCCTGTGTTTGAATATAAATGTGTTCTAATGTCACTTCTAATAAGGATTTTATTTTTATCAAATCAAAGATATTTAAAGTGTACCTGAAGCATACTTGCAAGAGTTCCACTTTAGCACAACCAAATGCACTTAAATGTATCTTTAGTTAGACTTCAACACTATATCTGCACAATTAAAGTATATCAAGTACAAAATTAGTTATACTAAAATACCAATTTAGTATACCCCAAATTCAATCGCAGTGTGCTTTCATTAAGTACATAAGATGTAAATGGATTTGCAGTATTCTTAGCATGACATAAATGTATTTAAAATACATTTTAGTATATTTATTTATTTATTTTTCACTAGGGCTTATGCTGTAAACCCAAGCCATCCTTCCCACAAATATTTATAAGAAAAAGTAGCACAGAAAGGACACAAATTTGTATTTTAACTATTCAACTTATATTATTAATTCAGACCCTCTGGCCACTAAAGCAACAAAATCAAAGACTGATCAAGTCTCCAGGAGGAACCACTTGGCAACATGGTTATAAAGGTATGGTTCACCCAAAAATGATATACAGGTTTGGAACAACACGCGGGTGAATAAATGATGACAGAATTGTTATTTTTGGGTGAACTAGCCCTCCAAAGAACAAAACTAATTCTGTGGTGCAATGGCATGTGAAGAGACTAAATATGAACTTTAAAATTAAACAGAGCTAACTGACACCCTGAGACACCAGGAAACATGTTGCACATACAGATGAAATATTAGAAACATTAAAAGCACCATTTCCTGATATGTTTGTGAGGCATGTTATTACATAGCCGTGATTATGCTTCTACAGAAACATTGTACAATGTACATACAGACGAAGGTGTAAGCTGTGTTCCCATCTGAAACCTATTTTGTAGATTTGCCTCTGACACACATGCAATTAAACATCAGCGGCTCCCCCTCTGAAAAGTACAGTACAACATGGAAAACACGGGCTGTGCTTACCGCTTGCGCACAAAATTAAGCATTTTTTGTTTAGTTGAGGCTTCTGCTCGATAACTAAATGTGAGAAAAGGAAAGATGTGTAAGCCATTGCTAAACATAACAACATTATCAATCTCAATCTCAATCTTAATTCGACCTACTGTACGTGTTAGGCTCAATGGGCATGGCTGTGTTACGAGACAGCGGCGCTTATTAAAAGTGAAATGTGAAAGGAAAAACGAGATAAAGCAAATGACTTAACCTTGGGAGGTATATTAGGGTGCTTGTTTTCCATGAACCAAACACAACGTTTTTTCCCCCCGTGACTTCACCTTCCACACTACGCTGACCCACTTTAACATAGGTCGACTTCACACATCACAGACGCAAACACTTTCCTTCTAGGATCATGTCCTGAGCAGGCCCACACAGGATGGATTAAATGATTAAATCTAGAGTATACTTTACTAGCATACTGTGCCACTGTGAAATTGTGTTAACCTGTAGATTTCAATATGCAGTTGATATCATGGTATATCTGCAAAACTATTTTTACAATTTAACAGTAAGCAAAACACTGTAATCTATCATAAAGAAGTCTCTAAAACATTTTATATTGCTGTATATACGTCAATAAGAATATTCAAGTAGGGGGGAAATATGTACAACTTTATAAATAACACGTGTGTCAAGCTATTTATGGAAAGATTCTGTTAGGGCCTGGTCACAAGGTATCAAGCTGTTAAAGGAACAGTTCACCAAACATTTCTTATTCGGTCTTCAGTCACTCACCCTCAAGTTGTTCCAAATCTGTATACATTTATTTGTTCTGATGAACACAGAGAAAGATATCTAGAAGAATCCTTGTAATCAAATAGTTCTTGGACCCCATTAACTACCATAGTAGGGAATATTGCTTTGAACTTTTATTTGTTCTGTTGAACAGATATTTTGAAGAATGTAGAAAAGGAAACAGTTCTGGGGCACTTTTTATTGCCACTGTATTTTTTCCTACTATGGTAGTCAATGGTGGCCTGTTTGGTTACAAGCATTCTTCCAAATATCTTTCGGTGTGCTCTTTGGAACAAATAAATTGATACAGATTTGGAACAAATCGCGGGTGACTAAAAGATGACAGAATTTGTATTTTTGGGTGAACTGTTAAGCGAGGAGGTATACAGCCTCAACAAAATATTGTTTAATGGACATTCAGACTTTTAGGCACAGCTCACAACAGATGACAGTGAATCAGAAGATGACTGATAAGCAGGTAAGAAAATAAGAGGGAGACCTACTTTGGGAACCAGTTAAGACCAAGATGCTCGGTTTTGGAGTACAGGATACTCTCATAGAGATCGTACAAAGGCCTCCAAGGCAACTCCAAGTCATCACGGGACAGCAGTTCTTTCTTCCTGTGAAATAAAGCACAACAGTCAGAAAAACTAGTTTCATTACACCTAGCATTTTTCTACATTTGTTTTGTGTATAGATTTGCATACTTTAATAAGTTGATGAGAAGTCGCGCAAAGCTTTGCATCATGCTGATCTCCAGCTTGGGGATGGTGACCAGCTCGTACAGAAGCTTGATGAAGAGCACATGGTCCTCCTTGCTGAACTTTCTCCCGTAGAGACGGAGGTACCTGTTAAGGATCAATACCATGTCATAGCGGTGAGAGTGGAAAACAAGAAAAGAGATGGGAAGGGAAATCATAATGTGTAGATGTATGATGGAGAAAAAAGGGGTTAGATGTAACAGTGGGTGTGTTGGGAAAATAAGCATTGAGCTTACATTGAGAAATGACCTATCATTTGGACATGTAATTACGAAATGCATTTTTATGCCTTTTATGTTTTTCATGCAACAGAATTTATGTCAAAGCAACTTAGAAAATGTCTTGTTTTGCTATATTATTTGATTCTAGAATGAGTTAGATATTTGTTTTTTGTTTAGTACTCCAATCGAAACACACTTTGCCAATACACACACATAAAACATCACATGACGGACACAAGAATGTGGAAAACACACTGACATTTCAGAAAGTCTTGAAAGAAAAGTTGTTTTTGTTTGCTTTGGGTGGGATGACAGATCTTATCTAAACAAGCCAGCATGAAGTCTGACAAATGCTCAGTCATGCTAACACTCAGTCATCCTCAAAGTGGATTATATAAGAATGACTTAACACATTCACTTTAATGTTAGCCGACCTCACTCATTTCCATTTTTAGTGTGTTTGACTGATGGCAGGGAGAGATGCCAAGGGTGTGTAAACATCGCGCCCATAAAAGCAGAGATGCTGTCAAGTGCTTGGTTTAATACAAACGTTAAAGCAGCAAAACAATGAATATTAACAACATTTTTGTGTGTTGGTAACATAGGATCCTATAAACAAATAAGCAATGTAAACAAAGATGCAATGCACCATTGACAAGAAACGGATTACGTGGGTGTCTATCATACAAAAGTGACAATAAAGTTTATTGAGTTTAATTAACACAGAACAATAACCCTTATATACTGTCTATATGCTGTTCTTCAAGCATGATTTTCCTTATGAAACAAAAGAGAGGCCATACGAAGTCTAGAATATATATAAATGCCTGGGAAAATATATAGGATGATGGGCTACTTTGAACGGTCAACAATGGAAATCCCGGAGGAATCAATGTGATGATATGAGCCAACTATAAAGTTAAATAAGCCATTCAATGAGGCAATAACCTGTCTGAAATATGCCGTTTTACATCATCGTATCATTATCGTAGTTTTGCCCGAGTCAAGTGTATTTTTAAGGCAACCATGTCTAACCACTAGTTGCAGTGATGCATGTGGCAGCTGCTTATACAACAATAATGTTAGCCTCGGTTAGCCGATTAGCTTAGAAATGAGCTTACAACAAACCCGCATTTCTATCCGTTTCCTTGTCAATGCCCCACTGACAAACTAGGCGAAGTCTAATTTTACACAAAGAATGATGCAAGTTCATAAAGGAGCAATAGACAACAAAACGGTGATGTTTATATGGAAGCAAGGACAGCTGAGTGACTCAGGTAACGTAGCTTTTAGCTATTAGCTGGCGAGCTAAAGGCTAACGGCTACCGGTGTCGCTAAGCTTGCTTTCACTGATAAAGAACGAGAAACTGGGTGAATTCATACAAGTTAACAACGCGTTTTTGCAGTACATATACTTACGTGGAAAGTTTCCTGGTCCAAAATAAAACACCGGGCCATAATTCTCGGAGCTGGACAGCCCGACCCAAGTTCCCTTTAATCTGGGCCAAAATGTCATTTGATTCGCGGTCTAGTTTATCAGCGTACGGGAGAAGTTTGTTGTAGACGATCTGTTTCTGTGGGACAAAACCTGATATCTCGGCCTGGTCCTTTTTCATATTACGATTTCCCGAAACAAATATCCTCTTCTGACTTGTCCAGCTTATTTCCTTCCCCTCTTGACAGAAGTTCCCTTGATAAATCTTTGTTTTATTGAAAAATCCGCTACTTTCGCATTCGTCCCGTTTTTGTGATGCGGGCTTCCGATGATAAGAAACTTCTTACTTCGATAAATCTCTGTTTTTCTGACCTCTGGTGTAAAACACGGTACCTTTAGTCTGTTTCATAGAGAAGTCTCCCTTTTCTCTCTTGACATATATTACGAGTCACACGGACAGACACACTCACATACACACACGTTCAACAAGCTCACGTACATGCGCGCACACACGCCGGCCGGTGAGTGTGACAATGAACAGTATGCGGTGCGCCCTCTGCTGGTGTTTACCTGCGGGTTCACTACAAGACCCAGTTTACAGGTGTTCTGTAATATTCACTGTTATTAAAAGAGCTTTAGTTTTCAGTGAAAAATATAAAGGATTTAAAAGGCAACATATACAGCCACTTACTAATAAATCTGTCAATTTATAGTTATAATAGTACGTTCAAATGACTTATAAATGACTATAGTATATGTATCTATGCAAGTATATACGGTGTATATATATATATATATATATATATATACACACACACATATTATATATCATAGGTACTGCCTTGATCATAGGTATGGAAAAACATTTTTCAATTTTTAATACATTATTTTAGAAAGGACGTGAAGTTAGATCGGGAAATCTGTCATTTTCTTTCTTTTTTGACTAAGGTCAATATGTCCATTTCTTGTAACCAAACGTTGAGAGCATCCGCCTGGCCTGACGCATCCTTTGTTTGTATATTAGGCCCTTCGCTTTGTTTAAACGGTTTATCAGTGGCAACGATAACAGGATAACTTAAATCTGCTTTGGTTCTTTCCTTGTGCACTGACCCAGTGAATTACTATTCATCTGACCTAGTGTCACAGCAGATGAGAGGAGCACCCTGTTCAGTTCGAATGAGGTCTTCTCATGCTTCAACAGTTTCATCCAAAAAAAAAAAGAGCGAAACTAGTCATTATTTTCCTCAAAACATATACAAACATGTTTGTATCTCCAGGTCACCAAATGTCATCACAGAGAAAAGGGCTTTTCTGAACAGGCGAGAATCCAGAGACAGACACATAAGGTTCTTCATAAGCAGGGGCGGTTCTAGGGGGGGGCCAGAGGGCCCCGTGTCAGCACACTTGGCCACCCCCCTGGCCCCCCTAAATCTGGAATGATATTTCACCAAAACAGAACAATTTTGAGCTGAACTTGTTTTCAAACGAAAAATGAATGAAAAATAATCATGACAACAAATGTTAGTGTGCCCCCTAAAAGCATAAGTGGCCCCTGCCTGCCCCCCCCCCAGTTACAGTAGTCTAGAAACGCCACTGTTCATAAGGTCATTTACTACCCATCAACCACACAGCCTACTTGCATACCAACCAATGGGACATTTTCAGTGTGTCAATTCCAGCAAATCAAACGCACTTACCTCTTACCGTTCAGCCAATCGGGTTCTTTGCCTGGAGGGTCAGTGCATTCCAGGTAAAGCAGATTTGTCTGCCCTGATCATATTGTTCATGAGATCCTGGATTAACTAGACCCTCTCGCCTGCCTGCGAAATATGTGGCATGTCAATTGTTATATTAACCGGAACATATTAAATGTAAATGAAATCATATAAACAGAATATTCACATGCAACTATTTTCAGGTCCTTCCAGGCTACTCATAGAATATGCCTTGCCAACATGCAAATGAAATGCATGTTGCTGTTACTAGTCAATATATTAATCAAATGTAACAAAAACTTTACACAACATAGCCATTACTCATATGGGGGAGTAAGCTGAACTGAAAAAACTTGTGTCCTCTGTTCTGTCTGAAAGCAGGAAGCAGCCTTTTGACCGGAGATCTGAACTGTCATCACCAATCACTTGATGTGACATTTTTAGCCCTGACTTTGATTGGAACATGTGATTTGTAAACCCTTTTTGACCCGATGAGTTCCCTGCTGGCATCGCCCTCTTGTGGACTGATAGCAGTGTTTTATGCAACTAATCATTTGTTTTGTGTAACTAATTCTTGTCTTTGACCATAACACAGACCACATCCGACAAAGAGGGAAATATTCAGAAGTTTAGCTGTGCTGAATTTAAAACTAAATGTTAAATACATGAATTCAGTGTAATTAATCAATGTATACAAAGATGCAATGCACCCTTGACAAGAAACTGATTACTTGGGTGTCCATCATACAAAAGTTACAATAAAGTTTATTGAATTTAATTGACACAGAACAATAACCCTTTCATACTGTCTATGCTGTTCTTCAAGCATGATTTTCCTTATGAAAAAAAGTTATTTATGAATGCCTGGGAAAATATTTAGGATGATGGGCTACTTTGAACGGTCAACAATGAAAAATGTATATTTAATATAAATGTTAAATACATGAATTCAGTGTAATTATGCTAAATTTATTTCTGTAAATCTGAGGAGTTCTGTATAAATATGGTAGATTGTAGAAGTAAAAATATCAAAAATCCTTTTGACTAAAAAACTTTTTGGACTGTTTTCTTATATGTACAGCAACAGCGCTCTCTGCTGGCCATCTATTGTTCGATTATAAACGTTTCTTAGGAAAAACATTTTCCCCCTATGTTTTCCCTTTAAATACTAACAAAATCTAACTATAATTTATTAAGTAAATGTGTATTTAAACTTAAGTGCTTGTAATTTTTTGCAGAATCTATTGACCGAAATGCAATATAATATACGTAACTATGTCTTCAAAGGTGTATGAAGACATTTTTATTACCTTAAAATGAGCTATTTCTAAACACCGCAGGGTCCCCTTACATAAAATTCCCCATGTTGTAAACAGACAAAATGCTCTACAGAGTGCGTTTCGTAAATATGTTATCTCCTGCAACGCGAAAACATGACATCTTAGTGCTGTGACAGCCACCGTAGTGGCTAAATGGAGGGGTGGTGTGAGTCGTTGGTTGCAATTCACAACCGCACCACTAGATGTCGCTCCATTTCATACACGGGACCTGTAATATTTCAATTCTTGCAAGCATTTTAATAGTACATATAATATATTTAAACAAATGTATTGTTTTACATTTAATGAAAGATTATTTTTACACTTAAAACCAAAAACACTCTTTTGAGAAGAACACACAAGGCAAAATACGATCTACATATTTCAGTGTTTATTTTGCTCTATTATTTATTCATATCACAAATAAGTCTTCAAAATGCAGACTAGCATCTGTCTTTATATAAACTGTACATGAAGGCAAGGCACTATACAATGCAGAATAGAAAGATATTTTCTCTTATCCCACACTTTTCATTCAATCCAACCTAGACGCTCAATAAACTGTACAGATTCACAAACACTCATATAAACACGCACACACAAAGCTCAAGCATCTATCTGGAGGATTAAATAACTCTGGAGGCCATTTAATAACGCAGTATGAATGTTAAGAACGTCATTACATAATGTGACACCAGTGCTTTCATGATACCAATGACACTTGAGCCATCTTACATTCAGATAATACTAAAAGGCTTCTTTTCATGGGTCTTTACATGGGCAGTGCATGAGGGCTGAATGGCTTCTATCATGTGGACATGAAGAACACAACAAGCAGGGAAATGCTCAAAGAGATTGCTGTAAAACAAGAATAACAAATAAAACTAAACAAAAATAAAAACTGGAAGAAATGTGCTACAAGAGGCTGGTAAACCCCTGCCAATCTCGGTCTTTCTTTTTTCTTCCTCCTTTTCTCTTCCCTGTGTGGTTTGACACAGGCACGCTTGTGGTTTTTTTTCCAACTGGATCAAAAGGAATGAGAAAGTTCTCCACTTGCGGATTCAATCACTTTGAACACATTTCCCACTAAAACAATCCTTTGGCTTTCTTCACATTCACTTGCTTCCATCCCGGCAGTGCCTCATACTCACTTCTTGTCATCTCCAATGCTTTCTGTTTGAAACACACACATTTATTTACATATATCATAAAATGACTTGACAAACAGGTTATCAGACTAAATTCTCTGGTGTGCTGGAAAAAGTTGATAAATGGTCACACGACGTGTACACACACGCAAAAGTAGTGCTCACCAACCCTTACAAACCCACAACATTATCATTCCGCGTTAGAAGGCTCAAAGAATTTTCTAAATATACACAAAAGTTAGCAAAAGTTAACACTTTTTCATGTATAGCCATACGGGAAAATCCTATTCACTGTTTAATCAACCCCATGCATGATGCAAAGTAAGCTATTGGTGGTGCATGGTGACCCACACGCTGCTCAACACAAGGCAGTTTCAGATACAAAAGCATATGGTGAAGCGGTTCAAACAGTGAGGATGCTGCATTAGTGGGAATAACACCAGTGTTCCTCATGGAAAAAAAACTCACCTTCCCAGAAGCCCCTACACCCTGGGATGTGAAGGGAAAAATTAACCTCTGTCAGATGCAAGACTACACCAGCAAAGGGGGAAAAGCAGAAAGATGCAGGGGGGAAAAAGAGCAAGAGATTGGTTAAGAGGGGCTTCTTTGACAAGGCAGGGTGGATGGAGAATGAGAAGTATGAAAACACAAAGGCAAAAGAAAGTAGATAGTATAACAGTACAGAAATAGACAATACACTTTGCTAATGTTCCTGTTCTTCTGAATGAAAATATTATAATATTCGAATTATTAAAACACAAGGTTCATTAAAGGGATACTCCAATTCTGTCATGAATTACTAAACCTCAAGTAGTTCCAAACCTGTATAAATTACTTGGTTCTGTTGAACACAAAGAAGGATATTTAAAAGAATGTTAGCAACTGACATTTCTGGGGTAGTCTGTTTGTTTTCCAAAAATGTTCAAAATATCTTCTAAGGCCCGATTCACATTTCGCGTCTTTTCCGCACGCATATTCGTTATTTTAAATGTAGACGCGCAAATAGGGGAAGATGCGGTCGCCGCATCGAGATGGAAATAGTTGAACTTTTCGGGGTGCCGTGCGCACACCGCGGGTCAATTGAGGAGAGAAAGTGGCGCGGATCGGGCCTTATGTGTTTACAAAAATTTTTCCTACTATGGTTGTCAATGGTGCCCCAGAAATATCAGTTGCTAACATTTTTCCAAATATCTTTCTTTGTGCACAACCAACCAAACAAAACTATACAGGTTTGGAACAACTTTAGGATGAGTAATTCATAACAGACCTGTCATTTTTGGGATAACTATCCCTTTCATACAACTTTGGAAATAACTGAACCTACTGTGTACAAAATAGAGGTTTTATCAGATTCAAAGATCATTTGATAACTGCTGTTGAGTTCATGCACTGTCTTACCTCAAAGTCTTCATCTGATAGGTAGATCTCAAGATTCAGAGGGTCAACGCCTTCTGGTAAGGGACGGGCTTGTAGATCAGCCAATGGGTACATGGTCTTGCAGAGTCTAGACAAGACGTCCTCAACAAGAATGATTTGATTACATACTTCAGCTTCCTAAAAATCGCAAAAAATAACAAAAATTGTCTGAGAGAATTGTCTGAAATGGAGAAAATCAACATTCATATAACTGTGTAAAGGTTACATGTTATATGCATTTTAACATCTCTCTCACCTTCTCTGTGATCTCAGTGATGTCTTCTCGGTGTTCCCAGCATGGGAACATGTTAGTAAAGGTAAGAGGCTCCAGCCCTGCATGGATCAGGTATGATTTTGGCGGTTTCTTCTCATTTTTTTCTACAATGACAAGTTGAGAAAACCAAGCTGTTAGTTTGTAAGCACAATGAGTGTTAATAACTTAATCTTCTTTCCTGTTGATGATTGATATACTTTCTAAGTAAAGTAGAAACCTTGTATTAAAACAAATGTAAGAATATAAGATCAGGAAAAAACTAGGTTATCAAAGCATGACACCTAGTATTGCCAAAGTCAAGAGTTTTTTCCCATTTAACGCAAACAATCTTGAATATAATTTCAAAATCTTCCTAAATACGTAATTGTAAGAAACATGGGACATGGAGTTAATAAACATGGTCCCCAATTGTATAATGACTGGACTGCCACTCTTATCAGATGATTGATCACCTTTGCAATACTGGAGCACGGTTTCCATGGCGCACTTCCTGTCTGAGTCCCATCGTATACGAGCGGAGCCCGTGCTTTCACTATCCACAGGCCACCAGCCCTGCCATAGGTAAACTTCATGGTGATTATCCACCAAAAACAGAGCTGAAAGAAAACCCAACACAGGAAGTGTCATCATGATACTGTCACAGACAACCCCATTATAGTTTAATGAATGTGACGAAGAATCATTTTCCCTTCATACATTATGCATGCATTGGTTGTAAAAAGTGTAATTAAAATGTAACTGAATACCAATCAGCACAGGTTAGCAAGTGTATCTGACAGAAACACTTCAAACCGTGTTTAATGAACGTTAATGTGTCAAGCACCTGGCTGAGTGGCTGTATACAAATCCTCCTGTAGGAAAGGCATCGAGTTGACTAAATTCGGTTCTCTGGACGGATACACAAACTCCACAGCCACAAACTCTCCTGAAGTGCTGCTTAGTTGGAACAGACGAGGAGTAAAGTTGAACTTTCCTGGATCTGAAAGACACAAACAGATGAATGAGCTCTAGGTTGGCACATACAGTGACAAACACACATAAAGCAAATTTTCTACCCACCCTGCAGCATGCAGTCGTAAGCCTTTCGATCTCTCCTTCCCAAAGCTTCCCAGAATCCCAGTGGTTCTGCTCCTTCATCACATTCCTGGATGGACACCTTACTGCTGCTGTGAAGCCCCGCCTCCAGAGGACACCTGGTCACCAGAAACTCTTGTAATGTGATGCAAACTCATGTGGCGTAGAGATAAAATTAATGTCCAGGTCTGATAGTCTGACTTCTCAAAAATCAGACTAAAGCGCTTGCATGAATTTATTATCTTGGTTCAACTGAAAGACTTTTGTTTTGACGTGTTTATGTGCATCAGTTCACTCACTGCTCCTTAATCTTGTTGGCAGCGGTACGGCCCACATCACGCGTGTGCGTCTGCGCCTTGCAGCCGTGCCACAGGTACATGCTGGCTTTAGGGATGTTCAGGAGGATGAGGGAGGTCCGAGAGCGCAGACTGCTGCAGTGGCACACTACCTCCAGCAGATGACCTTCTATGGGTTTCTCTCCTCTAACACAGCATAATCGCCAGTCGTCTGCACAAAATCAGATTATAAGCACGGTTTCTTACACTGCGCACAATGCAGCTAAACTGATCTCATGCGAAATACAGTAAAATAAGAGAAAAGTGGGTCGAGTTAAAGAAACAGTTGGCAAATAGGATTACTTTGTGCATTTTCCTCCTCTTCCTCTCTCTTTCCAGCATGGACAATCATTCCTCCGTTGTAGCACTGCAGGAAACAAGGAGGTTCTTTTCCCTGCTGGACCTGCATCTACAAAACACACGCAAACAACAAATATAAAAAAAAGGAATACTATACAAACAGCTATTTTGAGTGACTCAAAAAGTATTACTGTTGTTTTGAAAAAAATTATAGTGCTGTATTGTTCATTTAAAGGGACAGTTGGTCCGAAAATAAAAATTCTTTCTTCACCCTTGAGTTGTTTAAATCTGTATACATTTCTTTGTTCTGATGAACACAGAGAAAGACATTTGGAAGAATGCTTGTAACCAAACAGTTCTTGGCCACCATTGACTACCATAGTAGGAAAAATTACAATGGTAGTCAAAAGTGCCCCCAGAACTGTTTGCTTTCCTACAATCTTCAAAATACCTTCTTTTTGTGTTTCACAGACATTTATAAAGCGATTATTTTCCTTCTATGGTAGTCAACGGGGTCCAAGAACTGTTTGGTTACAAGCATTCTTCCAAATATGTTTCTCTGTGTTCATCAGAAAAAAGAAATGTAAACATATATGGAACAACTTGAGGGCGAGTAAATGATGACAGAACTTTTCCTTTAAAGTCAGACTGTTTTTATTATGAATTTAATAAAGAGATTACTCTATAAAAAATGATCACTTTGTAAACAAAACATTGAATTACTCGACTACCAAAATACTTGATAGTGACAGCCCTGGTTATGACTACTTAACATCTATATTTCTTACATTATATACTATATAGTATACCATACATAGTATCATAGTGTATACATACCTGGGCTCCTCTTTCCTCATCCAGCTCCACAGTCATCAGCGCTGACGTTCCCTTCTCACTCACAGTAGAGTTTCGACCCTGCCAGAAGAAATAACAACACTTCTCCTTCCCTGGGCCAATGATCCTTTCTGAATTCAGCCTCTTGCCAACTGCACAAAAGCAGAGAGCATACGATCATCAGCAATGTTTGCCATCTTTACAGTAGCACCTACACCATCTCAGTTTAAAGTGTTGATGTCACTCAGAAAATGATGCTGGTGTGATCTCACATGTGCTCATACACACTGCCCACCTGCTGTGCTGACCATATACTTCCATTTGACCACATATGTGTCGCCATCATGGAACTGTCCGATGCTCTGTTTGGGTAGACGACTAGAACAAGAGAAACAGAGAGATTGTTGTTGATTGTGCCTTTCTAACAGATTTAATTCACATCTATTCTGGAGTTTCATTAAACAAAAGGATATAAATAAATACATGGCAAACAATTAAAAGATCATTTCACCTGTAGTCAAACTCTAGAATGTGCCAAACATCAACAGACAACGTGCTGATCTCAAAGTTCCGCCCCTCGTCGCCCTCCACCAATCCATAACCTCGTCCAATATCTGCCCCATCCAAAACGGTCCTTACTGGCGTCTGTACCATCGGCAACATCAGAGACGCATCATAGGGCCTACATTCCCCGCTCCGATGCTCCTAAAGAAATCATGACCAATATGTAGCCTTCTGAAATCTAATTTGCAGCATCTAATGTTTTATTTACTCACAACATAGAGAATCTCTGTGTCTACCTTATTTTCATTTGCATGCGAGGAGTCATTTTTTCTCGAGGATTTCTGGGTGTCACTCCAGTCCAAGAACTTCTCTTTGAAGAGGGTAGTTTCATTATGCTGAGACAACCTGCCGAAAACAGCCCAGTCTGGCCGTCCCTGGCCTTTTCTATTAAACACAGATATAGCAAAAGAAAACCTGTTAAAGTTCACTTTACACAAAGCAAGGTTTCAAAGCAGAAGCGAGAATAAAATAAAGCCTGCGTTATTCAAATGGCAACACCAAAATATTTAGCTGTTGATGTGACAGGTGTAGTAAGTTAAGAGCATGGAGTCGACTGTAGTGCATTGTAGACCTGACAAAATTGTTGACACTCACAACTGTCAAAACCTGATGTATAATGGAACAGTACGCATAAACAGAGCCATACTTAGCTGCGTATGCCGGAGCACATCGGTTTTGTACCTGGGTATGAGTGGGTTGCATTCTCCAGGATCCAGTGGATTGATATCACAGTTGCTGTAATCAAATGTGCCGTTCCACAGATGCTTAGCCAATTGAAAAGCCACTTTTCTCTGGGCCAGCGTCACCTCCTTACCGTGCCACACGTATACCTCACTACCAAAATCAAACACCAGCACCTAGATGTCACAAAACAAAAAATAAAGTCTGGTGAGAAGACTGCCATTTTTAAAATGTCCACTGAAATGTCCTTTTCTTTCAAGTTAAAGTTAAAAAGACATGTTATTAATTTTTATGCTCTTTCAAATGTCAGTGAGTAATCATGTTAAATAATGGTGATCTCAATATTGGCCAAAATAATTGTGATTATGAATTTCTGTCATAATTGAGGAGCCCTGTTATCACACCTTTATTTAAGCATATATACCACAAGAAAATAGTAGCATTGTATTAAATTAGCTGTTATGCTGTTAATTGCACATTCATCAGAAATTATATATTTATTAAACATCAAAAACATCAGACATTTTATTAAAAATTAAATGTAAATAAAAAAGTAATTATAAATATATTCATTACTTCTTTAGAGTTAAGCATAGAGCAGCGAGGCACTCGACCCCAGTGGTCATCATCAGGAACAAGTTTATCATCCAATAGTCTGTAGATACAGTTGGTCTCCACTACAGCATTCTCATAGAGCTCGTCCTCTTCTGGAGAGCCTGCGGCTGTAAAGTACAGATAGACATATTAGATAAAGATCAATAAATATTGCTCTCTGCCTGACTTATTTAATACCATGCAGTTGAATTTAGTCATAATGACGTCACCCAAACGGTCCTGAATGACAACATGTAACTTACACTGATAACTGGCTTGGCCACCAAGAATCTTCCAAAACTCTTTGGCTGCAGGAGTATGAGTGTTGGCACCTTCTTCAATAGTCTGCACATACAAGGCTCGGCAGCCCAGGTCGTGCTTTGTCTGAATGAACGCGGCCAACTCAGCCGCCTGCAGGATTGAAAATGCAAACAGTCAATTGGAGAGACGTCAATAACATTTTTTTACGTACTGTGTGTATTCGGTGCACGATGAATTTGATTTTGTAATCAAATGCAATAACATTATTTCTTTTGCTGTCTAGGCATTCCTGACCTAAATCACACCCTGCTTACATAACATAATCCTCTCTCACATGTACTGAGATTCACATATACTAATGAGGAGCGTTACATTCACCGACATCCATTCAAAAGCCTTTGGGACTTCTAAATGGTAAGATGCAGGTCAAACTCAGTTCAATGACCTCCTTTTCAGCTTTAGACAATAATAGCTTTCATGAAAGCTTGTACGTGTATGAGAAAAACATGTACGCTTACAATCCACCTCTTGCTTCCTGTACGACAATGTGACATTTCCTTTGTGGTTAATTTTGTTTACTTCCTGCACGTGGGGGTCCCGTACTAAAAATACTCTGATTGCTTACTGGATTTAAATACCAACCAGGGAGTAGAGTTATAATGCTGACATGTGAACGCTGAAATCTAGCACACGCATGCAGAACACACTCACTTTGGCCTTCTCGATAACATTTGCGAATTCTCCGATCCAGATGAAAGCAGTAATGAGACGTCACAAAGAGGAAGCAATCGCCGCTGTTCAAGGAAGAGGCTCTGGGCTCCACTAGTCTGGTCTGGATGTGCCGGCGACCTGTTAAATTCACAGGGAAATAAGACGGATATTAAATATACTGTAGGTCACAGGCTCACTCCTGTTGTCATTATACACAGGAAGTGATCTGCTTCGGGAGAACGGCTTGTTCATGAACATCCTGTGATGCAGTACGCTACTACGTGTTTTTCTTGGACTGCTTGCTTTTATTAAGCATATATGGTTTCTCTTTGTTTTGGTAAGGGGAGCTGTTTTGTGTTGCATTGGGTCATGGTTGTGACTTAGATTGTGTGCGTGAGAGATAGACCGAAAGAGAGAGACAGAGAGGAAGAGAGTGCATGCCTTATGAGGAATTGGTATCCACAGTGTCTCAGATTCTTACACCATCAGTTCACATACAACACCAGCTCCCCTTGCTACACTGACTAGAGAAGTTCTTCTTCCCTCTTTAAAGTAAACAGCACACTATCACACCACCTTTCATGGCTGTGAGGTTATTTTACTCATCAAGCATAGTCGTGAACAGAGCTTTGACCAAACAAGGTAAGAACCAATGAACGTTGTTGACTGCTATAATTGAGAATAAAGAACAAACTCCAAGATAGAGATTGATAGATGGCAGAGTAAATCCAACTTAAAGGCACTGTTCTGCCAAAAATAAAAACGCTGTCATCATTTATTCACCCTTACGAATACACTTTCATTCTTCTGCATAACACTAAATAAGATATTTTGACAAATGTGTTAGTGGTTTTGTTTCCATACAATGGAAGTCAATGGGGGCCCATGTTGTTGGGTTCCCAATGTTCTTGAAAATATCTTTTTTGTGTTCTGTAGAAAAAGAAATTCACACAGGTTTGGAATAACACGAGGGTGAGTAAATGATGAAATAATCTTTGTTTTTAGGCGAACTATCCCTTTAAGATCAACAGAAGTTGCTGTTGTTTTCAAAGAGGTTGAGATAAATCAAAGGCTATACTTGCGTGACTGACGGCAGTGTGATGTCACTCACCTTTGACCTGAATGAGCATGAGTTTTTTATAGGGCATGGCACTGTTGTTCGACCTCTGCTCGGAGACGTTCAAACTGCGCAGACTCACACTGCTGAAGTTTTCCTTACTGGCCAAACCAGCGAGAGCAACGTCAGAGAATCCGCTGTTCTTATTCACTACAAAACACAATTCAATAACATTTTTAGGACATGTACAGGTGTGGTACCCAGTCATGTGATTACAAATAGACTTGAGGAGATGAGCTTTAGAAACTTCTACACCCTCTTGCATGACTTACTCTTTTCCTGTTTCATCCTCTTGCTCTCCAGAAGCCCGATGTTCAGTCTCTGCTCTGTGTACTCGTGTCTGATGTCCTCCCGAACAGCCAACATTTTCAGGGGATTCCTGGAAGACTGAACGTTCCTGGTGGGTCGTACTGCTCGTTTGTGCTGCACCATCTCTGAGGTCAACCTGACAAGATCCAAAGTCACAAAGTCAAATGATGAACACATCACAGTCTTATTAGTGAGCACGGTTAAGTTCCAAACAGATAAAATAATAGACAAATAAAGACTATGCTACGATCTAAAAGCTGCATATATAGTAGAGTAAATGGTACCTGGGCATCTGTGTTCCAAAGATGGCATCGAAATCATCGTTGATTTCCACTCCGCTTGTAATCTTGGCCATTTCCTCTGTGTGCCGATAAAACTTATCAAAGGTTTCATCCTCCAGGGTCATGACCTCTTTAACAGATTTTTCGGTGACTGCAATGGTGGTCTCCTGAAGACCCGACACTAGGATAAAGGAAAGTGGAAAACACACATTGAAGGGGTCATATGGTGCAAATAAATGTTTTTCTGTGTCTTTGGTGAGTTATAAGTTGCCCATGCATGTATTAGACACGTAAAATTGCAAAAAAGTCGGAACAAAAGATCTTCGCCAGTTCGTGGTATGACTTGACTAAGACCGCCCAAATGTATACGCAAGTAAGGTGGACGTACATGTCAGCACAATTGCTTTGGAACCTGATGTTCGAAATATGGTAAGAGGCGTTACGTTACATAACATATATTGAAAACACAAGCGACAAATAGTAAAATTAACCATTTTTTTATTATTTTCCCTAAACATCACGTAAAAATGCTGTGCCATACAAAACTAGACCAGATCTCGCCTCAAAACTATTTTTAAAACTACTTGATAATAATAAATAATACAGCATGTTCATTACCAATGAACTACCAATAAAGTTACTTTATTTACCCCATGTAAAGGAGGAATGCAATAAAGCATCTTACCATTTAAACATTCAAAGAGACCCTTTCACCCTTTTTTCCTGCGCACTCTTTCTCCTTCATCCTGACACGCACGCTTGCTTTCAGAGAATCATAAGTTCTGAAAGTTCCGCCGTGCTTGCTGTATGCGGTGATTTTGGTCATATTACTTAATTTTTTTGTATCACGTTGTGCAAAGTTCAGTCTAAGTAATGCAGGTGCATTTACAGACAAAGTGTTTATTCATATTTATATGCCAAAACATTCAGTAAGTGACAAATGTTTGGAAGCGGTCTACACATTCATTTGCGAGTCATCTGCGGAACGTGCGGAACGTGCTGCTTCTCTTTACCGGGCTCACAGCACAGAAGACGTGGAGAGACGCGATGCTGCGTTGGGCCATAGCCGGACCTCGTGCTCATATGATACGGGGGTTTCGGTACTAACCCTAAAAATATCCCACTTCTTCACATCATAAACAATATTTTTAGCGGTGCAGTGAGTGCCCGTCTGCTACGCCACTGCCCATATAACCAAAATGGGATCCCTATGCATAACAACTCTGCGAAGATTCGACAGTGAGATTGGTAGTCGAATCAGGCTCCTCCTATCGAAGCATCAAATCTTTGACTATTCAGGGTCCCCCCTAAAACACTTGTTTATACTTCGGGGAATGAACAGAAGAAGATAAAAAAAATTATATGGCATCCTTGACACTTACCTTTACTATTGAGCCGCCCAAGGAATGACTCCAACTTTTCCAGCTTCTTGTCTGATTCCAGCTTCATGTCCTGTCTGACTTCAATCTCTTGAATCTGCCACTTGTATTGTTGGTAATGAAACGAGAAGATAACATGAGGATCACATACATGAGCACCATGGATGTGAATTATTAAAGCACATGTGTTAACTACTGTGGGCAACAGCTGATCACAGTGTGATAGTTATGGGAGCATATATGCATGTGTTCGTATGTATGGTGCCTGTATGCAATGGTCTGCTCACCTTCAAATGGCTTTGAGATGGTGTGGGATCCATTCTTGTTCTTAGAGGAAAGAGGAGACAGCACTGGATTGGAGAGGACAGAGGGGGCTGCCAGACCTGGGAAAAAAACGGAGGAGAACTTTTTTTTATACGGCGACATTGACTTTTCTGGTAACAACATTAAAATAATACAAACAAATTAAGTGTAGAAATTGGTGTAGAATGGGGAGAGATGACGAAAACTGTGTCTGCTCCTGTCATTTTAATGGAGTTAAACATTTTCACTATTAAACATTAACACTAAGAAAACATCACAACAATGTCCTAATAAGTTCAGAAAGCAATAAATGTGAATGTGAGGATTATTCCCTGACCTTTCCTGACCATCCGGCCTGCCACTGTAAACTGAGTTGAGTCATTGGCTGCTCCGTGACCTTTGACCTTCCAGGCATCTTCTTGCGTGGTGATGAGCTGCTTGCGCTCCTGAATGGACATCTCAATTCGCTCGATCCTCTGGCTCTCCACCAGCTCATTTCCAATCCTCTGAGACGGCAAAGAAGAGATCTGACATGAATACATTACATTTTCCAGATCATACATGTTTAAATGTCTTGTCCGTTTAAAACTACAATAGTGTGATGCTTGGTTGACTTCATGTTCAATTCAACGGTTTTTAAAAATTGCTAAATAAAGATTGCTAAAACAGTAAGAAACACAAAAAAAATACATACTGTAAAAGATTTGGTAAAGAAACATACTGTATATAACCTACACATCTGATATACAGTGTCTCACAGAAGTGAGTACACCCCTCACATTTTTGTAAATATTTTATATCTTTTTCATATGACACTTTGCTACAATGTAAAGTAGTGAGTAGTGAGTTTGGGCCCAACTTGGACATTTTCACTAAGGGGTGTACTCAGTTTTGTTGCCAACGGTTTAGACATTAATGACTGTGTGTTGAGTTATTTTGAGGGGACAGCAAATGTACACTGTTATACGAGCTGTACACTCACTACTTTACATTGTAGCAAAGTGTCATTTCTTCAGTGTTGTCACATGAAGAGATATAATAAAATATTTACTAAAATGTGAGGGGTGTACTCACTTCTGTGAGATACTGTATAAAATAACTATTGGGGTACGCAACCAACCACTGTTTATCCTTTTGTTAATCTAGGAATGAACCAATCAGAGGGATTCTAAATATTATATACTCTGATAACTAATATTGTGTCAATATTATTTACTCAAATAACTAGCAGTGATCAAATTGACTGCTCAAATGAAACAACAAGTAGTCAAGCTGCACATAAGAAACAACCTACAATAGACAAAAATGGAAAGTACCACAACACCACCAAAGAACTAATTTACCAGACATTATACCAGCAACAGTCTTAATGGAGTACTGTGTTTTGGAAGAACAGTGGATGTGTGTGGATGTGGGGAGTGGGAGGCACCTTCCGTCTCCAGGGGTGACGCTCATGCACCTGCACGGGCAGGGCGGTAGCCTTCACACGGAGGGAAGAGCAGGGGGAAAGAAAAAAGGGATGAGAAAAGAATGGAAAAAGAAAGAATGGAAAACGAGAGGATGCAGCTTAGACTAAAGAGGCTTCTATGAATAGAAAGAGGAAGGAGATATTTCACTTGAGACCCTGACAGAGGGGTGATGGGTTATTAGAACGATATTGGATGGATTATGAATTGCGGCGTGATTCAGAAACCTAGTATACTGGCCACAAACAGTTAAAGGGTCATCATTTACTCACTTTCGAGTTGTTCCAAATGTGTATACATTTCTTTGTTTTGATGAACACAGAGAAAGATATTTGGAAGAATGCTTATAACCAAACAGATCTCAACACCCATTGACTCCCACAGTAGGAAAAAAAGTGCCCCAGAACGGTTTACTGTCCTACATTCTACAAAATGTCTTCTTTTATGTTCAACAGAATAAAAAAAAAAAGTTATTTTTCCTACTAAGGTAGTAAATAAAAGTAAAGCTTTTCCATTAGTAAAGGTTTAACATATGTAAGGTTCCCATGTCTTTTGACCAATGAAATTTCATGGGTTCTCCTAAATTGTTTGTAGTTTTTTTAATAGGTTTCATAAAGATTTGCACAAACAAAGCCAAATTAGTAGCTGCTTAAACCTTTCATAGATGTAGAAAAATCTATTGCCAAATTCCAATTACCTAATACTGTATGTCCCTGGGCTCAGAATACATTTTAAATATTCTAATACATAATCTTGTATAAATACAGAGATAACTAAATGACCTGTTAAAACTAAACTTTCTTATTTTATGCATGAAGACATGCAATGACCTGCAAACTGTCTAAAACTATTCAAGTACTTCAGATGAGCATGCAGCGCTTGTCAAATGAAATTTCTTTGACATTAAAAACCACTACTTAAAGTACTAAAATGTTAAAGAAAATGTTAAACTGAATGAAAATAATGCATAAGGGTTATACTCGAATCACATGCAGATAAGGGGAGGGTCTTGCTCACCTGGGGGTGAATGGCTATATGATCCAGTGGTTCAGATGCACACGAAAAAGAGGAGGAAAAGACAGGGTCCTAAAGACAGGATGGAGAGGGGAAGCAAGACAAAACATGATGTGTGACAAGGCATGAGGAGGAAGGGACAGACAGCAGGCAGGTGACACTGGTCTGATCTTAGACTATCCTCTAAATGCCCCATCACCTCCACAATCCCAATGACCACATCAAATATTCTGGGACAACTGTAAATTCAATGCACAACTACTGTACTTGCCTTGTCCAACCATCCTGAATTGGCTGATTCTGAAACATCTAAACTGGCAGATACAATGCTGCCTTTTCACAATTTTACAGTTTCATCACTGTCAAAATGTGACAAACAGATTAAAACCTTATATGGGTGGTGGAACAAAGCAAATAACAGCACATCATAGCTGTCACACAACACATCACCACAATGACAAAGTAACCACGATGACTGTATTTAAATAAAAGAAAGAATATATTTCCTGTATTGCATAAGTCATATTATGACCATGGTAGTACTGTAAGTGGAATAAGCAATAAACAAATAAATCATCACCATTAGCAACAGTGTCATCCTGAGGTGCCATGCCAAAACACCAGGTAATCAAATGGACGTTAAAGTCGCAAAGATGAATACAAACACAACACCATAACCCTTCAACACCACCATCAACCTGTGTTAAGCCTGTTAGCACTGCGGCTAACGGCTAACAGTCTTACCCAGAGTTGATCAGACACAGCAAAGTCATCTATCATCATCCCATCATCCTAGAAAAAGGGGTAAAATAAATATGGGAGAAATACCCCGCACGGGCATGCTGTGAACAAGTTCTCATTTTTTACATCAGTCAGATAAAATTGTCTTTATTTTTCAAGACAACTGTCTGATTAAAAAACCTGTTCAGCCAGAGCATCTGCCAGGCAAGATACTGTATTTTTACTCCACTTATATCAGCTAACCGATAGTTTTCCTTTACAAGCACTCGAATAATAGCAAATCATGTTAAAGTGGTCGGGTCATGACGTAAAACAATAAAGATGAGAATTTAAGCAGATAACCTTAAATTTTAAGAAAAATCCAAACAGAGAAAAGCATGTGAAACCTTATCCCGTCAACACAATAGAGAATTACTATGAAGCATGCAAAGATTTAAAAGGTTGCATCTTTTATTAGAGTTTTATTTAATTTATAATAACTATATGATAACAAGAACATGCAAAAAGAAGTGGACTAAAAGAAAGAGACGGATAAAACACAGATGCATGTTAAAACATATCAGACATAGGCTACTAATGATCTAGAACCTTGTTTCAGAGATTACAGTACACGCGTGTATAATGATGTCATGCAAGTTTGCCCGATCAGTCGAATATTGTGCCAAAACTGTAAAACATTTTAGCTTGCCCGGTGAACACCAAAGAAAAACCATAAAATAAACAAGAGAGCAACAAAATTAAATGGACATACGATTCTCTGTTTAGAAACACTCAGTACATTTTGAAGCAAAGGATTTTGCTTTTTGACATAAGCATGTAGTAAAATGTGAATATTAATAATAAGTAGAATTAATATCAGTAGTAAAAACTATGCAACAAATAAAAGTGACAATTCATTTGCACCATGATATTTGCTCTACCAGATGCTTTTTATCATACCAACACAACAGTTAGCGAATACACAGTATACAAAGTACAATTCACTATGACCTTTATGATCAGGTGACCGCTGAGTTCAAAGTTCAGGGGTTACCTTCTTCTTGAAGCTCTGCTCCACCTCCCACAGCTGAGCGTGTTTTTCAGACACCGCGACCTGCACCACATCCTGTTTTTTATTGATGCGATTCCTCCAGTCCTCCTCTCCGCTCTTCTTCAACAGGACCAGCCTGACAGGAACACAATTATAAAAAAATGCTATTTCATGCATTCTGATTTATTTACTCTGTTAAACGTGCTGCCTTCTCATAGCTTCAAAAACAACTGATCAAAAACAATCCTGACATTACGGTGATGAATGTCATATAAACGGTGGATATAACGCTGGATTTGCAGATCGCTAGATGGAGCGGTCCCAGCGCTAAAAGATGCCGGTTATGAACTGCACGCGGTAAGTCAAACTGAGTCATATGTCTGTGTTTTGTAGGCAATCGTAAACAATGTTTGTGTATATGTTTGTGTAATGTTAACAACACAAACATAAAGTGAATAAACAGTTATGCAGGAATGATGTATTGTGTGCTCGTGCCCCCCTGCACGCCTCCAGGAGCTCGACTGTTTTCGGAAATAATCGTACAGCCGTCTCTGTCGTTTATTAATGTGCTCAAACTAAACACTCTTCAAAGATATGAAGCATGCAGTACCACTCTATAGGTACTGAAGATTCATATGAGATTGGCAGAAACTGCGTGTGACCTCCACTTTAAGTCTCAGAAATTTTTTCCTAAGACAAATACCCAGAAATCTCACACATGTCTTCATTACGGTTTCTGAAGATATCGCAACAATGTCACAAACTAAGCTCCGGTTTGTTAAACATTTTTCATCAAATTTACCCAAATGCATATATATATATACACCGTTTCTATACATTTGTTCTCTATACGTTTGTTTTATAAAAAAATTAAATTAAAAATAAATATGGGGACGCTCTGAGATCAACTGTTTTTACAATGTCATCAATCAATTAAGCCATTCTGTTTGTGCCAGACTCCCTCTCTGTCTGTCAGTTACACAACACTTTGATCCTAAACAGACCACAGCGATACAGCTCTGACTAAACAAATCCAATCCTATCCAGATGATGAAAACACTTACACCAGAGAGTCATACTGAACTACATCCTGCTAGATTTAGTCAACTTGAAAGTGTTCTTTTTATATTTGCAAAGTATATTTTTGTTAATATTTCACCCTCATCGTCATGAAGATGCTAAAGCCGACATGACTACATTACTGCAGCATCATTACTGTCTAGTGCAAAGTAAAAAGCTTATACATGTCCTAGCATACTTTTGCTTTCTGCCTTCAAATGCTGTAAACAAGCAAGCACCATCCACGCTTAATTTTGGACCGTAATTTTTTTACCAATATTTACATCTGTAGTCCATATTAAATGCAATATTTCATACACCAAGGATAAAATCACTGCTAAAAAACATGTAAAATCATTCACTATGCAAACTTTCAAGACTCCTTTGGACAGTTCTCATCTGTAATATTTTAAACTACAAACACAGCACTCACCTCTCTTTGATGGACATCTGTCTGGCAGACATTATGTCTGTGAACATGTCTCCCTCCTCTGTTACAAAGTCCGTCTCACACTCCTGCTCTCTCCTGCAGTCCACAGGGAGGTGTGCACCCGACTCCGTGAGCGTCTGCGCGTGTGTGTGCTGCGTGAGAGAGACGCCCCGTATCGAGGACGAGTCCTGCGTCGCAGCGGACGCAGCGCGTACTGCGGCTGTGTGCACAGGAAGATCTGTTTATCACAGAAAACACAGCGTTACAGCGGCCCTGCTGATGCGATCAAGGCCAGCTATGTAACAGGCAGAGCCACCACAGACAAACACTCTTTTATGTACATATACACGCTGCTCCATCAAGAATTTCACGTAAGGCACACATATGGAGTTAAAATTGTGATAAATATGCAAGTGAGGTTACACAGGAAGCGAGTGTCAGTGTTTTCTAAACATAAAGGGAAGCTTTGTTTTACGCTGTGGTTACGCGGGCTACACAGACATCTTTCTGTCTGGCTTACAAGGTTTAAAGTCCTCTCTTTGTCTGTTTGGATGAGGAAAAGCAGAAGACACTTTACACATTTCTCAAACTCTACAATCAACCGAAAACACACACAGAATATTCTATTGCTCTGCCATGCAGGATGCTCTGCTCTTTAATAGCCACAAACTATTATCAACACAGAGGACATCTGCTGTACAGCAAAAATAAAAAACATCACCACCGCCCTGCACTGCATGAAGCCATCATAACAAGCTATATTCCCTCATCCCTGTCGAAATGTATCAGTCACACAAAATTTCAGTAGGCAGTACAAAAGTGTCAGTTTGTTATTTAACACTTGTTTCTTTAAAGAATTTAACTTTGTATTTGTATTTAATAAACCTTTTTGTATCAAGGCACAGTAGTAAATAGTGTTAATAGTTGACAAATAAACCGGACACGTGTCCTTTGGTGTACAGCAACAATTTAGAAAAAACTAACAATGAAGATAAATCTCTCGTATGTCATGTTATGTTATAAATAACATATTATCAACAGTTTGCTTTTATTTATTTTTGCTGTCACACAATAGGACAAGATGTATTTGTCAACTACCCTTACACAAACTAGTAACCAAAAGTGATGTCAGGGAAAAGGTTAGATGAAATTATAAAAATTTGAGATGGTACAAAATTAACAAAACAAACTTTTAAAATATTTCAATACATAAAAAAGCAAAAACAACTTAAGGACAATTTATCCTTTATTATAATTTATAGATCCTCTATTACAGTAATATTTTGCGATCATAATCCTGCGTCTTGACTCAAAAAGCTTTGTATGTGTGTTACCAAATTCTTACCCTTTATAGTTTATACTCAAAAGTACAATTATGGAACAGAACACATGGTTTTTGTTCTATCTTTAATAATATACTTGAATAAAATGATAAGATTATGTCCGTTTTCCAATGTTGAACATCACTTTTGGTCGAGACTGTATGTAGTTGTACCCTTTTTCTTGTTTTTACAGGTATAACTTTAATTGTTTTGCTTATAGTCAATATGTATCATGTACAGCTGCTTTGTAACAATGAAAATTGTAAAAAGCGCTATATAAATAAAGTTGAGTTGAGAGTTGTTATTATCCAAGTCAATACTGTAGACGCAAATTAGGGTGACACATTTTTTCACCTTTCTATCACTATCCCCTCACACGCACACAACATTTCACGACTAGTACATGGATTAATGATTAGAGTATGAATTATAAAATCGAAATACATTGTTGTTTATTGTTATTGTATTAAGTTACACCTTCACTTTATTTCTACTAAACAGACAAACAATAAAAGTCTAGCGAAAAGGTGACACTTATTCCCCTACCTGAGACGGCTCCCTTTGACTTGTGCTTTCCATCTGTTTCTGAAAGATCTTGAGAGGTCACCAGCTCCATATTATGCCCCTTCGGCTCCTCCCACTCTCTGTCCGGCTGAGCTTGTGGTGTCTGTTTAATGCTTTCTGGCGAGGGGTGCTTCCTCTTCCCCATGCCCAAAACCAGCCTTTCTCCTTGCTCCACAGTTGACATATCTGCTTCCTGATGTTTCTGATTCCAGGATGTCTCTTGGGCAGGTTGAGAGCGGTGCGGTGGGGACAGGGCCTGCTCATAGTAGGCGGGGCCAGATAAATTAGGCGTGGCCAGGTGGATGTCACCGGCGTGTTCAGTGGAAACCGTAGAGGATTTAAGGATCGAGGAAGAGGCGGATGCAAAACGATCTCCACCCGCAGGCAGCAACTAGAGGAGAACAAGAGTCGGGGAGAGAGGAAGAAAGAAGGATAAAGTAGAAGGGATGATGGGAGATGTGGATTGTTTGTCGAGGTTGTGGGTCAGAGAAGAAGATGATGGGAAAGTGTAAAGTGGAGCAATGACATTACAGTAAAAAGTAGGTAAGTAGGAAAGAAGAGAGAGAGAGATAGAGAGAGACAGAGAGACAGAGAGAGAGAGAGAGAGAGAGAGGGTTTAAATAAAAAAGAGAGAGAAGGGATAACAGAACAAAGTAGGTCAGCATTAACAGGAAACATCACATTCATCAACAGTCCATCAGTATAGACGTGTCAATCATGCTGACTAACCAGCCACTGACTCATTGCATTTCCCACAGCGTCAAATCAGCCAATGACGTGACAGTTCTCAAAGCCATGGCAATTATACACAGAACCCGACTGTTCCCATCATGCCCTCAGAAACGGACAGATTGAATCACTCGCAACAGGCACAGACGAGCACAATAAATGAGTGTTCTGTATCTGTGGGGCTTCAGGCAGAGCCGTGGTGCACATTCAGAACAAGAATCATCGACTGTGAAATGAGGAAATCAATCAGCGGTGATCTCAATTACACTGATTCTTCCCCTCTTCTCATAAAAACACTCACACATTCTGACTTCCCCACACACTCGCAGGCAAATAGAGATGACTGCTGTGTCTGAAACCGTTCACTCCTACACTATTGCCTAGCGAATGACATTTGAGTCCACTATATGGGGAAGATGTGAATGAATATGAGTGAGCGATTTCGGACACTGATGTATACAGCCTGCATCTGACAGTACTGTCGCAGACGTTCTTCATAAACATAACGATTAGCTGGTGTTACACCTGTGTGGCTTTGTGGATTGTTTTATAAATGTTTCCTAATTCATTTTCACTTTATTTGTCACGTTTATTATATTAGTTTAAAGTAAAGAGAACAAAACAACCGTCATATTTATTTGCAGACATGCTTATTTATCACGTTTAACACAATTATTGAATATATTTCAAATAAAACACCACTGTTTACCTTATCAATTTAATCTGCATAGCACAAGAACAAACATAAGTGTGTATATTCATACATTTGTGCCATTAAGGGTCAGTCTCCTCGTCCTGTGTCTCGTGTTG
This sequence comes from Triplophysa siluroides, assembly GCA_006030095.1. NCBI lineage: Eukaryota > Metazoa > Chordata > Actinopteri > Cypriniformes > Nemacheilidae > Triplophysa > Triplophysa siluroides. Next base: position 4,384,863 of record VCII01000846.1, on the reverse strand, counting down.
TATCATGGGAAATAGTGAATGAGCGAGTGTACATCGGATGTTCACTCAAAATCAGAGTGCATTGCGGGTAAAAACGAGTGACCGAATGTAGGGAATGAAGAAGTTCACTTTTTCTGGTTTTGAACATCACAACAAAATGGCGGACACCAAATATAGTGCACTATATAGGAGATAGGGAGCGGTTTCAGACACAGCTGATGTCTTCAGTGATTTGACCCGATTTCATCTAACCCAATGAATTTTTATGAGAGAAGTGCTTGGGGAGCTCCCACCACATGTGAAATGTGCCAACGTTCGAATTCATAACATAAGAACAATAACATATCAAAATATATGTCATTTTACATGTATTTTTTATCTGACTTATGTAATTGTACAGATATTATTATGCTCACTAATAACCATGCAAACATATATCATGTTATTAACAGCATAACAAAATCTGGATTGGCCTAGTCTTAGTTCACCTTCAAAATTTTAATTCTGTCATCATTTACTCAACCTCTTGTCATTTCAAACCTGTATGACCTTCTTCCTTCCGCAGAACACAAAAGAAGATATTTTAAAGAATGTTGTTAACAGCCCCCCATTCACTTGCATTGGTTACAATAGAAGTGAATGGGGGGGCTTTGCAGCATTTTTCTGCATTTTGTGTTCTGCAGAAGAAAGTCAAACAGGTTTGAAATGACAAGACATTTTTTTAAAGCACGATAAACAAAATGACAAAACACTGCCTGTCAACATTTCTTAGCTCTACTACAAAAGCAAATTCCAGCAATCTGAAGAACAATTACATATAATAGCATTACAGCTCATGCCTATAATGACATCATTGTGGTAACAAGATGCTAAACACGTCCTACTGGCACAGAAAGAAATATATTCTCAAGCATTAGGACACTGCAGTTAAAACACCGGGCCAACGGTTTTACTGCAAGCAGAGCAAAACCCTTGTTGTGTGAGACATCATATAGTTCTAGTGAACACAAGCACCCTCACATGTTCCAGATCACTGAGAACCTCTGAGAACTCCGACTCCTCATCAAACATCTCAGAAATAGAACCGTCCTGTTTGACAGACAAAACTGCTAAATGTGCTTTCATCCCTTAGAGACTAATTTAAGACTAACTATACTGTAAAAAAATTATGTATGTTGTCTAGTCAAACTATGCATAGCTGTTAGTGGTAGTTTTTATCCTTGAGAAGGACTTAGCTGGAACTAAACTAAACTGTTTCCCAACATCAATTCATTTTAAAAGACCGTATAAATGACTAAGGGATCATTCATTTAATGAGACCCATTTAAAGGCTGACCTCCTGGACCTACTTCCTGTCTCTGACAGGATATGCATTTGTCTCTGATGTGCTCATGAGAAGAACTGTGTTAACTTTGCAGATTCTGCAACAGCGTTTGCTATTATAGCCCTATCTGCAGGTTAAAAACACATTTGCAAAATAACCCAACACGTACCTAAAACAAAAATGTGCATACTGTCCTTATCCAATAAGAAAACAAAGGAAGTGACTTTGTAAATACCTGTTCAACCTCTCCCAGTGTGATTGGCTGCGTCTGGTAGCGTGCGTTATTCCTGCGTGCCCGTGTGTCATTCCTAGCCCGAGGGGCGTGGCTGGACGGCTGTGCCAGGCGATTAAAGAGTGCCATCTTCTCTGCCAGTGTAAGCGTGGAAAGGTCTGGCTCCTCCTTGGCGTCCTCCCCAGGAAACGCGTGCCGAGCTAGATCCATCTCCACGGCCTCCTGAGCCAGCCGAATTTCTCTGGCCTGCTCCCTCACCATTGAGCTCTGCTGAGATGATGCCTGCAGACTGTGGGACAGATCCTTATTTAGTTCGCTACAGATATTCTGTGTAAAATCAACTCCGTTATTTTGGATACAGATGATGATGTAATCTGTTCGAATCATTAAAAATGTGACATTTAAAAAAAAACGTGATGCATGCATGCTTTGAACATTTAACCCCCCGTGAATTCTGTAAAAATCTGAGTGAAGCTACGCGGAGTAACCGCCAAATAAATTGGCAAAAACATAACATAGCATTTCATTTATTCTGATCAATGAATAAATGCTCGTGTTAGACATTTTTTTAATTAATCTAGGCAGATATCTCTATTAAAATCATCGGAGTGTGTGCAGACAAACATGTCATGCTGTGAATAGAAAATACGTGACTTCATAATGCCACAGAGGGTGCTGTTTCTTCATTTAAAGAACTTTTAGATCTAAATTTCATCCTTGATTAACTTTTCTAAACAACATCTTTATTTATTTATGCACAGTCTGTCATAAAAGTATGGATTACCGCACATAATTCACACATGAGAGAATGACATGCACATCTGTGGACATATACATGCTCTCAGTACAGCAACTGACAAACATTAGTATTGATTGGAGTGACCATGCCCGTCTTCCACACACAGTCTCATGTGAGTGATAATATACAGTATGTCTGATCCGGGGTACCTGTATTTGGTCACAGAGCTGTTGATTAAAGTGGGACTAGGAACACGTGCTACAGAGGTTTGCACAGTCTCAGACTGTGACAAATGGCCAGGGACACTTTAAACCACACAGAGGCCAAGAGAGAGGAGGAGAGAGAAGGAAAAGGAAATTAAATGAGAACTGAAGAACAAATAACTACAAACAACAGAAAAGGACATGACAGACAATGACAGGAATAAACCTTGAGAAGGAAAATGTACAATGTCTTGTCGTCCTAGTATTTTTTTATGTGTAAGACATGGTGCATACGGTTGTTGGTATACCAGTGAGTCTCTTGATGGCAAAACTTTCATATGCTCATGTTAACTGTAGATGTTAAACCTCATATTTTTCTAACACACAATAGAATAAACAGATTGGGAAAAATATGTGCTACATTTCATTTAAAGAACAGACTTGTATAAAACGGTACACTTACGTAGCAGCAATGACCACCTCCTCTGATGTCACAGGCTGGGTGCGTGAACGATCCTGACCTCGCCTCAGCCTCCGTTCCACACCAGGGTTACTGGTCCACGACTTCAGAACTAAACCATCTGAACTCTTCTCTAGCTCCTAAGACACATCGAGATGGGTAAGATTAAATATTGAAATAACTATAGAAATAATGTAAAAAGCAGATTATACATGAATGAAATATATTTAAGGAATGCAGTATTTGTGCACAATGTGTAATGGGGTAATGGATGGAGGTGTGTCGTCTGTAACACTCATTGGAATGCAAAACAAATAAACAGACGTACACATGAGTTTTGGGCAAAAGCTAAGAGCTGCTCACTTGGTGAACATTTGAAGACGTGGGTAAAATTATTCTAAACAGCACATAGATGCAAGCTACCTAAATTTAGCCTAAATCTATAATGCACTGCATCAAGCTTGGTGGATAATTTCATTGAACTAGCATATTTTATTAATCTAGTCTAATAAAAACAATATTCCCCACATCGATGGCACATCGAAAGTGTGTGTTATATTTGTTTTGCTTATTACAGTATCATTTACTAAGCTTAGCAGACCCTGCTGGAATTGACAAAACTGAGTTGTGATGTGTTTTGACATTGGCCTGGCATGTGCGACGTCACACGTCACAAGTGTGTCAAATCATTCACTTTCAGTGGTTTGATTTGGGTTAGGATGCAGACAGTGAAGCAGCTCGCTAAAAGGGTTTGGAAAAGGCACAGACACACTCGGGCTCCTCGTACCCTGAAGAGAGAGCGCTTGGCAGCCACACTCAGCTTTGCTCTCTCATCCAGCTTCTCCTCATCCACTGGAAAAACACAGAAAAATGTGGAAATGAATGACTCAGAAGTGTTTTCATGAGAACAATGTGTTGAAACCCAATGACTTCAGAAGGATACATGTGAAACGCTGAACACATGGTAAAACATTTCACAGGCTACTTTGAGCACTTTGTAAACACTGTTTTAAAAGGTGTGATATAAATGAAGCTTTTTTCTGCTCAATTTTAGACAAATTCCTCTTGTCAACAAGCATTAAAATGTTCAAATTTCACAGAACTAGAAAAGCAAAGCAGTACTAGCTTATATAAAGGATCCAGATGTGCTACAAGGCCGTTCTAATTTGATGAAGGCTAAACAATCTGAACCTTACCAGCTCGACTTTTCCAAAAAAATATATGCTAAGGAGGGGACAACTTAGACATTGATAAAAGTAGAGGGAACAATACTGCTTAGAAATTTGATTTTAGAAATTAACATTAATGAATAAAGAAAAACAAAATAGAAATGGGTTAAGCAAAGAATAATAAATAAAATAATGAAAGGAATAATACGACATGTCAAAACATTGGTACATTGATATCATGGCATGTAATGCATGTTAAAGCAAATAACACAGAAAATAGGTATTTGATCTAATCCTTTTCAGGTTTTCCCTTAAAGGGGTCATATGGCACGAATACGTGTTTTTCTGTGTCTTTGGCGTGTTATAAGTTGCCCATGCATGTATTAGAAACGTAAAATTGCTGAAATTAAAGTGTCGGAACAAAAGATGCGTTCTATCTAAAAGCGAATGCTCACCCAGACCTGCCTGAAACGCCTCTTGTTACCACACCCCCACAAATCTACCTCAGTTCGTGGTGTGATTTGACTAAGACCGCCCAAATGTATACGCAAGTAAGGTGGGGGCACCTGACAGTACAATTGCTTTGGAACCTGATGTTCCAAATAAGGCGTTACATTTCCATCACACGCTTGCAGTATTCGACCAATCACTACGCACTTGTTAACTGGCCAATCATAGCACACCTCGCTTTGGAGAGCGTTGAGCTTCGTAAAAAATCTGCGCGTTTCAGAGAGGCGGGGCAAAGAGGAGATACAAACATGCACGGTATGTGGAAAATACAGCGTTTTTGAACCTTGAATCGTGTATAAACATTGCATTACAAATATTTGTTTTAGCCGTGTCATATGCCCCTTTATAAATACAGTCTCAGAAATACAGAAGTCAAGCAATACACCTGTAAAAATCTTTCAAAATGGAGGTCTTTCTTTTTCATAGTTCAAAACATTCCCTAGCTCTGAGCCAACTTGATATTATTCATAATAATTCACTTAATTGTGAACAGAGAAAATATTTATGTATTATGGGTGGTATGACACACCTGTGCAATCGCACAACACAAAGTTATCATTTTGCTTTCATGTTATATAACATCTTCCCCTCCCCATTCATTCTCTATGAACAATAGAAAAAATCTTGTTCATAATGAATTTAAATCAGCATCTAAAGATCTAAATCAAACCAACTTAAACAAAATCGTGCTGCAGAACAGCAACTTTCCATTTTAAAATACAATAACAAAGACATGTTACATTAGAGCTTGATTCGATTAAGAACTGCTTTTTTATGGACATAAAAGATTTGAGACTTACCCTCCGGGCTTGGCGGTTCAGGGGTTAGACAAGACCTGTAAGGAACAAAACTTTAAAACTTAGTAAACTGTTACAATTAAGGAACAGATGGAGAAAATAGCATCGACCATCCGATAGCGTAACTGCACAAAGCAGAGTATTAAGCAACATGAAGAGAACAAAGAGGAAATCTGGAAAATACACAAGGCAGCGGGATTACTTGGTTGGTAAGCGCAGGAAAGAACTGTTTAATCCACAGCGTTAGAATTAAGACAAAACAAAGAACGTTTCATTGAAAAAACTGACCAAACCTTTACATTACAGTCGACCACACGTAAAAACAGTGTAAAAAAGTTGATACAGGAATTGTTAACAATTAATGGTTAAGGAATTACAGTGCAGTTAGAAAAGAGTCCTCAGAGGTGTCCCTCACAAAAGATTCCACGTTATCACCACGTTAAATAAAACCATTCAATATGTGAAGTTAATTTGAAGCTGCACTCCAAGCTAAAACGCAGTCGTGCGTAAATCTACCCAATAAAGCCTACCGGTCCAACGGTTCACGTTCAGTTGTTGTGATCGGCTGCGTTCTAAATCTCTCAGATGTCTTTCTACTCTCAGCGCCACATATATATCTCATAGGGCGATGAGATGACCGATCTCCGCCTCTCACATTTCTCCAGGGGACGTCTGTAACTGCTGGTGGTCCTTTTGCCCTATTGTGTCACAAAGTACTTATGAAGCAGGACAGAGATATAAACGATAGATATGAGAGAAAGGATGCTGGATAAACTCATTGTTAAAGCCAAGATGAGAATGAATAAAGTTTGGCATCTCATGGTGTGTTATGTGAATTAATGAAACCCCTACAAACATCAAAAAAGTGATTAAGGCAATATTGCTAGGTCCATCCGGAAAGATGAAGTTAACAAGTTAAGCCAAGCCGAGGAAAGACAGACAGATAGAGTCAGAAAGGGCACAAGCTGAGCAACATATATCCAAGAGTATGATAACTAAAGGAAAAGATGATTCTTAAAATTTGGTCTTTTCCTTCATTTCATTCTCCAGGAAGATGGATTGGATAGTTAGATTAACTCATTCCTCCTTCAATGTTAGATGGGTTAGTAAGCCGATACATTAATGTAATGTACCACCACCTACAGTTCGGTTTTCTGGGGGCTTGCAACACTTTTCAGGTAGGTGTGGCGGAGCTGGGCCACTGAAACCTTGGGTTCAGGTAGAAGATCCCCATTGGGAACTTTCTCCTGAGGAGCAGCTTCTCTGATGGGAACCGAGTCCTGGATGAGTTTTTGATGAGAAAAAGTCTTCTGGACAATTCCAGCATCGCAGTGAGTGAGGGGTTTGGATGAACCTGGCGCCCATCTTCCACTGGAGGACACGGCAGGGGTTTGGGTAGAAGTTTGGAGCGGAGTAAAACTGGATCCTTGCTGATGAAGTGTAGCATCAGTCCTCTTTTGGGACTCTCTAGATTTTGCATACATAGACTCTGCAGCCTGACGTCGGGACACGTGCTCCGTGTAAACTTCTCGTCTTGACCAGCCTCCCCGCATCCCTCTGGGATCTTCCATATCAAACTCCCTTCCATGCCCACTGTTCCTGGGGTTTGCTTCCATGTTCTCAGTCCATCCACGGCGTGGGTCCTCCGTGCTATTTTCCTTCCGTTGAATCTCAGAGGGTAAAACGGCCTTCCTGCTGTGGAGGAGACCCACTCCCCTCACATCCTGTTGCCCATCTCTTTTGCATTCTGCTTCTTCGAGCATCTCCTGGCTCTCGTGTTTATGTTTGGATTCACTGCCCATAGAGAAGTAACTCTGGCCCCCCAGATCATGGCGCGCATCCTGGCCTGGATGGGTCGGCTGTTGTTTAGCTGGTGTGTTGGGGAGTGTCAAAGCGTGAGAATGATATCGAGGGTATGACCGGGGAAATTGGGTGTATGCAGGAGTCTCTGTTGCGGAGCCCAACTTTGGACTTTTGTGAGAAGGCTCGTCACGGGCCTTTCTCTCCCTAACTCGAATTCTTCAGGAGAAGAGAAAAGAGTTAATGCTTAGAGGAAAGGAGAATTCAATATTTGCTGACACTGCATAACAACAACTGGGAATGAAAACTAAGCAATATGAGCAGTTCTGCCAGAAAGACTTGGGAGGCAAGATGGCGTTGCAAAGACATTTATTCAACAGCTGACCAGCTAATGAAAGCAAAATATAATATGATTAAGTTCTTTGGTGTAGGCCCCCGTCCGTAGAGGGTTGCAGATTCTTCCACTTCTTGCCTGGAGATGCAGGCAGAGGCAGAGCCTACCTCTCGGATGTATGGACAGGGACCGACCTGTTGGTGGTGGGGAGGAGGGGGGTGAATGTCTGCGTCAGTATTTGCGAAGGCACTGGTTGAGTAGGTATGGATCTTATATACTCCAAGTGTTGGGTGATGATAGGCTAGAACAATAGGTAATACGTGATGTAGCATTAGAGTCTTCCTGGCAGAACTTGCGCTAAAGCTTTCATTTCTATAAGGGCTTTCATTGTAAGTTTTTTTCACTTATGTTTTTGCATTCACTGTAAAAAATCTATGACAGCAAGTTAGTGCCACGCAAAAAAAAGACATTACAAGATTAAACTCGTAATATTTTAAGTGTGAAGTCATAATGCAGATGAGCAGATGAGACCAGTATCAATGAGCAACATTTCACATCAAGCATTTTTCCATAGGAAACCATTATAAGGCAAAAACTTAAAGAGATGGTTCAATGAAAATGTTGTCATCATTTACTCATCCTCTTATCATTTCAAACCTGTATGATTTACTTTCTTCTGGAGAACACAAACGACATTTTGAAGAATATTGGTCACCGAACAATAGCAGTACCAATTGACTTCTATTGTATGAACACAAACCAGTGCAAGTACAGCTGTTGTTACCAACATTCTTCAAAGTAACAGACTAATAATATCATATATTTAGCAAGGGCATCCTATCAACCATCTAATTCAGTGGTTCTCAACCTTTTTTGGGCCAGCGCCCCCTATCCATTTTCCAGGTCCCTGAAGCATATCACTGAAAGTCAAATAACAGATTTGATTTATCAGTTGGAATATTACCATACTTTCCCAAGGAGCAAAAACCATGTGAAGTAGAATGTTTGAACGTAGTTTCAATACTCTCCTTAATGCATAATAAAAACCTAAAAAGCTGCTTATATTCACCTCCATTAGGTGTGTAATTGTGTGTAAGTTTATAGGCCTAAATGTGTGTGCTTCCATCAGAGGTATAATACAAGGTTAGTCATTCATAATTTGTGTTCATAATTAGGCAAATGAAAACAATACAATCTTCTTACAAGAATAAACAGTTATTGCAATGTAGAAATTATTCGATATACTAATTTTTTATTATCTTGAAACAGTCCCAGCAGTGTACGCACCTCGGGGAGAATAAGAACTTTGATATGTTTTTGATGCTGATGCCACGAAGAGCTGAAGAGGCAGCTTTTGGGTGCAAGTCACAAGCAATGTGAGCTCACCGCGCGCTTGTGATCACGTGGTGTGTGGTCAAAAACATTCACGGCTATATTAAAACCACAGTTTGCGCCCTTGCTGCTCCTGATGCAGATCGTAATCTTTTGCAGGTAAATGTTTAATCTTGTCTTGGCTGGATATTTGGTGCAAACTTGCGTATGCCCCCCAAAGAACACCTGAACGCCCCCCTTTCAAAAATCTTGCTTCCATCTCCCCCCGGCGTTCTCTGAAAACCCACTGGGGGGCGGTACCACCCCCGTTGAGAAACACTGATATAATTTCACATAGCACAGCATCTCATTATATGCCAGTGAAAAGGGCTCAGAAGGTCAGGGTGGTTTGCTGCTAAACTTGCTTACTGTGTGATGACTGGATCTTTACTGTACCTTTAGTTCAGATTCAGCAGTAAAGTCAAAGCTCTCAGCAGAGTTCTCAGCATTATAACCAGTTAATGCACTACCAGTAATTCTTACATGGAAAGAGTGTCCTTTTAACCAGTTCTAGCTTCATACAAGTGTTGCATGGGTTGATTTCCATAAAGTGTGAACATTGTGGCGCTATGAAAACAAGACTGTTGATGCTTTAGATGTTTGATCAGCCCGACCAGCCTAATATAGCAACAACAGGTCAGCCAGTGGTGAAATTGAGAAGCAGGACTGTCTAGTTGTCCGACCAACGGACAAGGACAAGCCTTTTGCAAAACCAAAATATATAATTATATCCCTTAATCACACAGAACAAAAACCACCATGATGCTTATAGAACTCTATCTTTTTCCTTTATATAATTTCTCTATCCTGTTGTCAGATGTCACTATGTGTAACCTCTTTTTTTTCACATGTTCACCTACGTTAAAGCTTGATGTCCAACAGCTGAGCTGGTTTCGAGCTGACTTAACACTTGAAAGCAACACATAAGTAGAGATGCACCAATACTTAATTTCTCCACCAACTCCGATTACATGCCATAACTGATTCTAAAGATTAAATGAATACATCTTAACCTTATGAAAGTTATTAATTCATATAACGACTATTAATATTGAATGAATATGGTGATATTTCTTAACGTGTTCTATATACAGAGCACAAATTCATTGCATTTTCTCGACTGATAGCCGATAGTGTGGAAAAAGCGCTTTTATTGACCAATGCAGATATATCGGTGCAACTCTACAAAAAAGAAAGTCCAGCCCTTTGGTACATATGTTTTTTTATTTTTCTTCCTCTCGCTGTTCAAAGCTGCTTCCTCTGACCCAAGTCCTCCAGAGACTTGCAGAAACTTGACGGCTGTATTCTTTACACTTAAAACTGAGTTACACATTTGGCAAAGAAGCACTCTACTGGGCTTTGAACCCCTATCAAGTGAAACCATGTTTTGCCCTCCGTAAGAGTCATGTGAACTGTTTTTAACCTTCCCTAAGACTATGTTCACAATGCTACCAAAAGCCACTTCCATATGTGGTCCTAAATCTGATATAGGTCCGATGTTTCGCAATGCGACCTCAGTCTGAACGGCCATATCAGAATTCATGTGACTTTTGCATCATTGTAGATCGACATGCGTCACAATTCTGCGCTGATTTAAAGCTTCACGCACCATTCTGTTGACGGAAGTGTACTTTACAGCTCGGTTGCCAAACATTAAGCATCGGATTATAAACATAAGCCCTTGCACTGTCTACACAGCACGATGCGATGCAACAAATGACTATAGAATCCATTAATAGACATTTTTCCAGGGATTGATACAAGCGGTATGAAAAGGGGTTGGAAGGAAGCAGTTAAAAAAGTAAGAGCTTGGTGACAAAATCAGCCAAAATGAAAGTTATTGCAAAGTATCCTCATTCCTCAAACTTTCCCTATACTGCCTATACTTTATACAGCGACTGTGGCAGTAATTACAGATAACAATCCCATAAAGTAAACAAACCACTAGACTAGAGTCTGGAGGGGGGGTTTACAAGAAAAAAAAGGGACAGCCGATGCAAAATGGGAACACTATTTGCCTGTGAAATGAGTTCCAGCAAACTTGGCTCTTGTGTTTTGCATGACTAAGGAAGTTATCACACTCTCCATTTGGCATATTGAGCAAATGCATGCCCAATGAACTCGGTTTACATTCTTGTCAAGTTTAGTGACTCATACTGTAGCTCAACATTTTTCTCTTCCTGCACATTATCTAAACTTAAACGAGTAACACTTGTTTTCACAGAGCCAAATACTTAAATGCATAAACACTTGTATGATAATAACTGTAATAGCAAAAGCTCTTATCTCACTGGACTGTGACTACTTTTGTAAATTAGCAAGAAATGGGTATTGAAAGGTTCAAATATAAATGATCAAACACACAGCATTTGTTAACAGTGTGGGATGGGATGGGTGATGGAAATGTGCGAGTATGGCCTTTTTTGTTACTGTGATGATGGGTCCAACTCAAAACCACACCCTCAGCCCCTTTATCTTACTGGTTCAAAACAACATGAAACATTTGATGGAATCGCAACATTTTTTTCATCCAAACAAATGGTGTTTGTTGGAGTTTGAGTTTTGGACCAGTTTGAATTAGCCTTGTTAAAATTAAAATGAGTGGCTAGGATTGATTCGAGACTCCAGAACAGGAGTGAAGTTGATTGGAGATCGGGTTATGAGGTTAGGTGGGACCACCGTTAGGTGAAACACACCCATACACTCCCAAAGGTACCTGGAAGGCCAGTTGATCAGAGAGGGGGTGTCTCCTTCTGAATCAGTCTGAAGAGACCATTGGTTGGTTGACTGGCTACGGGAGCTAAATATTTTCAGAAACACACCCCAAAAAAATTTTAACCGGTTGAGTGCGTCCAGAGAAAAAACGTAGGAAAGGGGAAAAATCTGCAGATACAAACAGAAACGAGAAACGATTTGATGTAGAACACTGCCGAATTATGCCAATGAAGCTTATCCTTCTTGGAATTTGAGTATAAAGGCCATGTCCTTAACTGTTCACAGTAACAAACAAATCAAGATTTATAATGACATTATGGAGGTGCAACGGCTATTTCCTGAATATCATTTTTTATGTTCATTTATATTATTTCTGGCTTGGTTTGTGGATCTTGGCGTTAGAAATTTTAATTCCACTGGAATCCTTTGGAATTAAAGTGCTTGCCAAATTAAGCAACAATGTGTCTCAACAGAGCCATGACCCATGCCATAAAGAAACGGCTGCCAAAAAGGACAGTAAAGCTCAAGCCTAATGGGAAATGTGTCACACAAAACAGCCCAACCATCTTTAGGGAGAATTCCTCCTAACTGTACAAAAGCCAAATTCATTTTCTTTTGTGGAAAATACCTGTGAAAGACAAATTCAGGGGGGAAAAGGCCAACACTCTTTCAAAGAGATAAAGAAAGACAATAAGCAAGGAAAATTAGAACCTCTACACACAATTTGCCAAACATAAATTACTTTCTGCCTCGTATACTTTACTCATGAAATAATATATACAGATAGTTATGATGAGCGGACTCACCCTTGTCTGTAGAGGACATTATGGGCCTGTTGCTCAATAAACATGTCCCCGGGAGATGCTCCCTGTTTGGGAGATGGCATTGTGGCCTTTCTGCCTGCGACGGGTGAGCTGGGAACCCCCATGACCCCCGGTTCCATCCCTGGAACTTGGCCGGACCCGGACACGTCCAAATATGCTGCAGATGCGTCAGGTGCAACCCCACTACCTCTGTGCAATCTATCTCTCTCCAGTGCCCTTCTCTGATTCTCTAGATTCATCAACCTTTCACATTCAGAGAGAGAGTCTTTACGCTCCCGGCTATCCTCTGGATCTGTACGGATATGTGAGCTCATCTTATCTTCAAGAGGCCAAGGTGTGTTAGCATAATGCTCTGCACCCTCTCCTCCTTCTGGCTTCACTCTGCGTTGACGGTCTGTCCCGTCGGGCTCTCTGGAATTTCTGGAGTAGCATGTGGAGTAGTCTGTGTCTGTCTCCTGATCCAGAGAGATACCGTAGCGCTCAGCTAGCTGGCGGCGACGTTCCGCTTTATAGCGGGCGATGCGTTCGGCTTTAGAGTCCACCTCTGCCACATGAGTGGAGTCAGTGCTGTAGACAGACTCGGAGAGGGTGGCGTGGGTCCTGGATTGAACCTCTGTGTTGTGCGTTTTTGAGAAGTTGGGGTCATTTTTGCCATAGTGTTGAAGGGAAACTGCAATGAGAGTAAGAAAAAACTAAAAATAAGAATTTTATTGTTGTTTTAATTTTTATTAGGAAAGTCAACACATTTAACTGACCTGTACAGGGGTCGCAGGTATCTGCCGCACGGGTATATCTTGGAGTGTCCTCCTCTAGCAGCCGATTGGTCACCAGACCGGCACAACTTGGGAGATTTTGAAGAACTTCACTATCAATACCCTCCAGACGCCCTTGAAATTCGCTCTTTCCTAGCTCTTTCCTAGAAACACGACGATACAGGCAAACATAAAACAGGATATTATAAATAAATAGACGTTAACACATGTCTGATCTCTTTGTATTGTATTTAATTGTTTCATACCTGTTCATGTCCCAACTCTGACTCGTGCTTACACCCTCAAAACGTTTCCTTAATTCTGAGACTTGAGAAAAAAGACAGACAAAAGAGTCCGGGTTGCATCAAATATTTAACAATAAACATTTCATGCATTCCTAATATACTCCAACTTAAAGTATTACTGTGGAGATTTTAGCGGTATCTAGCGGTGAGGGTGCGAATTGCAACCAACGGCTCCCTTCTCCTCTCCCTTTCGATGCACTACGGTGGCTGTACAGCACTACGGTGGCTGTACAGCACTAAGATGACGTCGCGTTTTCGCTTCTTTGCCCAAGGACATAACATTATTTTGAAATGTGCTCTGTAGAGCAGTTTGTCTGTTTATGGCTACTGTAGAAACAACATGGCAGATTTCATTCGAGTGGACCCGCAGTGTGTGTAGATAGAAACAGCTCATTCTAAGGTGATAAAACCATAACGCTTGATTATGTAAGGTCTTTATACCCCTCTGAAGACATAGTATATGTATATCATATTGCATTTCTGTCAATAGATCCTTCTAAATATTACGCACTGCACCTTTAAAGGTAGACAAAGGCAACGTGTTCAATGTACTGTACCAGTAAAGCCAAATAAAACATTTTATTTTAGACTCACAGCTATTGAAACGATTTGTAAGCATTACCCAAAAAGACTATAAGCCTGACAAATAGCGGCAAAAAGTCTCTTTAAGTTTCTATAAAGGATCATCCTTATTCCCATAATTATTTTTGGTAACTGTGTCAGTGTACAGACACATAAGCAATGCTCTTACAGACACACAATTCCTATTACTGTGTGAGTGACAGAAGCCCCAGCACGCTCTTTGAAACTAAAGCTTCTTACACTAAGCCCCCTACATATGACATGAGCAAGGAGCACAACTGACTGTGTTTCAACAAGTTACCCAATCGCAGGTAACACATCCTTAGCAATTTTCCTTGTTTCTCGGCAGTGACCGAGGAAAACTGAAACACCCAAACATGTTCTTCACCAAGGAGACCAGAGAAGTGAACTAATGTATGACATACTGTGATTTAAATCGTTTTATGAACCTTAACCCTCTGGGAATCGAAGCAAGGACCTCAGTCAAAGGAGTTCGTTGCAGGATTTCCCTTCATGCAGTAAACAAGGCAATTATTAAACACAATCCACAAATTGTTACCCATCTGACCAATCTTTAACAATTGAGCTGAAGTAAATCGTAAATAATAAACCATACATGTGTTGTTGTAAGAAGCACTCTTCAAATCTTGTTACTAACAACAGCAAAGTGAATCTGACATTTAACAGAATCTAACAAACCAGGATTACACAACAAGAGCCTCATGCCAGTAAAGAGAAAAAGAACCAAGAAAATTACACCTAAAGATGTTCAAGCCAGTATAACCACAGCACAGAAAACAGAAAACCTACCAACAAATTCCCTGAGCAAAAATATGATTTGGAGCTTACCAGAAGCAGGCTGCTCTTGCGAGAGCTTCTTTTAAGCATGTTCACTCATTTTCTAAACTTGCTTCGACGCTTTCTTTCATCCAACTGTCGCATTTTAGGGGACAATAAAGCAAAACTACATGCCCAACAACAGGTGGCCATCAGTAGCCCAACCCCCAGGACCCCATGCGTTCAAGACCCATCAAAACAATGTGAGACAACAAACAGTCTTGTACAGCAGTATATGCCTTTGCATCAAGGATTGATAGGCAGGATTATATACTTTCCATTTAGCAGACCCCTATAATGATGTGAATTCAATACATTAATTGTGACAATAAGCCAGGGTTAACCCTCAGTGAAGTGCTAAAGAATGAACATGATTGTTATTAAAGCGATAGTTCGCTCAAAAAAATAAAATTCCGTCATCATTTCCTTACCCTCTTGTCATTTCAAACGTGTATGACTTTCTTTCTTAAGCAAGAACACAAAAGAAGATATTTTGAAGAAAGTTGGTAACCGAACAGCACTGGCCCCCATTCACTCTATTGTATGGACACAAAACCAATGCAAGTGAATGGGGTGCAGTCAACAACATTTTTCTAAAATATCTTCTTTTGTGTTCTGCTGAAGAAATGGTCATACAAGTTTGAAATGACAAAAGTGAGTAAATGATGACAGGATTTTTTGGGGGATGAACTATCACTTTAAATTGACCATTTAGTGTCCTCCACACTCAATCCACAACCTTCGTATTAAGTTACTTAACCAAACTCTAATACCTATCAATGAGAAATCTGCAGATGTCCATTAATTCCTTAAGAAGTTAATGAATTCAAGTATATGACAGAACTTCTGGTCTACTGACTTTAAAAAAAGCTGTATGAACTACACCGATGAAATGTTGCACATACATTGCACTTACCTTTTGGTGTATTTGTCAGTAGACTGACATCTAATTCGTTGTTGCTGGCGGTTCCCTCTTTCTTATCCTCAAACGAGAACTCTTTGTGGAAGCTGGAAAAATAGTACCAGCCTTTAATGTGTTAATATTCTACACTTTGCGAATAACGGTTGGTTAAAAAATATTTTCACATTATTGTCACTGCGTAGCAGAGTAATCCAAAACAAGAGATAAAGCAAGCTGGGAGACAAAATAGCACAAAGTGAAAGCACATCTCAGTTCTCAGGTGAATAAACAGTATAACTATCTAGAGGTTAGGCAGAAACTTTAGCCATGACGAGTCCATAAATCATCTACTATAATTTAATGCATCGACCGCTACATGCTCCGATTAAATTTGTTTTAGAGATAGCCAGCTGTAATTATGTATGTTGTACGTACAAGGTTTTTCTTATTGAATAAATATATTCAAACAAAACAATCATTATATCATAAAATAAGGATCCTACCTATGAGCTCTCTGCTGTAATTTGGTGTTGCCAACTTTATTGGCTGTTTCTCCCGTGGAACCTGCGTACACAAAGAGCCTTCAGAATACAAATGCTCCTACTGGTGACAGAACGAATCAGCAACACATTTTTGAAAGGCCGTAAACAATAGTTTCCATCTCAACGTCAACATCGACACACAGGTACATCTGAATGTACAAAGCTGTCTGTGTAGTTTCAATGGTTTTGTTAGTCAAAGTGACCACCATGTAATGGACAAAGTCTGTATCTATGTCTTATCTTCATCATTGTGCAGACACGCATGGTAACACTGAGAGACTCCATCAGAATATCATCATTAACAAGAATAAGGATGAATGGATAAGCAAGCAAGCGAGACAGAAAGAAAGAAAGAACAAAAACACAATGGAATGAAAAAAGGTTTGTTCATTTGGTTTGTGTTTGTTTAAGCACAGGTGATGCCGATTTAACTTCACCGATGCGAGAAATGTAAATGAGACGTCTAATACTGGTGTTGTAATCCTGTATGGAATCAATTCTCTGAATAAACACATGGAGATTTGACATCTGAGCCTCACAGTGGGATCGGAGGAGACCATGTGTTTTCATTTCACCCATAGATCAACAGCTTTACCACACCTACACCCACACAAACACCCTTTTTCTAACTTTTATAATATTCAAATCTGTTAATCTAGAGCAGGGATGGTGGTTCCAATGTCATTACTGTCCTTTCTTTTCACAAACACAATTTGAGAAGAGAGAGTGAATGAGCCAATTGACAGTGTGTGTTTTGTTACCGGGAGAGTTTTCACAGCTGGAATGAGTATCTGGTAAAAACATTCCTCACTGCCTAAAAATCACATGGCCAGAGGACGAGGCGACATCAGCCGGCGGGAGACTGAAAGTTTTGGAAAGAATAAGAAATAAGAAAAAGACCCACACACAAACCAAGTGGGTCATGAGGGAATTTCGCCACTTTGCCAAAAAATTTAAAACTTGATAAATGTTTTGGCTTGTCCTAGCACTGACCTTTAATATAATAGTGAATTTACAAAAATTGTTCACATCTGACCACACTTCAGAACAATTGTCATATATAAAAACTATGCAACAGCACAACTGCAACTGTGGGAATTCGATTTAGACTAAATTGCAAAACAAACCAATTTGTGTTTTAGCATCTTCAGTGAAATGAACCTTTTCCTCAAAGTAGAAAAAAAATGATCTTTGCATTTTATTAACCAGCTTCTTTAGGGGATCTTACCCTGAGCTGCTTTTAAAACCACATTGAAAAAGTTCAATCTATTCTGTGCTCTTATTGGCTGTTTTTATTTAATCATTCATTCTAAGTCCTTAATTTTTTTTTAATAGAATTATAGTTTTTCTAATGACATTGATGCCCCGTAATAAAAAATCCTGTACAATTACACCAAAAAAAATTTTTTGACTGTTGACTGACTGTTTTTGACAATATTTCAAAATTAAACTGTAAAAAAAATCCCATAAAAACAGAAATAGAAGAAATATAGCGTAACATAAAAATGTTTTCAGTAAAATTACATGTTTTTCCTGTGTTTGCAGTCTTTTTCTGTTATGTGAAGTTTTTTGTCCGTATTTCAATACAGGACATTTTTCTTTACATTATACAATGAAAAATCTGTAAAAAAAATCTGTTTATACAATGTTGCACGATTGGATTTTCGCCACCAAAAATGAAAAACATTTAAGCATGCACCTCAAATCAAAGGAATTTCAAGATCTTAAGAAACATTTCAGACATGTGACCCAACCCTTTGACTGGTAGTGTACCAAAGGTATACTTCAATCTCATTCCCAGCAGTAAATAAACCCTACAGAGAAAAGTTAATGGCATGTTTCCTAAAGTCTATAACAACAACACAGAGCCATTTCGCAAACCCAGTTAGTAATGCAGATAAACTAGATCGATCACTTAAATTACCATGTGGTGGAATAAGCTCTATCATTATGTGCATGGTCTTGTTAACAGCACCTGCTAACAGACGTGCATACAGATTCACAACACCTATGTGATGCTAGTTGGCCCTGTGCCCTTTAATGCACAGATGTTAATAGGACTCAGTCCAGCGTGACATTTACAGCACGTCAAAGGGCAAGTATGTTATTCCAGAGCCTATAACGCACCGACATACCTGTCTGATCTACAACAAACATCACATTAAAGCTAATCGCACAGCACTAATATTTGTTCTGGTTAACTTACAGTTAAACTGCAACACACACCTGTTTTCCACCACTTAACACAGATGAGATAAACAAGCATGACTGTAGGGTTCAGTCATAGATATCTGCCATTAGTTAGAGCTCTCAAAGGTGCGAGAACAGTCAAGGCATGCTATGGCTTGTCAAGCCATATGATGAGATCACAAAACTAAACTGATTTGCTTTGTAGAGGTTTTGTGCTCGTCATTTGTTTTGCTTGTGAAGGCATGGTACATTAAACAATAAAGAACAAGCTGAATGGTACTTAAGAAAAATGCTCAAAAAGCAATCCAAGCAAGAAGTAACGCATAGTTTATTGGTTAGTTTATTAAACATTTAAAGGAAAACGACTTGTTACTAAATGCAGGAAAGAACGGGGCCAAATAAGCCAGCATGTGTTGGTCTTGGCTAGTAAAGGATTAGTCTTCAATAAGGATAATAGGATTAGCCAGAGTGAACAAATAAAGTGTGCCATCATGCATACCTACACTATCACTCACTTTATGTTGTCCCTGTAGCTCAAGTGGAAGGACGTGGTGCTAGCAATGCCAAAGTTAAAGGTTTGAGTCCCAGGGATGTATTTTTGAATGCAATATTAATATTGCACTTTTTGAAAAGCATCAGCAAAACTATTAAATGTAAATTGAATTTATATATAGGGTCAGAATGTCAATGTTTAATAAAAAAACTTAAAGACACTCAATACTGCAGTGGAAAGCTATAGTGTACTGACGCACCGACTATGAGAGATCATAAGAGTCTTAGACAGCTGGTGTCCACAGTCTAGGAAAGGGCAAATTAGGTGACCATGAACCCCTTTTATCCGGTATATTTACTCACTAAGCCATTTAACCTCATTTCAAAACTTGGTTATCACAGACTATTTTAATGAAAATAGTAAATTACAATGAATCTACATGCAACAAAGTATGCCTAAGAGCGCTCCGATGAACAAACGCGTACACACACCTGCTATAAATGCGCAAACACACCATAAAACGAATAAAACACAACTAAACACAGGATAAATGAAAAAGCATGTTCTGTGGCGCAAGTGCACGGACCAAAACAACGCCATTAAAAAGCAAAACACCAGAAGAACTGCACGTCTGGCATAACTCTCTTAAACTGAATCACATTCAAAAACTGAAACACTTAATCTCTCAGTCCTTCACTCTCCTCTTTCTGCTGTATCCGAGTCGGCGACTGTTCGTCCTGATTAGATTTGTCCCTGGAGGCTCTATCACTATTCCAACTCCTGTCCCATTTACTCACCTTGACACAACTTGACATGGTTGAGATAGTTGGAGATCCAAGGGTTCCGGTACATGTTGACAAAATAATTGCCAGAGAACGGAAAATAGTGACAAAAAAGGAGAGTGAGATTGTGGTGTAAAGGAGTAGAGAGAAGAAGGGGGTGTGAAGAAGAAAAGCAAAAGAGGGAGATAGAAGAAGAGAGAGCCAAGGGAGGGGACTGCAGAAAGACAGCAGTGCCTGAACTGCAAGGTGATGCAGTTAGCTGCAGCGGTCCTGGGACAGCCAGAGAAGGGAGGTGGAGAGAGAGGGAGGCAGAAGCAGCAGCAGGAGCGCAGTGTGGAGAGAGAGAGAGAGAGAGAGAGAGAGAGAGAGAGAGCACAGACTGCATGACCATTGCTCAATGCTAGCAGGGAAACTACAATGCTAAAGCTGCAAGGACACTAATCTGATTAAAGTCAAAATACTGAGGCACGAGAGAGATAAAGAAAAACAGAGACAGACGGACAAAAGGACATAAAGTAGAAAAGTAGAGGTTGTGTGTACTAGCAGCTGCATAGAAGTATGCAGGCTCACTGCTGTGTGTGTGTTCAGAGCAGCTGAAAGGGTGAGAAAGTAAGAGAAGATGAGTGCGACAAAGAAACAAGAAATTCCACTCATCTCTGAGCAATGACAAATGGTGGAAAAAAAGCACTCTGCCATGGGGAACATTTGCCAAGATATTATTATGCTATTGATTTAAAAAATTGACTTTTATAGTAGACAAATCATTAGATTTATAACCTTATAACATGTCTTCACCTGCTTTTCCCTTTCTGCATGCCCAAAATCCACAGATGATATATTTGAACTGTCCTGGCCCGTGTTAAAAAACCCCTGAAAAAACAAGACTCCAACATTTACCACCTTGATTTTCTGTGCAGGATAAGTAATGAGTTTGAAAGAAAGACTTGGCACACCTGTTAGCTTCAGGGTTCAAATGGAATATACATCGTATAAAATTTAAATATTCCCACAACCAACATAATTCCAAATATTTCATGTAATAGTAACCCATCTGAGGCAGAGAGTTGCTGGACTCAGACTATAGAGTTAAGATGACAGTGAGAGGAGACAGAGAACCATTTTCTCGATTATTTAACGATTAAAAATATATAAGAGGAGAAGTAAAGTTCATGTGCTTTTCTAAAGTTGCCAAAACAAAATATATTACAAATATATTTAAAGAATCTTTCAAATGTGTGATAGCCTTGGAAGTCTTATTTTACTTTTTTTTTTAAAAACATGGTAAAAAGAGAGCCCCCCACAAAGAGTTATGTGGAGTTTGGCCAGTTATAACAGGTCAATATGAAACAAAACTTTTACTGTTACAGGATTTTCTTCTAAGATCCTACCTTTTGGTGCAAGAAACTATAAAAAGTGGTCATCAGTGGCAACTAAATAAAATGAACGTAAAGTCACAGCGACAGGGCAGAACAATGAGAACATGAGACACAGATGATTATGGAAGTGTACTGGCGAGTCTAACTACACCGTAGTATTCAGAAAACCAGGGCATTCAGGCACTGATGTACATTTGGAACGGCATTTGCCCTGCACTATTTCTGGCCTTTTATCCTGAGAGCATGATTCCACTACAATACTTATCATTGCCATGCACACAAACGCCCTTAAGTATGACTAGTATACCAAAGACTGAGACCCATCAAAATGAAGAATGTGTCAGTGAGTTTCTCAAGTAGCCTGAGAAATCAGCTGCTGTTGTTCTGGACACAATTACAGAGCTTTAGCACGATTCACACATCATGATCAGAAAAGTCACAGGCATTCCAGAGACGAGAGCTAATATCTAAAATAACCAGTCTCACCATCACGATCCAACAGATGATAAAGAGTTGACATCACAGCATGATGAGGGCATCTGCTCTGTCCTGTCATTACACGTACTGTAATCTTCTTATTTCCTGGTTTCTCATATGACAAATAGTACAAACATGACATCATCCCCCGATCCAAAGCAAACCATCTAATAAGACGCCTTCATAAAAACATGTACATGTGCTTTGTATTTGGTTGATCTGTTGGGCTTGGTTTCACGCCATCTGCACGCTACAGTAGTAAATAAAGTGGTAAGTGGTGACAATAAACTCGAACAAACAGAAATAAAGAGAAATTATGAGGCACATTAAGTTAAAGACCATGCCGTGCGTCAAGGCTACAAACTAAACTTAAATCCAGCTTATGTAAACGTTAGTATAAGAACTCATTCTAGGAATTCAAAATAAAGAGTCTTGGACTATTTGTTTTGAAAACATGGTGCGGTTATGTATACTGTATACTATTTGGGCCGATAAGACTATGCCATCGTCGTTGGCTGATAGACATGTTGAGCTGGCATCGTGAATCCAACTAATTTTTCACTTTCGCCACGTGACTCTGGCTGCGCGTTGTAAACAAATATGAACAAGGCTAAGAGCCATAAAACCTCACACTGCACAGACTAGACTAGCCTGACTTTGTAACTTGTGTTACAGCTCGCGCTGTAGAAAGAGGACGCGCAGTTTGCACAGACCCACCTGACGTTTAATAAAGAAGTAGCGCCTGACTTTGATGAATATAACATCAGAACAAGAATACAATCAAGCCTCACTTTATAACCGTGAAGCTCACGCTTTATGCACTGTATAAAGATGTCAATGTCATCGTCCATCGCATTTTATATACATTTTATATCTATTATATACCAACTTAAAAAAATGAGTCATGACTTGATGCATTTTAGTTTAAGAATCTACCATTTATCAAATAGTAATGTCAATGCCCTGCAAGATAAAACTAAATTTAGGGTCTCGGATTTAGTACAGTAAATAATGTTCTGTTCTCAGATTTAAAAAAAGATTATGAAAAAAATAAAAAAATATATTAATTGTACCAATTAACAATGTATTTGTAGTCTAAATATGATGTAGTCTAACCCAGAGCTGTACTCTCAAGAGAAAGCTAACAAACTATATTTCAATTTCAATAATGCAGACTTTTTTGGACAATGGCTCAGATTTCCTAACCTATCAACTTTCAGAAGGGTTCAAACCAGAGAACTTGGCAAGGAACTTTAAGCTATTCAGATTCTTGTGGTTTTCTAAATGATCTGCTAATAAAATATAGCCATGTCTTAAATGATATCCAACTATCCAGGTTACTGTACGTCAGTTCATTCTGTTTATGCAGCTTAAAATGTTGCTTTACATTGAACTGGATTATAAAAATAAATGTGTGTATCTAAAATTTAACTTCAAAAAAATGAACTTAAACTTAATAAAGTCTATATCGTACAGTAAAGTTTACATTACAAATTACAATACAGTCCACTGGCTGCTTTCTTTAAAATGTTTAAAAATAAAGCTTGTTCAGCCTTTTTTGTTCTTGGCTTATAAACTTGCGAAACTTCTTTTTCTCTGCTGGATGTTTCTTGAAAAAAGTGCACCTGCACATGATTTTTGAACCTTTTTATTGCAGCATTGCATGAACCACATGGCACCTGTCAGTACAACAAATCAAATAATTTGAAAATAAGTGTGAATCATTGTAAATGTTTTCCCCACCCTCAGAATTAAGTACAATTAAACCTCAAGCTCAAAGCATAAATGACACAGCGAGGAAGAACTGATGACCCATGTAAGCATTCTGCTCCTGTAACCAGTATGACTTCTACACCGCTTGAAACATGACACACGACACGACAGATCAAAGTCCTGAAATTGTGAGGTGACTAATAAACGTTCATGGAGTCTGGTTTCAGACCTTCATTGGTCACCCGATCAAGGTCATTATCAAGCAGCGGTACAAGGTCAGTACGCCATCAACTCATTTCACATCACCTTTAACTAAATTATCACACATACATCTCTATCCTAATATGGGAACGTGTATTCTGAGTGGCTAAAGCCTGAGTCACTGTAGCTTTGTTTCCCTCGCGTGGATGGCTGGGCTGTGTCAATGATGTGGTTGCACCTTTATGTTGAAGGCCAATGGGAGGTTTTGTGTGTGTGCTTGGTGCATATCCCTCACTATGTTTCTAGTAGTGACAAGTACGAACCAATGGCTCTCTGGCTTCTAAATGAAGTAAACCAGTTTAGCCAAGGCTTTTGGAACAAATCTACAGGGAATACAAACAGGTTTACTTTTGTATACAGTATAGACCACATCGCAAGATGTAAACACTGGTCCAGAAGCAACTGTTCTGTTGGATGCATTTTGTTCAAACATTTGTGTAGTGTTCCCTAAAACAAGAAGTTCTTCTGGACCAGCAGTAGATCAGCGTTGCTTACTTTTCCCAAAGTGGTCTATAGTAAATGCATGACACATTCAACCTAACAAGTTTTGAATATCATCTTCCGAACACAAATTAAGATTTCTATGAGGACTGGGAGCTTTCTTAGCCGTTTTAATCACGATTAATCTGTCAGTTTAGAACTTTTTTTTATCGTTATCCTGATTAAAACGGTTCTGGAGTTCTGACTGTGGCGTTTCTTAATTGTTAGTCAAGGTACACATTTGTCAAATGGTCATCTTTGCTCCATCTAGCTCCTTATGTCCTGTGTGAAGTGTGAACATCTGCTAGGAGGTTTACATAAGATCTTCTGAAACGCTATGAGCTAAGCACTTCATTGATGCATGGAAAGTCTAGCAGAATTTTGCTAGTTGTTATAAAGTGACATTAAGCGCACAGAAAATGCCCCGGTTATCATCCTTAAGCCACATAACAGGTCATTGTTAGCCAGTGAGGCTTAGCTAAAGCTCAAGTGAGTATATTTAGCATAGGGCTAGCTAATTTACAGCTAACACATAAGCCTGTCATACCATTAAGGACTACAGACACAAATACTCCACCAATGGAAACTGATATTGCGATGTGGAAATAGAGTTAAAGGCTGCTAAGATAGTTTCAGAGCTTAAAAGCTTATCCAGCTGTAAGTAAAGTTGTTTCACGCCATAATCATATCTGACTGTGTATGGCTAAACGATTTTCAGGATAATTGTCTCTTCTGACATCATGGTTATAAAGAAAATGTTGTTTATAATGTGCATCTGCCATGTGTGTGCGTCTATTTTGGTCAGAAAAGTCTGATGGAGAGAGAGCAGGTGGGGGTCATTGGACAGCTGTGGAGCGTGAGGATTCGCTATTTAGGCTGACTGCTCATGGACAAACACCTTAGCAACAGTACGTTGTCAAAAAAAAAAAAAGAGATCACACGTGTCATCCATACACAAAACAAGAACAGGTCAAATACAATACAGTACAAGAGTCCAATGAAGTCTAAAAAGCATTTTTATACCAACTTCAATCCAATGGATGCAAATTATGTCAAGCATAACAATAAATCAAGAGAACTGAAGCTAATAAAGCCCCTTAGGATTAAAAAAAAAACACTGCAGTCTACATAAGCAAGTCACTGTCATTGGCCATTGTCTTTCTGTGTCCGTCTCATATCAAAGATCACTCAGCCCCAATGTCTCCTTCACAGTCTCTGTGCACTCTAGGTCACAGATTCTCACACAGTTTACTTAAAGTGAACAGGAACCAAACATCCTGAGACGTAAACACACAAATCCTAACAAACCATAAGCAAACATTCTATTAATGAAAATTAAATTTAACCCTTTAAAGACTTAAATCAACACAAAGTGTTTAAAAAGTAAAAACAATGATACGGGGAAAAAAACATATCCAAACTACTTACTCCAGCCGTAACTCTTGCTTCAAATGTAGTTTCAACTGAGCTTACTTGTCGTCAGTGGGCGATATGAATTGTGTTCTCTGTGTTTTACTCATGAAAGGGTTAAATAATACAGACAGACATGTTCACTGCTCTTCGGAAGAGATGCATCAGATCTGGAGAGGGTCATAAAGGGAACAAGCAACAGGATGAGGGGAGGACAGCAGGGGGCCATGCGGTACTGGTATACACACACACGCACCCCTTTACTGTCAATCAAACTCCCTTCAATGGGAGTACAGCACAGCAACTCTGTATGAAGACAGACATCACAGGTACTTAAATATAGCACGGTGCTTTCCCACCACTACCCTGCCATGCCATAGCAGGTCTTACAGTGAGGGAGGGAGAAGAGAGAGACAAGGACAAAGTGTTGTTTGACACCCTGATAGTGTGAGTGACTGAGTGCAGAGCCACAACAGGGTTTAATACACCTACTGTATAATCTGAAAGCAAAACTTTTGTTTTTAAATCTCTATTTCATGTAATATCAAATGTCTTATTGCAACTTTTATTATTACCATAAGTTTTGACATTTAAAATGTAAATTGACATAACTTTGACAACGACTTATTACTTGGTATATTCCCTTCGCTATAATGAAACTATGCACTCCAGCTGGAACAGAGTTTACTAAATGTTTCAACATGAAATCAGTGCTTTTCGATGATATGCTCAAAGCTATACATTTACATCGCTGCTGTCCTTCTGAAACCTCATATCTCCATATTTAAATTATTATTAGTCACCCTTTATGTTGGTCACTGGGTTTTGCAAATATCAATTAAATAATTAAACAGCACAGTACACAACAACATAGTATTTATTCGTCCAAAAAATACTATTTTTTTCCATTTCCTAATAAGGAAGAAGAACAGTGATGGTATATTTGGCTCTCTAAAAAGAGAAACACAATTCAAACATATACAAATAATAAATTCACAAATTTTAATTTGGTCTCAGACTTTTAACTGTACATAACACAAAGCTAAGCTTAGCTTACCAGGTCTTCTCCAACTTTGCATTCTGATAAAGTGAACAATTGGGTTGCTGTCTCCAGTCAAAAGCATAAAATGGTTAATTTTACTGGTTAAAGCTTTTACAAAGTATACCAAACGGAATAACTATATTCTGCTGCCTCTTATATCAAAGCATCTACCCGTAACACTTCTGAAAGAATGATGACATGTTTCCTCTCCACACATTATCAATGTGCTCTGTGCACACAAAACTGAGAGGAGCATTAGTTAAAGTGATGACAGTATGCAGGACACAGTTTAAGTGTCAGAGGGAGATAAAACAGATTAGGGCTCTGTTTAAGATCACTCCAGAAGAGAGGAGAAAAGAAAGATAAAGGGAGTGAGAACAGATCTAGTGAATATAGCCAAGAACCTCACCTGTTTGGAGCGTTTGTTTGGAGAGGCCATAGCTCCACCTAGTGCCCCCTCTTAAAGCCTATCATAAACACAAACTTGCATATGCAAATACACATAACCGTACCAATTGTACAAATTTGCAACTGTATCAATGTATGTACATGTAATGCGCTAACAAAAAAAAACATGCATGAACGAAATTCAAAACACATACTTTAATCTTTGGTTTGAGTGTTATCATTATCATGCAATATGCATTTAATAAAGTACTGTATACACACATAGACCAATCAAAATACTACATTTTTGTAATGTATTTTAGAAAGCAAACAAGGTTAAACCCTTGAAAAAGATGTAAAAAGCTTGCAGAATCATAAATCCTTGTCATCAGAAGATGAACATGAATAAATAGTCGGAGCTACGGAGTTGTACAGAGAAAAAATGAAATAAAAAAGGAATGCAGGTTTGGCTGACAGGTCAATGCATACTTATGAGTGAAAGAGAACATTTACAAGGGTTTACAAATCTCAGAAAACTGCTCATAATACCATTCTCCAAAACCTTTTTATACACACTCAGTCTATCAACTTTGGGCCGACAAAGTGCATACTCGCACACAAACAGAACAATAAACTTGCTTAGCTGGCTTTTCTCATTTTATGTTACTATATAGAGAAAACATTAGGCAGATGAACTCCTCACAGATCTATATTTTTAACCAAGACAAGCTAAAGCTCTGTTTATAGGCTAAAGGCAGACAGAGCCAGCATTTGGAACAAAAGAGGAGCCAAAAATACCCCTCAGAAACTGCACAAGTAAAGAAAGTTTTCATAAAATGGATTAACTGCAAAAGAGGAGCAAAAAAAGTAAGCATTCTGACAGGAAGATTAAAAGAGAATAAGACATGTTTGGAAAACATTGCAAATGTTGAATCTACAGTCTACATTGAGTTCTTATAATGCTTTTCCTTAAGGATTTCTTTCTTTAGGCACCACAATAAAATCTTTGCGCTGTTACACCATGCACAAGTGACAGAGACGGTACATCCCACAAAGACTGGGGCAGGAGTCAATACAAAGATAAATTGGATGGTCTGGAAAACACAGGAATGTCCAGTGAACTGAGAAACATATGACGAGACAATGTGTCCAAAACCATAATGTGGTTGAGGTGCACATTACGTGTCAGGTTTGTGTCCATGTAAATGCATTTGCTAACGTTTGTCACTGTTAGTACACGCAGGCATCTATAGATGTATACGCTCTCAGTTTATATTTACTATACACAATGCCAATGGATCACAGATTTCACTGTGAAACAACATTATAAATCAGGGTTTTTTGCTCAAAAGACTTCTCTGCATCAGTGTTTAAAGTGCTTAATTAAAAAAACTGAAATATTGTGTAATTGAATTTATACGTTTATGAAACTATAAACGCTATTAAATATAAAGATAGCTTAGATATATGTAGGCTACTAGAAATAAGTTTTTTATACTAAGCTATTTAAAATGCATATTCCTTATGTCTATATCTGTTAGATTTGTTATTTTACCATGTGTATGGTTTTCTACCAGTGTATTTTACATGTATTTAATTACATTGCTAGTTGTGCAGGCTGTATATTGAACCTCTATTTTGTTTCTAAGAAACTACTTTTATTTGGTTTTGTGAAAACTGACTTTGCATTGTATCAGCTTTATTTTGAACAGTTGCTGATGTAGTCATATTCATGGAGACTCCTTTCATTGTACAAACTGCTACAGTTGTCATACAAAAAAAAATCTTGTTTAACACTTCAGTTCACATGAACATGATAATGAATTTCCATTAGAGGATGAATGTCTGCTGTGACAGTAGTAGAGAATGAAACGTTAGTTCCACAGTTACATGTCCAATGTCCAATGTAATATATCCCTTTTAAATGAATGCATTTCAATTCAAATATATCCATTTTCATTTTTTGGTTGGACTTTGTTAGCTAAAAGGCCATGCCTTTCCATATGTTAAAAGAGGTGTAAATGCCTATCCTGAAAGGCTAATAGTAATTTGGAGAAAGGCTTTCAATACTAAACTGTAGGAGGCAGAGGATCAGAAAGAAATGTTTAAGGAAACAGTCAGAATGAAAAACCTTACGTCTTTTGATGTATTTTATGATGTAAATTGATTTCAAATTATAATAAGATTTTAAATATGTGATTGTGAACAGTATGCCATAGGTGATTCCATTGGGGGTCACCTAATAAAGCCTTTGAAACCTGCCATCCTGGGAATCCAACTTGCTTTGACTTTTAATAACCATTAGGCCACAACTATCCTTGACCCAATGCATAAAATATTGCCTAATAAGTGGACACGAGTAATGATATGCAATTGCTCAATAAATTGTTCTTCAGTTAAAATACGTCACTATTAACATCCTGTCACTGTTGGAAATTATAAGGTGTGCAATCTGTGCATCCACTCCCACTTGACGCTCATCAAAAGCACACACACATGCGCAAGACAACCCCTGAAGCTCAGTAACATTTCCTTGAATTGAACTAACCCTGGAACATAACCTGCTCCGGATCAGGTTATCATCAGAGAGAGAGTTGCTATGGTTACTTAAACTGAAAGTTAACTCTGTTTTTGGAACCGAAAGTTGAGGTTATAATCTAATTTACCCATAAACTTACCCAGGTATGTCACATAACCAGCTTTTACAATGCTTTTCTTGCATTAAAGTTAACTTTTTCAAAAACAAACGCCGTCCTAGACAGTGAGTGACCTTACATGTTCAAATTTAATCAGATTTTTCTGACTCTGCATAAGCTCCGCCCACAAAAACGTGCCACAATGTTGACTAACAGATAAGGCATCTATAGAGACAACTGTTCATTAGTGCCTCAACCAGGATAGAGGCCCAAATCATGACAAAAAAACTTTTAATGAGGGTAACAACAAGTGGGTCACTGTAGAAAATGTTTTGTATAAATAACGTGGACTGATGCCAGTCGGTCCATCTGGACACAGACACACAATCAATAGAGACTCTTTATTCGTTTGGACATCTGAATTTTCCTGTGTCAACAGTAAACTGAAAACTCATGCTCAAGATAACCAGATCAGATCTCTGAAGAAGAAAAACCTGGAATTCACTAACAAACATAAACATACAAGGCAACTTAATCTTCACTCAAATTTAAAACACTACTATTAATATAATTCTAAACAAGATGAGTGGCTAAATCTTGAGTTTTTATAGCTAAGTCAGAAGTGTGATCTTCCAGATGGAGATGCAGCCCAGAAATAACAGATGGATTCAAAGCAATACAGGTTTTTCAATTTTTCAAATGAACAATTACATCACAGCTGTACACAACATCTGTTGTATCTGATGCCTGAATAAAGATGCTGACAAGAGACTTTTCAAAAGATGACACAAAAATATATACAGGGATTGGACAAAAAACGTGAATACTGTGCAAATAGGCGATACAGTGTGTTTATTATGTTTTGTCCAAAACTTGATCGCGTGGTTACTAAATATTAAATAACTTGCATCACTTTATATCAGCCAAAAAATATCAATTTGTTGTCTAAACAGCAAAAACAAACTCGTATCTGTCAGACCATAATACAGTTTAGCTTTGGCAAATACATCCAAATTCTGGATACATCCAAAACACAATATCAGCACTAAAGGCCATTTATGGCAAACTTATGATACAATCAAACTTTACAAGCAAAGTTAATAATATACAATAACTATACTTAAAACAAAGTAAAAATATAAAAAATGATATACAGTTCAAAATAAATAGTATTCATGAAAGTACGTAAAACTGTATAAGTGCATACACACCAAACAAAGAAGAACATTTCCTATTGAGATAATGAAAAGTGTTGACCATGGTGTTGCGCCTCTAGTGGCAAAGTAGTTTATTTACGAGATCATAATTTTAATATTTTAGCAAAGCTACAGCTACACAAAGATTAGTGGCATTGTGTTGGTTCGGTTAAACTGCAAAAATGAAATGTTATTTAATCTTGAATACTCCTTTTGTGACATCACAGTGTATTTTGAGCCCACATCTGCACGGTTCTGTACAAAAGGCTTAAAGTATTCAAAGCAAAAGGGTAAAGTGTGAAAAGTTTCTGCGGTTTGTTAACAACATTAATATGGAAATATACGCTCAAGGCCCAGGAAACATGCTTTTCTAAATAAAGAATAAAACAGCAAGAATTTCAAGGAAAGAAATATCTAATTTAATAACAAAGATGAATTAATACTTTGCCACACAACAAAATTTAAAGTGTGAATGAGCACAACATGCATTAGCACAGCTTGATCTTTATGGAAAAAACACTACCGGCACACAGCAACAAATGGGAACAAAGCACTAGTCAGCTTCGGTCTTAGTCTTACAGTTCATTACAAATCAATCACTCATCAGCATCACATGATCCAAACTTCACTGTGGATTACTGGGTAGAATATAAGGTTTTACAACACGGTAACAGCACTGGATAGACGGAGCTCAACCAGAACATAGTCTGTAACTCTATCACTATTGGCACTACATGCTACATAACAAAAATAAATGGTGAGAAGCAAGATTTCAAACACGATGTGGTGGTTCTTTGTATATGTGTGTGGGTGTTTGTGTGCACATGTGATTTACTGGGGACTAACTTGGGTGGAGGTTTGATCTCCCTCCAGATCTGGCTTTTTGCACTCTTACGACAAGAATTTTAAGGGAAGGCCTAATTGAAAAATCATGTTCCCTCTCTTTTCTCTTTTTCTCTTGCACAGGCTGAATCCATCAGCTCTGCAAAAACAACCGTCCTGCCCTTTTCCTCTATGACATCCCACTGTTACAAGGGTGCTTGGATAAGTTAAGTGCTGGCACCCAGGCAATAGTTTGCTGTTGATGAGGTAGTATCAATCACATCAACTAATGATCCATCTGACAGACTGAAATGCAGGAAAAAATGATTTGTACTCTGGAGAGAGCACAGAACCATGCATGTGACAAAACATGAGAAAGATGTGTTGCACAACGTGTATGTTTTTTTGGAAGGTGTGTGCATGCGTGTCTTCCTGAAATGCACAAAAGTCAACCTTAAACGATTTTGCTACAAGGAAAATCTGATATAAGAGGCCAAAATATTTTGCAAAAAAAGGTATGCCAGCCAGTAGCCACAGCGTAAATTCCACATTAAAAGACTGACCAAATGCAATTTGCGAGCCACACACAGTTTAACAGCTGTCTGGAGTTTGTAACTTTCCTTAAGTGGGCGCCAATGATTTATACAAATGCACTGAGCGCTATGTACATTGAGACCTCTTTAAGGCATCTCTGGAACCGATAAGCAACCAACCAAACAGCTGATGGCGCACTTAAAATAAATCAACCCTAAAGCACTGCTGTCTCGGGGCTTTCACATTGGATGGCAGTTTAGGTTAAAATGGTGTACGGGGAGCACACACACATACAAAGTTGTCAATAGGTCTTGCTGTGCAAAAACAACACAAAAAGGTGAACTGCATTGCATTCTCAATGCGTTCTATTACCAGCATGATGTTAGTCAGATGAACGCAAATGCACCAGGGTTGGATAGTCAAGTGAGTGTGATACCAGACTGCTCCTGCAGGGGGCATTGTGAACAATTACACGCTGAATCAGACCACAGAACACATTCCCCGTGTGAAAGCCCCCTGAATAAATCAGTCAGAACAACGGAAAAAGAATGAGATATGAAGACTTGCGATTGTGACGTGATTCCCTCATGTCTCAATGACATATACACATACACACGAACAATCAAACAGCACAACAATAACAGCTGTGGCTCCATAATGTCTTTATCTGGCTCAGAAACACGCTGTGCGTTTTCCAACGTACTCCAGGGTTCTGTGGCTCACAGCCAGAAACATTCCTCGTAATCAACACAGCTGTGATCCTCATGTGAGTATGCCGTATACGTTTTTCATTATGGGCGAGCAAAAGGTATGTCACTGTGTAAATATGGTGTTAAGTCTCTCCTTGACTTTGAAAGGTCATGACATGTACAGATGTGTGTTTGTGTATACAACTTACTCTCCCTTAATACCATTTACTGAACAGCAGTCATGTATAGTACAGGCTTCAACACTTTTACATGACCATCAATATTTAATTATAGTCAATACCATATAGGTTATTTAATACTGAAAGGTACTAAATAACACAACCAAACAAATGCTTTTATTTTTAAACTTTGTCTATGTGTACAAGTCCATATCGAGCACATGCTTGTATTTTAAACTATCTTTTGACATTTTTATCGTTCTATACAAACTTGATGAACAAGGCTATTGTCCAACCAAAGACAACCAATGGAAACATTAAAGACACACACACAGGTCCAAGTAGCCTTAAGCTATGGCCTGCATTGTCTACCAGCATAACGCACAAGCCAGGTGCGTGTGCTACAGTACACACAGAGCGGCTGTTTTTTGCAATATATTTGCTCAACATTGAGAGCCATGTCTCAGGAGCCCAGCTGCTTCTCATCCCGGGCATGGGGGTAGATTGAGGCCCCACACCGGTTTTTACCGCCTTCTGCAACCCCAGTGCAGGGTCTTTAACAATGATGTCATCCCCGAGCTTACGCAACAAGGTCAGCTGTGACTCAGAGTGAAAACAGGAGGGTCTGCAGAGATGTTCTGCTGCAGGATAACAGTGTAAGGGGCACTAAAAAGGGAACACTTAACATAAAATCTAACTTTATTTCTGTATACAAGACTATAGAACAACTACTAGTTTATCTTACTATACATGTACAGGTTAAGATTTCTATATTCTGTGACCCTGTAAGGAAAATAGGCTGATAACTTTTCTCAATTGTATCCCACCAACAGCTCCTCAGAGACTAGTTAAAGGGTTTGTTCAATAACTAAGGTGGAAGGAATGTTAGAAACTCATGTGTGCTGCCTATCAGTCATACGATTAGCACAACGTTAGCCTTTGTGAAAGAAATCCAAATATGAATCAAGGGTAACACAAGACGCACTGTTGGCAAAATGACAACAATAGGGTCCCACAGGCAGGTTACTGTAGCCTCTCCCTGTGCAGGCCGGAGCAGGACTACAGTTGCTATTATTACGGCTTGTTCGGAGAGCTGATCTTTGCTCTGATTAATGAGCGGTTGCTTCAGATGGCTCCAGGGGTTATGTCTGCTGAATGATGGGTACGGGTGTTACCGTGCCAACCTCAGCGCACGCTTAATACCCCCATTAAGCAGACCTACACACAGTGAGTGTGTATGTGTGTGTGTTTGCAAACAAAAAGAGGACTGTACAATACACATTAATGTTTTAACGGCTGATCAACTTTTGCATGTGCAGTAATTATTTCAATGCCCCACTTTTACAAACACAAAACCATTTAAGACATTTTGATCGCAATGTTTACTGAACAAATGTAACTCCTGATTGTAAACATTGAACAATTTAAATAACGTAAGTGTGTATACAAAGGACCAACATATGTAAACAAGCTCCACAAATGATAAAGAAAGACACACTACCATTCCGGTTTGTCTTTCACATAACGTGGTTTCTAAAGATGATCTCTTACTGGAAATAATTAGTCCTAGATATAGAGCCCGTGGTGTCAAGCCCTAAACCCGGCCCCAGCACGACAACGTCTGCAATTTTTCAGCCCGAACTCTACCCGTCACACACGCTACTAAGAGGTAAACTTTTATTATAGATAAGAAACATAAATCAGCACAACAATCATGCCCACAAGTAGCAATACTTTGCATTACAGAAAAGCATAACGGCATGCAGTAGAGCATATAGCCAAGCTACGTGATCCAGGAGAAAAACTTGCTTTGACGTTAAGTAGGCTAACTGAAGAACACTTATTCAAAGAACTTTTCGCCAACTGCCGTTAAATAATAATAAAAACTGTATAAATCCGTGGAACTGTTGGCATAAACAGTGGTCATCTTTTAGTGTTTATTTGTGTGCGTTGTGAAGGAAAACTTCTCCCTGATGCTCTGCATGGTCAACTGTCACCTGTTACTGTATGCCAAGAGGGCTTGCAGACCTACCTAGAACATAACGGTCAGGTCTGCTGAGTCCCCAATTCATAGACCAGAAGGAAGTGAAAACAATTATACTGATTGTATTTTAAGCACACTAGAAATTAGCTTTTTGTATTGTAGGGCTGTGCAAAAATATCGATACAATAAACATATTATTGATAGGCCTACGTGTTTTTAATCATGTACATGCGGCCATTGCCTTAAAAGCAGGATCATTCATGGCACTCCAGCTTTCAGAGGTAACATGTGGTTGTACTGTCTGCTCTGAAATCAACATTTATACAATTTTGCATAAAAAACATATAGGAATATATTGTAATATGTATTATTTCACAATATATCGCAACACGTCGCAGCGTGATCATTTATCGTGATATACCATGTACCGTGAGGTCCTTGCCAATACACAGCCCTAGTGTAATGCAGAACATATAGCATTACATCAGTCATCCGACTATGTGGACCACACACTTTAATTGGAGCAAACAGAAAGTGAGGTTAACCGTAAACCTACAAGACATCCTGCTCACTAATTCAAAGCATGCTCCTTCCAACGCCTGGTGTTGCAGAAATATTGAAGAGCTTATGGAAAGACGGCTATTTTATGGAACATAAGAGCCATGATCAGTCACGAGGCAAAGCTCTACAAGATCACAGTGATCAAAAAAGAAATGGGTGGACAGCATGTCTCTTCTGACTCTGGTTATAAGAGCGAAAATAGAGTGGAGGATCTGCCCTTTTCTGGAGTCAGCACTTGTCTTAAACTAAACATTAAAAAGACTATCAATAGTAATGAGCTCTTTAGAGTAGATAAAAGCACCAAGACACATACATAAATATATTGATGTTAGGTTGATAACCATTACTGTAGCATACTCAATATGTCTCTTAAGATTTTGAAAAGGAACTTCATTAATAAAATCGAATCATCTTCATCTCAATCTACATCAATATCTAAGTCCTTCATTCTCTTACTTTATCATCTTACAGTACTGCATACAAAAAGTGTGCAGCATTACAAAACTGTGAACACACTCATCTTTTAAAGGCCAAGAAGGAAATCATTAAAACTCAGGAGGGCTTCCAAATGCTAACACAGGCACGCCCTTAACACATGTTGGGAAAAGGATGGGATGATACCATAATTTAAAGTGCTTTTAACCTGCACTTTTAACCATTATATGTACTGAATAATCCACAACCATAGGCGCAGTAGAAGCTACATTAAAGTGTATCTTTGTAATCAATGTATTTCTTATTCATATCCGCACACATGCAAAAATAGGTTTGTTTTATAATTCAAATGTGAGGGTACATTCATGTATAATGTATTATGGCTCCTGTATGTCATATCGCTTATTGCTCCTAAACTCTTTGTAAGTCGCTTTGGATAAAAGCGTCTGCTAAATGTCTAAATGTAAATGTATTGCTGTCTAACAGCAGGAACATATATGCAGGGCAGAGTCTTTGTCAAGTATTTGCATTCAGGTCTAACAAACAGGTGTGCCATGAAAAAAAATCTTAACATGATTTGAAAAAGGTAAATGTCCCAAAATTGCACTGTTCCCATTCCAACTCATTTCTGAAACCGAGAAACGAATAGTAGAATAAAAGTTTGACTTTACTGGGGTGGTATTATACTGTATCTGATCAATGCAAATAAGATTCAATCATAAAGTAATCTGACCCAGTGAAGCATAAGAAATATTTGTCTTGTTCAATGTGCACAAAACAAACAAAACAAATCCGTTTGAAGCTGAAGAGAGTTTTTGTTTCACACATCATGCTGGCTGAAGACTTGCATGCTTGCGCATCTAAAAACTTGTATTACAAAAGCTTTTCCACATAAACGGGCAACTTGTGAAAGAACTTTCACGTGGATCTGTGCGTAAATAGTGAAGTCACCTCTCCTTCTGAGAACATAATACTATAGAAAAGTACACGAGCGACTCGAGACATCACGCGACCACCGAGACGTTTCTTACCTGCTGAGGTGCACTCTTCAGGAGCGCGCCACACAAATATGCGCGCCCCGCTGTGAACGACGAA
The DNA here is from genome assembly GCA_006030095.1 of Triplophysa siluroides. Taxonomy (NCBI): domain Eukaryota; kingdom Metazoa; phylum Chordata; class Actinopteri; order Cypriniformes; family Nemacheilidae; genus Triplophysa; species Triplophysa siluroides. The sequence continues at coordinate 4,347,745 of VCII01000846.1, read as the reverse complement.
AGTGTATCAAGTAACAGGAGTGACCGTTACTTTAGTCACATTAAAGACAAAGCTGTGGGCTCTCTATGTACTTGTCAAATTAAACTTACATTTTGCAATTTAACTTCGACAAAGCTTAACAACAAACACAAACAGTGTATTTTTGCGCACTTTTCACTCCACGTTTTTAATTATTGTCCCAATGAAGCGCGCACCCACATCCGCTGTTACATTAAGGAACTTAAACTTTGACGTGAACTCCAGTAACATTCCCCAAAAATGATGGTCCTATTGTTCAGCAGCGGAGCGTGTCGTTAAACGAAGTGAAACACAACACTGTGAAACCAAGAACGGAAAACTACACACAACAAACAAACCCCCAACAGGTTTGTGAAGAAGCCTTGGCTCGTTATCAGCCCATTAATTACTCAACAGGGTTTCGCCTCAGACCAGTTGATGTTTTGTTTAAATTTCTGCTAATTGCTAAAAACAAGAAAAAAGCCGCCTGGGAAATACGCAGGAGATAAATAATGTTTTAAAAGGCGAACACCCAACAAAAAACAGCTTATTTCATTTAACAACTTACCCGAAGTGTACTTTTCAAGGAGTTTATTCCAAGCGATGTGAATGAACAAGTGCCATCAAAGACTATCTCAACTAACATAGCTTTGACAAACGAATGAGAACGAGTGCGTGCAGTCAACGCGCGCGTCCGCCTGTCATTGCCGCTCGCTCGCGCGCGCCTATGACTTGCTTTTACATTTTGTCCTGAGCAGCGGCTTCCGGGCGACGTGAGTCTACTCTTAAAGAGCCAAGCCACGAGAGCACACCTACCCTGACTTTCTAAAAATCTTAATGTAGTATAAGCTGGTAGAGATGCATGACTGAATTATCTGTACAATTGTACATTCAAATTGTACATGCGAATTTTTTTTCGCAAAATCTCATTGACATAACCATTGCCCCCTTATTATAAGTAGCATCCATTATTCATTATGTTGAATGAATAAACTGTCTGTCTGACAAGTTATTGTGGTTTTCAATGCAAATTTAGAGAGATAAAGACATCTTTGTATTCAGAGAGGTGACGTTTAAAAAGACAATAATTGTTGGATGGCATATAAAGTGAATTGGAACAGCATGACCAAATTTGAAACAAGAGATACATGTTTGGATCACAAACGACACCATGGACCCACAAGAACTGAGACACAGTGTGGGCTATGAAGAATGATAAAATTCATGCACAAGTCATGGATCGGTGCATTCATTCTGAGGTGGATGTAGTAAGGAGTACAACAGTGTTAGACAATCTGTCCATCCACCTTTTGGGGATCAAACTTATCCTACACCGTCCAAGTTCCTACTATACTGTCAGCACTCTGTTTAAGCAGAAAAACAAAATTCAGCTGTTGAACGCTGTAAATAAAGTTGTTCTGTAAAATATCACATCACATATAATGCAGAGAGGAATTTTGATTGCAAATCCATCCCGCATTTTGTTGTATATAGGAAACAGATGTGACCTAGGTCACATTTTGGTCTTGTCTTGCCGGATGAAGTCTCTATGAAGCACACAGAAACATACATACTCTATTTAAACAGATAATGGAGCCTATCGCAGTAGCGTTCTTTTGACATTTGGTGCATTCTGTGCATATTTTCTGAGGATGAAACAAGAAGAGGTAAAGCGAGAAAGTGAATAAACAAAACACACTGAAATACGAAAACCATTCCTTACATCTAATCAACAATGTCCTTTTGATTTAGACTGTTGCAATATCACCAGTGTACTGTGGTGAAGAGGTTCTGTTCATTAGTTACATCATGGCAGCATCTCACTCCCTTAGGGCTGAGAAAGTGACATTTGAAGGAAATAAATGGGCAGACAGAGACAAAGCCATCCAGACACACGCTGAGAATCTGCATCAAATAGATTTACTGGTAACCACACCCCTGCATGCACACACTGGCACAAGCACAGCCATTAATTTTTAAAAGACCACCCTGTGAAAACTAGTATGAGAGCAACTATTTCCAAGAATCTGAGAATAAACTCATAACAATGTTATATTTCGAGATCCCTTTATACACAGAGAAAACAACTTTATTTTTTATTTGCATTGCTGTTTCATGCATTTTTTACTTATATGTAAAGTATTATTTATGTATTATATATTATGCATTTATAGTATACTTTTGTGCAATACATATTTTACATTTGTCAGTTCTCACATATATTTAAATCAATAACATAAAAAAAACTTTGAGCTTCAACTTAGATTTTATGGCATTATTGAGTGTTTGCTATAGATAAAACCTACTATTAGACTTAAAATGCACATTGAAATACACAGTCTTGAACAAGAGAAACACAGTGGAAAATTCACCTATAACATGTTCAGTGCATTTACAAAAAATACAGAATTTACAGAAAGTAATTGTCTGGGACTTTATTGGTTTTATTGGGATTTTATTGGTAAAGATCATACTAAAAAACTGTGAATTGATAAATGTATAATTCCATTTTAATTCCTTTACCATTTGTTTTCATTTATATACATACTTGTTTATCCAGGAAGGTCCTGTTGAGATACAATATCTCTACTTCCTGGAAGTCCCACTTTCTATATAAATTGAAACTATTCTTATGTTGTTTAATTTTTCATTTGGTGATAGTCAGATAAACATTCATTGTGTAGGCCTAAAACATTATTGTGAACTGTATGGATATGCACTCCATATTTTTATAATTAATAAGGTAGTTTCATATGTAACAGTATGCAGAGGCTTTCCTTCTAACACACTCATGGGTTGTGAGGTATTCAATGTAAAGTTGCATTGAAACAATATGTGTTGTGAAAAGCATATCCAGATTAATTCAAACTGAAATCGTAACTTCTATGACAGTAATAATCAGTTTTCATCTTCAGTCCATAAACGTATCATTGTAATTCTACTGAGATAAAGCCTATGTAACCTACACTAAAATCAACCAACAAACTAACAATCAAGCAAGTTCGTTGCGAGTTAAAACGGTCAACTCTTAATCTTAAACATTAGTAAGAATGATATTTTCAATAATGACAGACCCTTGAATGCAAAACACTGTTCAACCCAAACTCTAAGGAGGTTTTAAGGATGCTGTTAAGAATGCAGTGGTTGAATGGTGCACTGGGGAAAGTAAGAGATCTAAACAGGAATGGGGAAGCACAATTACACAGTGACAACAACAGAATCTTTTACATGGGTTTGTGTTGATGAGTGTTTGGGTTAGAGGAGAGAGGAAGTGGAATATTCTGTACTTCATGAATAACAGGACTTCAATTTCATCTATATAACAATGAATCTTCATTCAGTGTGGATGTATGGGTGTTAGATGCTATTAAATCAGGCATAACCTTGACGCGAGAAGATTAAAAGCCTAATAAAGAACCTCAATGGATGCGGGATACACTATATTACAGTATCCAGAGATAATGGAAAAATACACCTATTGAGGGCAAAATCCATGAATCATGTGTTCTAGTTGACTGGAGATATACAAAACTTAATAGACTATATCTTGTTGACCATGTGTCCTTGGCAGTTTGCATGCAAAGTTTTTGATAACTAACTTTACAATGCATTAATCTCACATGCCAAAAAAGGCTGTAGGCTGTAGAGGAAATTACATTAGAATTTAATATGGTTCACATATAGTGCTGTAGTCCAAAGGTTAAAATAAATATATGCATAATGTAAAATAAAAGCACTTTCCCAGTTTTATATGTAGAGACACTTTAACATTTATACCAAGCATTATACCCTAGCAACCACCCACTCCACCAAGCAACACACTAGAAACTGGCTTGCAACCACCTAACAACTACCACTACTTTTAATCTCTAGCTTTTTTGTTTTCTTTTTGCAACCTTGAAGATTAGGCAACCTGATCTCAGGGGAATTTGTATCTATTTAATAAGGAACGTAAATCGTATAAATTCAGATGATGTGAATCGTTGAAATACATGATTAGTAGAAATAAGCAATAATGAAACCCCTCCCCTAACCCCGCCCCTATGCCGTCACTGGGGCAAACAAATTTATACAAATTAGCCACTTTGTAAAATAGTAACAAATTCCGGTGAGATTGTGTAACATACAATTACTCACCAGCATGACAGCATAGAAATATGATACTTTGTGGAACAATGTTAAAGGGACAGTTCACCAAATAAAAACTTGTGACATCATTTGTTCACCATCATGTCGTTTCAAACCTGTTTGACTTTTTTCTTCTGTGAAACAAAACAAAAAAATATCACGGGTCATAGGGTCCATTGTTGTTTGGTTACCAAAGTTCTTCAAAAATCTTCTTTTGTGTTCTGTAGAAAAAGAAAATCATACCGTTTTGGAATAACATGAAGATCAGTAAATAATGAACTATACTTTTAAACGGACACTAAGTAATACATATTACCTCAACAACCAAAAAATTCATTCCACATGGGCGATTCATCCCAAGCCTCAAATGTCCAAAATGATCCAATCTGAAATGGAGCCATGCGTCATGTGGTCTTTATAATAATACAAATGGAGAAAAATGGTATAAGTTAATGTTTCATGTTCCTGCTGAGCAGAGTCAAATATCACATGGCCCTGCTGAGACAAAGCTTACACAAACCTAACAAAAAGGAAAAACAAAAAATATACAAAGGGCTCGAAAACACCCCCCTCCCCACCTATTGAATTAGACATCATAACAACATTATTGCTCAACTATAACAACATGTGGTGTCATTGTGTTTATGTCAAACGATTTCATCCAGATTCTACTCTCCCTTGACTCTCAGATATGCATTATTTAGTCAAGCCCATTGATGGACTGAATACAAAAAGACCTCATTCTGTATGTGGTCTCCTGTTACTTTCACTAAATAATTAAAAGACATCCACCCACTCACATGTAAACATTCAAATATTATAGTTTAAAGAAACTAACAACGAGACATTTGCAAAACAAAAAGAGAGAGGAGTTAAAATGCACATTTAAAAGAATCATACGTAAAGGGATAGTTCAGCTTAAAATAGAAATCGCGTCATCCTTTATTCCCCCTGATGTGGATGCAAACCTGTATCAGAAAAGAAGATATTTGGAGAAATGTCTCAGTTTTGTGTCCATACAATGGAAGTCGATAGGGGTTTGGTCACCAACATTCTTCAAAAAGTCTTCTTTTGTGTTCTGCAAAAGAAAGAAAGTCATACAAGTTTGAATGAAACAATTCTCATTTTTGGGTGAATAATCCCTATAATGTGGTACAATGGTGAACACAGTTTCACATTTCAACTGTGAGCGTAGTTACATTCATTGTGTTTATCTAGAGACAAGAGAAGCAGATTGTTTGGTTCAAATGCATGGTTTGTGTTGATCATTTACAGTACTTGACATCATGTAAAAAGTGTGTTATAAAGTAGAGTTGGAATAAAGCATATAGTGATGTCTCTGTGTTCATGGATTTATTTTGAAAGGTTCGTCCAACAAGGAGGTTCATACCCGGAAATTTGGCTCATGCAAACACACATCCAAAGACCCCTAGGGACAGACTAGCATCTGTAGGCTGTTTGGTGAAAGCTGAACGATCCTTTGTTTCTAATGTGTTTACTGTATCTAGGTGAAGATCATGGGGATTGACACCCTGTGTTTGTGGGATTAAAAAGTCAGCAGGGGGTAGAGACGATAAAAAGAGAATTTAAGATGAAATATGCTTCCATTATGCCTCTATATTCCAAACCGAGTCGTAGCTGAAGTATTGGGGTTAAAGGTAGGAATGATGTGCATGGGGCCCCAAACAATTCAAGAATAATTGATGTAAGGGGACCCAGAATTCTGGCATTGATTCAGAATATGCTCTTGATAAAAAGAGTGTGCCTGGATTCAACGGCACACTCCATGAACAAAACACAAAACTTAATACTTTGCAATGGCAAGCGTAGTACTTTGCAGAATGTCTCGCAGGGGTGAACCTTCTAACCACGCACGCCACAAACACAAACTTCATCCAGAACTGGCAAACAAAACTGAATCCACATCAGGGTCTCTAAGTGCAGTTTTAATCAAATCAGATACAACATAAAATGCATTTTGCAAGCGAACATTATTAAATCACACTGGACACGGTGCAAAGCAGGAAAACAGAGATTCAGATGCACCACAATCTAGATCTGGACTAAAACACATTCTTTCTCAATTGGCAGTGCTGAGTGAGTGCTTTGAGATTTCGGTTAGGTGGTTAGATCGAAAGCATTAGTCAGACATGGCCTGAGAGAACACGGACAATGAGATGACTCTTTCTCTGTCGGTTTAATTGGAATGAGAGCATGGCCATTCACCGCTGGCTGATTTCTAAGCTGAGGGTCAGCTGTGGAAAAGGCCACTGGCTCTGGTTCAGTCGGCGGAGGGGTAATTCTTTAGCGTAACCTTTTCTTTCCGTAACCGTAGACACAAACAGGCCCACAAACACTCATCAACGGACAATTTCACAAGTTGCTGTAATTAAACTTGGCCGGCAATTTATGTTCCTGACCTTTGAAATAACAAAGAGATGCATGTGATGGGGGAAGACGGACTGGTAGTGAGAAAAGTAAAAATTGACAATGAACCATGAGTTCTCAAGAACAGAGAAAGGCATCTAGATATGTTTGAATTCAGTGCATACAGTCTGAATAAAAACATATCTTGCACATTATACCTTTGAACATTTCCTGATATGATGATGTAATATCCCCTTCAGCCATCAGATCTATAAGGTCACTCATCTTAAAGTGATAGTTCACCAAAAAATGAAAATTCTATCATCATTTATTCGCCCTCTCGTCATTTCAAACCTATATGACTTTCTTTCTTCTGCCGAACACAAATGAATATATTTTGAAGAATGTTATTTGGAACCCGGAGATTATAGAAGCGAATGGGTGATGGCGCGGTTCGCTTACCAACTTTATTCAAAATATCTTCATTTGTTTTCAGAAAGTCAAACAGGTTTGAAACAACAAGAGGGTTAGTAAAGATTTCAGAATTTAAATTTTTGGGTGAATCATCCCTTTAACAAACTGGATTGAAAGTTTTGTATCTTTAAAAATAATTAATTTGTGTATCAAGACAAATTCTTGTCATCTGGAAGATATAGATATGTTGGTAAATTTGATAAAAGATACTCTAAAAACAAATGAGAGATTATTGTGAATTCTCATATTGTTCTTCTTTCCTAATGACTTCATGACAATACAGCAAAAAGTCAAAGATTTTTGAACAATAGGATTTTTTTAAGTTAATGCATAAAACTTGTGAGAGGGAAAACCTGAGTGTGTAAAGTATGATCAGTCATGCTGGTTTCTGAAGAAAGCAACACTTTTTTTGCTCTCATTTCAACACAATTCTATTATATTGCATTCGTTTCATTAAAATCTATTAATGAGCTTTCAAATGTTCTGCATCCTCTCTTTTATGTTACACGTATAAAACAATATGAAAAAAAACAAGTCCATGCAAGGAGTTTATTAATGAGCAACCTGCATATAATATACAAAGGAATTTCCTCTCAAACATTTCATTCACATTCAATACTTCAAAGACACCAGTACTAAGTAGCATCCTTTTCTGTAAAATACTCTAAAAATAGCTTGTTTTGAATTTAAATACTTTGAAAGCTTTATAGGAGGTTAGAAATGTGCACAATGTAATATAATGAATATAGTTTTAATGTCGTACCAAAAACTTTTCCTGACCCCAGTTTACATCTTCCCATGCAGAGATGGCAAATCAATCCAACCCATACAAAATAATCTTGTACAGTTTCTGTAAGAAAATAGAAAAGATATTAAATGTCCTATGCAACAATATAATCATTCATTTTGAAAAGAAAAATGGTACAAAATGGTAGAAACAATCACAACAATACTACAAATGCAATGAATGAATGCCATTTTTTTCTTTATTATGTTTTGCTTTGTAACAACTTGTTGAATTTATCAACATATATTTGCATCTTATTTCTAATTTTTACAAAATAGCTACTGTACAGTAGTGTCTAAGGTAACATTACAATATTTGTACTAGTTGCCCATGATAATGGAAGCAATGTGTTTTTGGAGTTGGCTGAGATCATTATTGTTTTTCTTTGGATGTGCTAAATACTCAATTTTTACTTCATTTTTCACCTGATGTTGGCTACAGTTATAGTATAAACAACGTCACGGAAATACTGTCCACTTTAGTCTTATAAAGTTATAAAAATCGGAACCTAAGCAATAATAGGGCAAAATATATTACAACCACTAATCCAGTATTTTAGTAACTTTGAGAAGTGAGATGGACTTTTCAGGGAGGATGTGGATTGCTTCATACAGTATGTGTAATAAAATGCATTGAAACACAAAACATAACATAATACCTTCTGACATTTGTGCAACAAAAGGCACAGCACAAAAAAAGAATCCTTCATTGCAAGAGTATAATAGGCATAAGAAACATATTCAGATATGATATATCCATGATTGTAAGCAAGCAAACAAATTCACAAGGTAAAATACTTGTTAGGATATATTTTCATCTGTACAGGATATTGATAGTTTGATAAAAATAAATACATTTTTCTTTTTTATTGCATTTTGTGGTGAGATTACACATAATCAGATTGCTACTTCGAAACAGCTTAAACTGAATATGGAATATGAAAACTTCATGAGTGCACAGACTCGATTTAAAGCAATAACTATGAATACTGTCTCTTGCCGTTAAGATTAAAGCTAAAAACCAAGATTTCATATAAAATAAATTCTTGAATCTTGGACTCTGTTCAGCTTTCTTCTTAGACTGTGGCATAATTCGAGAAATAAAGAAATATATTTAATATTGCAGCTTTACCACAGTAACATACACAGTTTCTCCCACCTATAAAACACATTTTACGCTTTCCATTTAACATTTCTTACAAAAATACTTTGTGATTTAAAGCACAGTGTAATGTAATTGATTCAGCTGCTTCCTCGTCGGTCCGATACATTGCTTTGATACATCAAGGCCTCCCATCTTTCTCTCATTGGTAATACTGCAGAAGTGCAAGCAGTTGTGTCTTTCTTCTTGGTGTTGCTTAATGGCACATGAATGACACTGTGTTCTGTGACAGTCCAACAGAACTCCAGAATTTGCTGGTGCACAGAAACCTAAGTTTCTTGGGAAAATGATTAGATCTACACAGAATGAATTGTAGCCAGCAACGTCTGAGCTTTGCTAGATATACATTATACATTCAAATCTCATTGATAGACTTTCTATGATAATTTGCTAGTCATCAACAGGCCTTAGAAGTTCTGAAAATGAGTCTGAATATGTGTCTCGAAGTTCATCTGCCTGCTTATGAATTTCTTTGACTATTGTATAAAGTAAGAGGCCTGGAGGTTTCCAGTTCTGTTTCAGATGAGTTTTTGATGACAGCTGTATTCCAGTAAGGTCACAGAATTGCTCTGACAGTGTCCAAGTTTAGACTCTCTCCACACGACTAGGGTCATATGCATCTGAGGATAAACACATAAAATATATTAACTATTTTGACAAAGACTCTGAAGAGGTTAACACTGTGGACTTGGTGCTTAGCTAACAGGAGAACATTATATCTAATTTTGATGGCATTAAGTATGATACATCAGTCCACACTTCCCTCTTGTGGTGAAGAAACCTCATTACTGATTGGCCCCCAAGATTATGACAAGTTATTGGTGACTGGCAGCTAAGTGTTCATGTATTTATAAATCTTATGTTGTTAAATAATATAAAGTAGCGCACTATATAACACGTTTCTGAGAGTGCCTATTCCTATATATTGGAAATTTACCAATATAATGATTTTATAGAATTTTTAATTTTTTATTGAATTGTATAATTTAGAATTATTTTTCAGCGTATTTGAATCTTAAAATGTTATACTTAAAATAGAGACCATTTAAATTTTTTATTTCTTAAATTCAACAGACACTGGATTGGAATTGTTACAATAAAAAAATGAAAAAAAGAACTAACTCTCTTTCTGTCTCAACAGGGTTGTTGGTGCTTTGTAAAAACTAGTATCTTGGTATAAGCACTTATTGTATTATTGCCTACTATTGACAAATCGCTTTGTTGTTCCTCTATCTTCTCTGTAAGTGATTTTGGATAAAAGCGTCTGCTAAATACCTAAATGTAAATCTATAAATATGAACATTTAGAATGGTCTCTTTATATTTGCTGGGGCAGTATATTTTAAGGCATAAAATATAGATTATATTTTATGCCTTAAAATATTCATCTATACCTTTTATATATAGCCTAATATAATATTATTATATAATATTGATTTCCACTGAAGTGCTTTTCAAAAAGTTTTCATCAGTAATTTTATACAATACACTGTCAAAAAAATACTTTAAATATCTGAAAATTTATTGGAAAAAAAAATATATATAAAAAGATTTAAAAAAAACTTTTTCTGCTGACTTATTCCATTTTTTTTTCAATTAACACAATTTTCTGGTGTGGCAACAGTCTGTTCCTACATTTACAGAACTTTAAATGAGCAAAATAAAAAATGTTTTACAGTGTAGGCAATTTAAATCCTTTTATCTACACTTCAATGCCAGTATCAGTGAATAGATGATTCTACTTTTTTCGCTTCTACTTGCAGCCTTACAAACATAATAAAAGTAAACTTAAATCACTAACCTGAAATGCATAGTTTCTCATCTTCCTCTATTGCCAACACTGCATCATCCACGATGAACACTTGTTGCAGCGTAATCTCTCTTTTAGCTACCATGCCACTACGAGGTTGTGGGATTGGACGTGCCTTTGACCTTGATGGTGGCTGACTTGATCTCTCTTGTATCAGCTCATCTTCTGTCACTTTCTCTTCCTTTAGAGCCTCATCCCCCTCTTGCATAAAACTTAATAAGTCCTTGACTTCTCCTGATGCACACTCAACACATTGGTCCTCCTCCTTCAGCACTTGGTCCTCTTTAAATGATTCTGAAAGTTCTCTTGCTTCATCTTCTAAACTTTGTTGTTCTTCTGTCTCTTTGGCCAGGGTGATCCTGTTGATAGTCCTCACTAATGACTGAGTGCTTTCTTCTTTTGCATAGATGCTGTACCCCAGGGATGCATGATCATTTGTGGACAAAGGGGAACAGGATTGCAAATGGTCCCAGGGTGCTTCTGTTACCTCATCAATCTTCTTGTCTCCTCCACTCACACTTAGGGTCAACTCCTCATCTTCTGACAGGGGAAGAGACAAACATAAGTTACTCGGAGGAAACTCTGGCAGCTCCAACATAGGAGCTCTACGCCCATATTTTTCTGCATTAAATAAATCATCTCCAGATTCTGGATCATCTCCAGGTTGTCCCTCTGTCTGTTCTATCACAACTCCATGACGTTCCATAGACCCATCTGGCACATCCTCAGACTCTCTACTGACATTCTGTGTCTCCTCATTTGAGCTCATCTCTTTGGTTTGTGTTTCACAGACTAAACCATCTGTGACGTCTGAAGTCGTTCCCGCCTGTTTGCCATCACCCTGATCAACAACCAAAGATTCAACCGGTACTGTGATGCCAAGTATCCGGGCAGCACGTTCCTCAATGGACTCGTTTTCGGGAATGCCCTTGGCACACTGCACTTGGTATAAGTTACTAATGTCTTCCGTCTGCATGCTGCTGGCCTTCTCTTGACTCAGAAGAGTCTCAAGGTGTTCATCCGCCAGCGTCTTTTCATTACTCCAGCTGAGATAATCGGAATAAAAATTTTCATCGTCATCTTCGTAATTGGCTTTAAACCTACAATGGAGACTCTTGATCGCACGGACACGTGACGACCCCCCTGATCTTCTTCTCCCAGCTTCCTTCTCATTGAGTGCTTTGGAATTGAAGACGTTATTATCGTTCAAGCTTTGAGTACCTTCGGCTATCTCAGGGCTGTGTCTGCTCAGATCTCCGCTGCTGTCGGATGATGTAATGTGTAAGGTGTCACACACCTCTGAATTATCTGAAGGGCTGGTTAACATCGGCGACTCCGGACTCAGGTATGTAGGTGAGCCAGAGGTCACGGTGTCTGGAATGGCAGTGTACACCGTTAACCCAACATCTTTAAGCAAGCACTCCTTTGGCACGGGTATATCCTGCCTATGCATCACTAGATCAGCATTCTCCTTTCTCATAACCTCAAAGTTTACATAATTATTGCCTTTGGCATCGGGTATTTCTTGGGTTCGGGCGTCCAAGTTTACCTCTGCCCTGGAAAAGTATTCCGGATGTCCTTCTATTCTGCTTCTACTCGCCGAATCGGACTTTACATTTAAGTTCTTTCTTTTCAAATGCATCTCTGTGACCTGCACCACATGTGACTCCTGGTCAGTTTCCTCAGTTATATTAAGTGGGTCTGTTTCCTGTCTTCTATTGTAGACCTCTATGCTAGCGTTGCTCAGTTCTAGGATGTTGTTTAGCACGTTGTCCAGCTCTTTTATATTCTGCTTAACATTTGGACACTTGCCTGTCTGATCTTGTATCTCCTTATTAAAAGACTCAAGCTCCCCTATGGCATCCCATTTTCTTCTATTCACTGGCTTTAACAGGAACTGTCCGAAAACTTCTTGGCTTTCTGTATTTTGCTGCTGAGTTGCAGTCTTTCTCAGCAAAGGATGACAGTCTGGAGATTGTGTTGTGGGTGACGATTGGGGTAAAGTGGGACTCTTTATACTCGAACTGCTATCAGTCCGAGTTCTGGAGAATGCACTGTTGCTGGAAGGGTTGAGGTCTTTTTGACCCATCATGGGATATCCGTAGTTGGCACTACAGTGAGCTTCATCCTCCTTATTTGTGGTTATGTGAGGGGAGGAGTAGTCATTCGATGTCTGGGCTTCTCTTTGGGGATGGGTGTTTCTTGAAATTTCTGGAGAGCCTGTCTGAGTTTCCTGGTTCCTGTAATGATCTCCGGGCCAGGATCCTGCGTAGAACATTTCATTGTCTTGACTCGCATTAAACGTCCTAACGTCCACAACTTCTTTCCTCAAAGGAGAGATTTTAGAGCTTCTCATGAATATAGAGCTGCTGGACTGCATTTGTGTGTCCTTGCTTGCTGGAGTTACAGAAGAGTTTTGGCTGTCAGGTTGTATTGCTGTGTTCTCAATTGAGCCAGTCACTTTTTCATTGTTATTTGGGTCAGGGACGGCTTTGTTTGCCTGCATATTAATGGGGACAGAAACCAGGCAAAACATAGTCTCCTTAAGCCTCTTTTTGGAGTTCTTCTTATTCTCGGCTAAAGTTTTTGCCTCAAATTTCTTTACCTGTGTTATCGTCTCAATAAAACCGTGGTTTGAGTTGAAGCTCTGTTGTGATGTCTGAAGAGCATTGGTGTGGTCAGCTGGATCCCTGTTGCAGTTTTGGTCGGCTGCTGTGTTTGAGCTTTCTGTCTCTTTTAAGACCTCCTTGTGCATACTGTTTTCATTAATAGAGTCACTCATATTGCTTTTACATGGTTCAGTGCGTTCACATGGTTTCTCTTTGAGCAGAAAGGCACTGTCATTATTCTTCTCAGTTATGTGGTTAACCGGAATCTCGTTTCTGATGTTTCTGATTTTGTCTGCGTCTGTAAGAGAATTGCCATCAATTCCCGATCCTGAAATGTGCCTGACGCGAGGGTCATCGAAGGGAATGTATTGAACATTACCCATTCGTTCTTCAGCGTAACCTGGATATGCTTGTCTCCTGCATGGCACGCTTCTCCTTCCATCTCTGTAATGATCTGGCCATGCCATCCCGGTCTGCCTAATAAACCATTCCTGCACTTCTGTCATGGCAGAGCCCTGCATATATGGGTCACTTCTGTACTGGTGGTTGCCCATTGAGATGGGATAAGTTCTGTGCCCGCCGCTAACCAAAGGCTGCCTCCTGTAGGATGGGGGAGGGATGTAACCGGGTGGCTCTGCACCAGAACCTCCAAGTTCTTGTACAAAGTATTCTTGCCTTGAGAAGGGCAGCGGAGTCCTGTCTCTGGCCCGAGGGGCGAGCTCCCCCGTGAGTATCTCTGTGCTTCCACGCATCTGCTGGTGCACCTCATAAGATGGAGGTCTGAGAGGTCGACTGAATCTGGGTTTCAACGGTGGCGCCGACTGAGCGCCTGATCGGTCGGTCCACCTCGCCCTTCTCTCTGCATCACTAAGCTGTCTTCCATGAAGGTCTCTTGTATGGTGTCCATTCACCCTAAAGCTTCCATATGAGTCCTGCCCGGTGGTCGGTATGTTGAAGTACTGAAGACTTTCTGATTGAAGGGCCATTCTGGGCAGTGACTGAGATTTGCTTTTGGTTCTGGGTGGAACAGCTCCTTCTGCAGTTCGTGGCCTGCGTTGCTCCTGTGCCACCTCATTTTCGGACGGCTGACGACTCATGCCGGTCATTGGACGCCACTCTTCCATTCCCAAACTCTGGTACTTCCTTTCAGCTGCAATTCTCCACTGGTGCAGGGCCATCTCTCTCTCCCTTGCACGCGTGCTCTCTGCCCGGCGCTGTCTGGCACGGTTATGCTCCTCAGTGCTTAAGGCGGATTCTGGCCTCCTTTGCATGCCCTCTGGCTTGTTGGGAACCCCTCCAGCGCTTCCACGTGGATCTTTGAAGTCTGCATAATCCAGAAGCACACTGAAGTCCTGACCTCTTCTTCGCCAGTAGGACACATCCTGCTCAGATCTAGGCTGGGTATGTATTCCTCTGTGGCTGTCATAAAACCTGCATTAAAAATAAAAGTTAAAATAAGATGAAATTAAATATTCAAATGAAAAAGAGCATAATACAGTAGCAGCCAGTAAGAACATAGGGCTTGATATGAAGAAATGATGACCCTATTATTACATTAAAAACTTTTTGCAAAGAGTAAAAAATGTATTGTGCAGACCACAGTACAGTAAGATTATAGACCACTTGTACTGTATAAAGCCGCAGAAAAAAATAAAAATACCATTTCAAATTTGCATTTCAGATCAGCATTTCTAGATTTATTCTGGCCATTCCAGTCCAGTGTCTGTTGAATTACAACAAAATCAAACATCAGTAGTGACATAGAGTCATCCAACAGCAATGTTAAAAGAGTGACAGCATGACAAGACACATGAAACTGTGAAAAAAACCGTTATCACACAGAAGATATTTTTTGAACTTTTTCTAAATACATGTAGAAATATTACTGTTGTGTTGCTTAAAAGTTAATTTGAAGTTGTTTTCTTTGCAGCATTTGAGGTCTGAAAAAACTACAAAGGATCTTCTCTGTTATTTTTTTTATCTGTTTCTCCAGTTTTCATTTTCTTTATTTTTATTTGAAATTTGGGAGAAATATTGTAAGTAGTTCACAGAATTAAACAAAAATGATAATTTTACCTAAACACATAGCTATAAATAGTACATTTTAAAATCAGAAAAACGGTCTCTGAAATCGTTTCTTATTTTTTCGGCGGCTTTGGTTGACAATAATAATATCTGTTAATTGAATAGATCAAGTAAATGATTGTAAAATCGGTGATACAGGTAGCAATTACTTTGCAAGCACAGTACAGTAACATCCCAATCCCAAAAAGACATTTCAGTTTGCTGATGCTGACAATGTGGTCAGCAAAGCAGGAGATCTCCAGAGGCACCGTAGACTGTGAGGCAATTATGGTGCAAGCAAACTAGCAGGGAACTAACCTGACAAACTGTAATCTAGTGCAAACAGTTGAGTCAGCACTGAAGGTCTATTTTCTCATCCGATATCTTGGCAGCAGGGAGCATACAGTATGATCTGCATGTTAAACAATCCTGACCTGCAGGATTATCTAGCTTAGTCACAGTCATTAGATATCTATCTATCTAATGACATTTATAAGGACATTATATGAATAATTATTTCATCAATTAATGAATAAACATGGGCTTACAAAAAAGACAGAAGTTCATTTTAAAAACCAATGTGACCTCTAAAATATGAATAAATCTTACTTACAACAAATTAATCTCTTAAACTGTTTCGCGACAAGAAGGCTGGCAGGATGCAGATATTCACATTTATATTCATCATGTTTTATTAATAAAGGTGTTATATAAGAGATTGTTCCAAGGAACTGAATATTGATCTGACAAAGGACTCGTGGGACATGTAGTTTACTGCCGCCTCTGCCTGCAGAACTGAGCATGCTCAGTAGGGGGTGCTGCGGGATTTCCGACAACAGAGGTGTTTACCCCGCTACGGTCCCGTGTGACATGTGAGGATATAAAAACCGCACTGCAAAATTTACTAAACATAGTTAATGAATTCATCGGCTTCAGGGCAAGGAGGAGTGAGGTAGGAAACGGTGCAGACAAGCAAGTGAGTGTAGGAAACCTAACAAGAAATGTAGGAAGTGCAAAGATTTGAGAGGATGACATCGAGATGAAACACCAAACAAAAATAAGGAGAGAATAATAGGCGAGGGGATGCATAAAAAATAAAAACAGTAAAGACAAGGGAAGGTTGAAGGAAAGGGAAGTCCTTGACAGGTTCAACCTTTACATAACACTCATCAAACAAGACAGCTCATACCATATCAAAGCGATGGGAAAAAAAGCACAAAAGTGAAACGTAGTTGAAGGTAATGCATAGAAAAAGAGGTCAAAATATAAGCACCCAACTCACCCGCTGTCTGTGGTCATACTGTCTTCTGGCAGACGTCCATCTCTGAGGTTACCGTTGTCCACTTCTTGCGTTTTCTGCTTTCTGACCCTGTTCTCGGTGTCACCGGGGAATCCCCTGCCAGGAGTCTGTCTGAATCCTCCACCGCTGTAAACATGGTCCCCTTCATAGCCATTTACTGCGCTGTGTCCTTTCCGCTTCTCACCGATTTCACACCGGCTGTCGCTTCGTGTTGGCAGACATTTCTCATAGGTTGCGGGGTGGGGGGAAGACGAGTGTGAAACGGGGACATTGTTGCTGTTCCTTTGTGGGACTTTGTATCCATGAGAGATGAGAAGGTCTTCCACGCTGTACATGGCTAAGCGGTGTGTTGTTGCTTTTGGTGGTGTGTGTGTGTGAGAGTGAGTGTCAGATGAATTCCGCTTCTAGACCAGATGAGGCGAGCTCATGAACAGCTGCATGGGAGAGGCCATCACTATGGAAGAAATGATAGAAAACAGGACAGTAGGAAGAGAGAGGGAGAGAGAGAGAGAGAGAGAGAGAGCAAGAGAGAGATAAAGAGGGAGAGAGGTGAAGTTAAAATGACGTTTTTTGTTGATTGCCCAGAATCAGAATCACAGGCAAAAAGGTTCTGTCTCACATGCACACGATCCACATGCTGTCTGTTTGTCTATCCACTGAACTGGTCCATCAATCACCCCCCTCCCCACACACACCCAACCATCCCTGCTTTCCTCTGTTCTCTATCCAGAACAAAAAATCTATCCAGAACATCACCGAATAGCTCACTTGCAAAAACTCTGCAAGTGCAGAAAATCCTGAGCTCCGAATCTGACTGAAGTGCATTAGCAGTTGTACATAATTTAGACCATTTGTGATCGTATTTTCAAAACGTAACATGTGTGTGGGAAGGTTTGGCTATACTTGTGAAGAACGCATTTTTTAAATCTAAAAAAAAACTAATGTTAAAAGGATAAGTCATTCTCACCATTGGGAAAGCTTACACAAACAATTTTGTGCATTAAATTGAATCATGTTAGAGGTAAGGTTTAAGAGCAAGGTATACATCTGTAAATATGTATTCTATTTTGCATTTTTATGATAGTCAGAGGAGACCTTACTTATATGTATATTGCATCGAAAGTATGTCTTTGTGTGTTTGGATGTCTGTTTTGAGTCTGTACATGTGAGCAAGTCTGCAAAAAAAGGCCTAACTTGCCTTGCACACACACACACAAACAAACACATGAAAAAGAGAGAGAGAGAGAGATGCCTATAACATTGCCTACAATCTCCCTCATTACAAAGATTATTGTTGGTTTCTTGATCTGCAGAGGGTGAAGTCCATACTGAAGCTGAGATTTCAGCGATATCTAAATGTTCTCAGTTCAGCATGCTGCTTGTTCTATAATCTTTTTGAAACAAGCCCAAGCAAAATGGTATTATTAAATAATTGTTTAAAGGGGTCATATGACACGGCTCATCGGGTTCCAAACCAATTGTACTGACAGGTACACCATACTTACTAACGTATACATTTGGGCGGTCTTAGTCAAATAATAGCACGAACTGATGTAGATTTGTGGGGTGTGGTTACAAGAGCGTTTCAGGCAGGTCTGGGTGAGCATTCGCTTTTAGATAGAATGCATCTTTTGTTTCGACACTTACATTTTTACGTGTCTAATACATGCATGGGCAACTTATAACACACCGAAGACACAGAAAAACACGCAATCGCACCATATGACCCCTTTTAATTGTGAAACACCATCAATGCAGAATGTGAAGCTCTCTTTGTGAATACATCTCCGAAATATGATTTCCCCTCACCTTAAAGGAATAACCCGAAAATGAAAATTCGGTCATCATTTTCTTACCCTCAAGTTGTTTAACTGACATTTCTGGGACACCATTGACTACCATAGTAGGAGAAAATATTTTATCATTTTTTTTGTTCTGTTAAACACAAAATTAGATATTTTGCAGAATTTATGAAAGCAAACAGTTCTGGGTCACGATTGACTAACATTTCAATTTTTCCTAATATGGTAGTCAATGATGTCCCTGAAATCTCAGTTGCTAACATTTTTCCAAATATCTTTCTTTGTGTTCAACCAAACAAAGAAATGTACACAGGTTTAGAATAACTTGGGGGTGGGGGGAGTAATTATGTCAGAATTTTGTATCACTTTAAACCCTACAAAAATTGATTCTGTGTCGTAGTAGATGTCATGAAATTAATTGAGTAAATTATAATTTTAGAAAAATAAATTAATAAAAATGATAGAAAAAGTCTCGGAATTCTAAATGCACAAATTATTGAAGCAATTCAACTTAATTTTATCATGTTCAACCAATTTAAATTTGTATAAAGGATCTTTACTTAATTATTTTGTGGTGGGAATGCATGAATTCTTTTAGTTAATTTCACTAACTGAGCAGGGAATTAAGAGTTCCCAGCATGCTTTGAACGCGAGAGTCATCTTTGTGGAAAACTGCTATTTTATGTGCTTTACAATAAAATTAAAGACTTGATAGTGTTTATTGTTCCATTGTCTTTAAGATTTAGAAGAGATTCTGTTTGTATGTTTGAGTTTCGTGGTTACCATCGATCAGAAGAGTGGTGCTTGTGCTTAATGGTGCTAATGCCAGTACTGAGACAACGCTCATCTTACTTGTACATCATATATGTGAATGGTAAACTGAAGTTAAAAAAATATCAAGAGGTAAACTCCAATGCTCAAATTAGTATTTCTTCTTGATTTTATCATGTGACATGTGCTTAAATAATTGAGCAAATTTTACTTGATTTATTCATGGAATGTTGCATTAAAAATATAATTTAAATACTTTGGCAACAATATTTTTTATATCTGTGTCATTTTTTACAGTGTAGATGATGAAAGTAAAACAGGTAACAATAATTTTTTCTTCCTAAAGACACTAAACATTCAGCCAGTTAAAATAAATATTTTACCATCAAAAGAATCATATTTTTTATCTTAATGATGTCTAAAGAAGAGGTGCGGTTTGTAGATGCATGACTTTCACAGCAGACTGATTCACATTCACCATTAAAGGGCCGTAGCTCTGCTTCAAAAGAGGCTCTCAAAACAATATAACCTTTTTTGTTTTCTACCTCTTTCTGTCTCTTCATGCAGGCACAGTAATTCACCTAGCCCAAAATAGGAGCGTTATACTGCTCTTTTCTTTAGCCAAGGGGGAAAAACTCTACATATGAGTTTCATCAAAGTCATCACTTACCAGTACCCCCGGCCATATCTTTCAGAAACATTTGTCTTTATGCCATGGTGAAGAACTTTCCTATGATTTGCCACACCTTACCCTCACACAAACCTTATTATATATTTTTACGATTTATTATTTCCACAAATATTTTGAATGTTTTTAAGCCATTTTACAATGTTGGAAATCCACAATGTAAGAAAAACAGACCCCACATGCTCGTAGACGTAAATGCACATCTTAATCCGACAGAAAAACACAACAACTTCCAAAAACCAGACACTGGCAAAAAGACACTTCTAGGCAAGGTCCATGGAGACGTTTAATAGCATAGAAATGTTTGCCTGCATGGGTTAGAACACAGCTGAAGTTTCAGCAATGACAAACTGCTGCTGGGAGCCTTGAGTAAATTCATAAAATTGCAGATCTGTGAGATTGCAAACTTTTCTTATTAATGGCCTGCCTTTATGGCAAACACATGTCGCCAGCTAAAAATGAACAAAAGCACGAGCAGACCAGTGATGTCATCGGGATACTTTGAGCCAAAAGACCACAATAACAGTGAATCATTTGATTCCGCTCAGATATGGAGAACTTTGGCATCTTTGGATTTCTTTTTTCCAACAATAAACATGCAAGATCACCTACAGTTGTTTGATTCGCATCTAAATCTTAAGATATAAAACCCATAAAGTCCTCATCCCTCAGATGAGAAGCCTAGACTTTATCTCTTTAGACTTCAAGGTGTTCCTGTGGAGCCAGAAATGCCTTCCTCATAACCGATCACACATTTTTAGATCTGGCCCCCCTCACACCAGCCTCACCAACACACCCGTGGAGCCCAGATCCTTCCCCCATGACAGTTTGGTGTCAACTCTTTATTCTTAGACTTAGTGAGATTTTTGGTGTGTGTTTGAGAAAAACTTTAAAAGAAAGATCTAATGAAGAGACAAAGCACATTTCTCTCAATGTAAACAATTGTTTTAATGTTTACAAGCAAATGTTAGGATTACACCAAGACACAATCGTTCTGCAACCAATTTGATATAATTTGACACATTTCCAAATAAAACATGATACTCGATGAGACAAAATGAAGACCGAGCCCGAGACATGATTTTACCCATCAGGAATGTATTGGATTGTGAAAAGTGAGTGTTTTTAACCAGAATGCAGGGTGATGGCTTGCGAGGAGGGGTGGAAAACGTAGAGGATTTGTGACATTTAATCTGTTTAAGTATGGTACGTGTTATCTAGTTGTTTAACTAATACGGGAATTTGTTGAACTGTCAAGAATTTCTATAAAAACCGTAGAATTGATTGCAGATTCACTCCTATGCCAACAAAAGCATGTTTGTGACAAACATTATGCGTATTTGGAATAAGAGGAGGAGCTTGCATAGGGTCAATTTTGGATTTCATGTCGTTTTTAACTTCTCTCAAACTCTGGAGTGACAGAACAACTGCGTTGAGACTCATGATAAATTACCTCATCAGACTAATGTCTCCTCACAAATTGTCTAATAACCCTGACATAAATATGCAAGTAACGGCCTGCACAGGAAAAGCTTGAAGTCTGGTTCATTCTAGTTCAAAGCAAGACCGAAAATTGAGCATTTATGGGTAACACAAAAACAACAAGTTTGATAACAAACAATACAATGTCCACCCTGTTCTATAAAAAGTTTTCCTAATCCACACCCCGTCATTGTTCCATCCGCCCACACACAGCTCCTACGCTGTCCCTTAAGAGCCACGTGTTCACACTTCTCTACATCGTAAACACTTTGACATCATCTCGGTTGACCCTTTGCTTCCTGAGGATGTGCACGCATGTTTCGAGGAAAAGCCAGTGTCTATGTGGCGGAGGGGCTGAATAAACTTGACAGCCAAACACGGATACTGCGAGGAAAAAGATGGAGCCAAAACAGAAGGAAAATGCTTAACCAAGCTGTATTTCGGGCTGACTTGAGGATCTCCATTATGTCACTCATAACTCTAAATCTTGGCAGCATCACAGACCTTCAACAGATTTTTACTCCAGTTTGGTTCTAAACAAGTATAATGAACTGGCAACACAATTTTCCCTATCCCTGTTGTGTTCATTTATCTGTATTATGGTTTTATGCAGACTTTGGAATGTTTTTTTTTTAGTTTTCTTCTTTGAGTTCCAAACCAGAAAGATGTAAGGTTTTTGTCACTTTCTGGTTTTGTTCCAAACCAGAAAGATGCAAGGACATTTTGTCACGACTTAAGTCAAGGCTAGCAATGATTGTTTAGATTCCCGTAAAAAGATTGGAGTTATTAGATATATCAAGTTTGAATTAAAGGCTCAAGTTTTGCTTTACTGTAAAAGTTAAAACAGAGTTCAATAAAGATGATCCATATATGGAAAATGTGCTGTTCCTTTGGGCCTCACAGAATAAATTTACATTTAATAATTGAACAGAGGAGTCTTATACAGTGTACAAAAGCTAGAGCAGATTTCTAGAAAAAAGAGAGGAAGAAATAAGTGATTTTTTTAACTAGGAAGTGAATAGAAAGTGCCTTTATCATATATTTATAGTTTTGGATCAAGTCCACAGAAAAGATGCAGGCTGCATCTTTCTGCAATTACAGCTAATGCCTTTCAAGAAACAGGTTTAATCTGCATGATAAAAACTACTTTATAAACCAGCTACTTAAACACCCTTGTTTTGTTTGAGCTGTGGCCATGAAAATGACCAATGTGCCTTCTTTGAAAAGCATTTTTTCTAAGAAAAGACTATAAGAATGGTGTCACCGATTGCACTTGAGAAATGTTTTCAAGGTCTGGTGATTCAATTGGCAGGAGAACCAAAGAGTCATCAAAACAGAAAGCAATGCTTTACCAGACTGGAACTATAACCACAGTGCCAAACCAATAATCCACTGTTCTTTATGTGTTCTACAACATTAATAAAAATTAGTTTTCATTCAACACATTCCTCATTGATATCATAAGGACTACTGATCTTATTTACTTTAGTCAAAGCTGCTTTAAAGCAGTGGAACATCGTAAAAAAGTGCAACCTGAATTGAATTAATACGCTTCAGTGCTGCGTGGAAGAATCAAAATGTGCTATATCTGTCACATTTTTTCTATCAAATTTTAAAATGCTTATTCAGCCATTATGGCTCATTTTTACTCTTATAATTGAAATGTGTTGCCTTAAAAATATGATTTCTAAAATCAGTTTGTGAATACTTTTAAGGTCAACTGCTTGGATAGGTTTTCTGCTAAAAGGTATACATGTAAAACGTTAAGATGTCCCCATCAAAAGAAATGTACAAAAGTGATTTTATGTCCATAGAAAGTACATTAAATGTAAGTAAAATATTTTTGGCTTCACCTAAGTTTTTGGAGAATAAAATGTCAAAATTTGGTTGACATAATGTTACATTGTCATTCAGTGTAACACAATATTTATGTTCAAGTTCAAACAACATGCTTATTCTGACTTATATATATATACATATTAAAATATATAAAGAATAAGGGAGCTTATTACATTTTATTGTGCTTTAAATTAGTAAAAATTTATTATTGACGAATGGGCAAAAAAGGCCAATTTTAGACACATTTTTAAAATGTAAAATTACAACTAATTAGCATTTGAGGTTAAAGTGATTAGACTTTTAATATGTCATACATTTATTTTTGTTGTAAATATGCCTCACAAGATTGTTACACTGAATGACATTTTAGTTGGCGTCTTCTGTAAATCAGGGCGAAATGTATGGTATTTATTTTTTGCTCAGAAAAACAAAAATGCAATTAAATTAAACAGAAAACCACATTTTAAAGCAATATTACAATTATTGTTTTATGCTTAAACCCTTTTCGTCTTTGGCCCATATACTAATGGCATAATGAATTTCTTAGTGTAACTTTGAATATTTGTGATATTGACATTTATTTTTAAAAAGATGTATGTTAATCAGAACAAAGAAATGTATACAGATTTGGAACAACTGCAGAGCGAGTAAATTAAGACAGAATTTTCATTTTTGGGTGAACTGTTCCTTTAACAACAATGATTTATTTTCAACAGGGTTTTTAATGTGATGTCTAATAGTAAAGAGTGCATCCTGGGTGAAATGTGAAGTAAAGATGCTCAGTGCTCTGTTGTTTGTGTCAAATCACCGCCCATCAACAAACATTGCACTCGTTTTTCGAGTTTCAATTCATCTCTATTATTTTTTCGATATTTCTATTATTCGTATGGCTAAATACAAAAAGTTAAAAGATCTCTCCTTTTTAAAACTTGACTTAGCAAGAGACTCCAGTGACAAGGTTTATCAGATAAAAACACCCTGATCAAAGGACCAAAACACATAAGTGTTCTGCTAATTACTCTCCTATCCTGCCAAGCAATATAATCTCAAACCAATGGGAAAAAGCTTTGAGAGATTTGAACAAACACTACCTTTGTGTGAAAGAGCAGAGATGGAACTTGGTGAGCTTTCACGCTATCATTGAAAACGTGCAATACCTCTCACAAAAACGACTAAAGCTGAATAGACTACCAACAGCTTATAACCTTCAAACCTCATCAGGACATTGGAGCAGGTTGCTCTTTTCATCAGAGGAAAAAAGCTGACCAGTGATCCTTATCAGTTTGTATTCCTCCCCTGAGCTTAATCGCTTGGCTAATTCATTTGCCGAGAGGAATCCATACAGGAGCATATAAGAGCGGTCCATCTGTTCTCCATATGAGTTTAATGTGACTTCATCATACACAAGGGCTATATACGAATCCTTTGCCCTGCATCTCTTTTAATTACTATTAGGTCATTATTTCACTATACCCTTTCATCCGCACATGGTTGCACTTTGCTTGTTAAATGTTTATCACTACCAAAAACCTTCTGATCTTAAAGCATTTGATTGGTCGGCCCGCCCTCCTTTATTACTATGCAATGTATAAGTGGGGAACGCATTTGTGGAGGAAAGCACGTCTCACAGTTTACTGCTTTTCAATATTAATCGACAAACACAAAGTCAAACTTTTATCATTAATACATTAATATACAGTATTTATCTCAAAAGGTTGCTTTAACTCAAAGTTTCGTGTTGATTATTTGGTCATTTCTCTACATGCTCAATAATATGTCACCCATAATTCGAATGAGCCGTGGAAGAATAATATTGAAATGAATGAGATTTTGAATTCATTACGACTCGCATGGGGACCCGTCTAATGATTTTGTCCCGGAAAACAAACAAAATTCATTCTGAGACAACATTCTGTAAGCAAAATGTTGTCTGAAGGAGGCAACGATGTTCATTAATCTCTATTACGGAGGAGCATTTGTGTTCCCTGTGCATGTTTACAACTGAAACTATACTATAAACACATTTAAAGACGATACTGTAAAAGGGCCAAAAACTCCAATGAAATCACAGGCTGTATCTAATAAAACTGAAGCATTTACTGAGCAGTTTTAATCTGGAAATATTCGATTATAACTGAGCATGTCCTCAGTCGGTTCAGGTTATAAACCTTCACCACTTCATTCATAAAAAGATCACTTTATGTGAGTAACAGCATGTGTATAGCAGTGGTATCAGCACATTTCCAGGAAACAGACTTCAGCCCTTTCTCCATGTATCATTAGATAAGTGATGCTGTGTGATTCAGCTCTTCCGCTTTTGTCCTTTCATTGCCCTCCCATTTCTTCAGATTTAAAGAATAGCACGTAGACTATTAGGATGTATGTGTTCCTAGTTCCTTTTTCTTTAAAAGATTGGGATATAATAATGAAAAAAGCTATAATTATATACTGTATAAAGGTTTTCCTTTGATAAATGCCCATATATATAATTACTAAGATGTATAACGGGCATATGCAGACATCGTGCCAATAATATCGCAATGCTGATTTATAATATAATCCAATTTTAACAATACCGTATATCACTTCATCATAATCTTAAGAAATGTTCACTCTCAACACACCACTGCATTCTGTCATCATAATCTGCTTTTTGACCTCAACTTGACCCGTTCTCATTTTCTTTCATGAAACCATTTGTCTCGGCACCTTTCAAGAACAGCTCCCAAGTTAATGGCTTCATAAAACCGCTTGAGTTCTTGCTTTGGGCCTTTGCACACAATTGCTCGGTCACAAAATGTGTCTTCAAACCAAACATCTGCAAGCCACACAAGGACAGACATGCAGATGGGATTGTTTATAAGAACATTTCCAACTGCCTCCAAGCTGGACCTTGGCCGTTTGAAAGAAAATATATCCCCAAATTCCGCTCTCATCAGCAAGCATTACTTCGCATAGATAAGTGCTCCTAATAAACCAGACTCCTCTGTCAAAGTCAAAAGCTGTTAACGGACCGACAAACAAAGCCTTTAACCAGTAGCTTCGCTATAGAGTTAAGCGGCCATCCGGCGCAGAGTCGTTGACCTCGCACCTCCCGCGAGCTCGACACAGGTCGCTTCCTCCGCACGTGAGACACTTGCCCTTTGAAGTTTTTTACTAACCAGTCGGTGTCAACACAACAGGAGGTTGTTTTTCCGGACAACAACTGCTGACACGCCAAGCAAAGCTGTCTGATCACCGTTCATAAAGCATGTTACAAAAAAGATTGTTGCGCGGGTGACAACAACACGCACGAGCATGCGTGCATGCGTGAATGCGAGAGACAGTGCGATTTTGTAAACATTTTAACCACGAAGCCCCCCGAACTGTTGTGGAAAGCAGGGTAGTTTTTGTTTAAACTTTGCGAATGATATATTGATATATACAAAACTTGACATCAAAGTTATAATGTCACGTTATGTGAAGGATAAAGCCCATCCCATCCCCTCCCCTATAAAGTCCGCTCGGTTCACCCTTTACCTCGCTAATGTAGCGCACACACATCTTGCGCACTGCGCCCGACCTCTAAACCGAATTTACAGCGAAGCATCGAGCTGTCCGCCTTCCAAGAGATTCTTGTTTCTGGGGGAAATGCTAGAAATAGACTAATAATCATCGGAGAGTGGAGCGCAATTCATCCCAGTCCACAATATCATATCAACGGCAGTGGCCGTGCATCCCGTGACAGACACAGAAACATAACGGGACGAGATGTTGTTATAGAGATATGATTCCGTCATCTCGCAAGTTTATGCCGAGACGCGTCATTCCCAGCATTATTGAACGGGTCGGTGTTACCAGCGTCGGCAGATGAAAGCGCGTTCACGCTCTCGTGAATAAGCCCGGTTGATATGTTGAGGTAAAATATAACGTCTTTTTCCACGTACCTGAGATGTGCTCTTTCTGGGGTCCCAGAGCAGCCTGTGTTTAGTTCCTGATGTGGTGTCTGTGCTGAGCATATCTAGGGTTGTGCAGAGGAGAGGGAGAGCTCAGATGCGTCTTGCGTGGGTCGGGTGAATAGGGGAATGGTTCCTCCCAACGTGTGGGTAAACTTTTACTGACGAAACTGAAATACACCCCACCCCGTCCCATCCCATCCCATCCCATCCCATTCCACTATTACACAAACGCCTCATACTGTGTGTTATTCATGCTCGTAGAATTTGCAATCGTTTATTAATTCCCATAAGCCTACACACCCTTTTATGTTTACTAATCATTCAATCATTCTTGAAAACCTTGGTATATTTTTTATATTATATAATATTATATATTATGGTTTTTTTTCACAACCGTTGATTCAGGACAAGTTCCTGGAAAAATAGTGGGCTCAGATATTTCCTTGAAAGCTTTGCATACTTCAGTAGCACACACTTATGCACACTTACACACACTCCCCCGTACCCGCGTGTTTTCTTGGCTGACCATTCACAGATGGAAGGCTGTTCCATTTGAGCAATTCAAAAGTGCAAAAAGGCTGACGGATCTCATAATATTGACACAGATGTTAGATATAACCGAATCCACACAGAGTTTTTGGAATTGGAGTGGGTACGTGCCCGCTACACTTCTTGAACAGAAATCACCGGAGTCGATCTGTGCTTTGGTTTCCATTGAAAATACTTCACTTAAACATCTGTTTAACTCTGAAGGTCACGGGCCTCAAGCCGCTTAAATGTTTGTGATAATTCCAGCCGACTTTAAATTGCTTAGCTGCTTCTTATCTATTTCCTGTAAATCTATCCATTGTTTAGGCCTGTCTCACTTCCACTAAAGCAGATAAACATTATTAAGTAAAAGAAAAGCTTGTAGCGCCCAGTTTACCGGTGTCCATATTTCGGAACAGAAAATTGACAATACAAAGGTAAAAACTACACACGAGCATATTTTCCTTTAGGTTTGTGGGGGAGTTCCCAAATCCTTAATCTGATGGGGCACGTCAAACTTTGCAGTCTTTGCAATTCATGTGACCTCACGAAAATGATTTTTTATGCACCTGGAAACCATTATAGTCATGGAGACTTATAATAAGGCAATGAGATACATCACTATTATGTCCAATGAAAACAATACCTCAAGATTTGCGGTATAATATGAATATTTTACATCTAATGTGAATCGGTTGCTCACTGACCATAATGAAAGCCTGAAATCAGCTATCGCGTCCAATGACATATCAAGGACATTCCATCATCATGCAATAAATAAATGAGATGAAATATAGATACAGTGTTTTTCATTAATGTACTGTATATATGACACATAACTGATAACTAATTGATGAAGACGGGGCAAAAAAAAACACAAAGATAAGTGTTTTAAAGGCATATGCGTAGTGTGTGTATGAGAGCAGACGAAAGATGCTTGGCAGCCTGAAACAGAACACAAGGTAATGGGCTTTGGAGGACAATCAATCAGCTGTGATAGCTAGCATAGCTCCAGCCCCTTTGGTTCAATCATACACATACACAACTTGGCGTGGCAAACAGAGAGATTGTCTCTCACTCAAGGTTTCAATGCCTCTCGGCCAGTGTGCTTCACCTTGGACTGTCTGCTCAGCTCTGATCTGGTTCATTTGGCACTTACAGCCTGTCAACTACAAACTGTCAACTAGATTTTTTAATTGGCTTTCAGTTAATCTGTAAATAGATCAAGCGGCTCCTTCGTACAAAGCACAATTAACCTTAAACTCGAAACAAAAGCAAACAGACTCGCATCTACATAGCGCTGAGTGTTTGTGGGTTGACATACTTTGCAGTATTGTGGCTCTTTCATAAACATCTCATTATTCGGCGAGACAGAACAACACACCAAAATACAGACTTGTGGTTTTAAGAGGAAAAACTATTCGAGCTGGAAAACATTGCAGGGGTTTGCTAGTTCTTCGCTTGCATAAAATGATGTTTCCAAACATGGAGCTGAAGGAATAACCACCAGTATTCGTAGACGTATTCTTAACATTGACTAAAATCAGGCTTGGGGCTAAAGTGAACCTACAATTTAAAGCGGCTATTTTGGGCTTGTGGTCACTGGATCTGCACCATCTCTGAGCCAAATGCTGTGGAGTTATCCATTCCTCAGACTTGTTTAACCGAAACGGTTTAACGGTCTCCACGTTGATTGCAGCTGACACGTAAGTCTGTTAAATAGGAAATAGAGAAACCAGAGAGAACATTTTGGGCATATTTTGGTGTAGTGTCATTTTGAGCAATGACCGAGAATAATATGTTGTTGATCAAACTGATAGAAAAGAACAGGCTTGTTATTATCGGAAATGTTAATTTGATTTATTTCAGTCAATATGTTTATCAATAACTCCACAAAAGTCACAAACGCTACATGAATTTTGATCTTTGAGCAAATTTTCAAATTTGGCAACAGTGAAACTTATGCTGGATTGTCTATGAAAGACATTTTGTTCTTCATCTGTTTTGTTGGTATCATTTTTATCAATTTTCTCTGATGTGCTCATTGTTTTCTCCACACAAACAAAACTGAGGCTACAAGATGACAGAATGTTAGATTTTGTGTGAACCGTCACTTGAAACCATCAGAATATCTACTCTATTCTTTGTGTCTGAGAGATCCTTTGCTATATTATATTTGAGTTCTTCTAATTCCTATTGCCTTAATTCTTGTGTTATTTACAAGTCATTTATAAATTAGGCACATCAAATGTAGTCGATCTGCTGAACACAAAGAAATATATGTTTATAACCCAACAGTTCTGGGGCACGATTGACTACCATAGTAGAAAAACTACTAAACCACTACGGTAGTTAATAGTGCCCCAGAACTGTTTTGTTCCCCACATTCTTCAAAATATCTTCTTTTGTGTTCAAGACAACAAAGAAACTAATACAGGTTTGGAAAAACGTGAGGGTGAGTAAATGATGACAACATTTTCATTTTTGAGTGAACTACCCGTTAAGGTATATAGTATGTAAGTCACAGTATTGGGCAAACAAGTAATTTTGACACCATAACCAATCCTTCTTTTACACCAAATACCTCTCGAAAGAACAAATCTATGAAGTCAATAATGTTGCTTTGGCTCCCACCTGTGCTGATAAACAGCAATAGGCGTAAAAGCAGTAATGGTTCTGCCACAAAGTCGTGAGTGTATTTGTTATCAAGGGGGCTGGAGGTGGGCGTCGGCATCAGATCAGAGACTAAAGGCGGGGCTTAGTTTATATTTCCACCTCAGCTGGGGCATCTGGATATCATGAGGTAGGACAGACCACTGGTGTGGCAGAAGGGTTGTATTAAACACACGAGAACCATGTAGGACCTATACTCACCTCTGAACTGGCTGTGCGAGCAGCTGCCAGCTGTTGATGTTAGTGCTCCTGCTGATCTACTTTGATGTAAGACAAGTCCACAACCTCATACTGAGAACTTCTGTTCAAGAGAACTCCATAATGAAACACACGGTGCAGAGATGGATTCAAGTTTGCCATGATATGAAGAATATATGTAGATAAAGTCTAATTACCGACTGAAGTTTTTGTTTTAGTGTGATATGTGTGTTTTAGTGTGACAAATAGGAGAAAATTATAAAGCTGACCTAGATCCTCAGCACACTTTGTCATGTCTTGTTAAGTGTTCAGACACATTCAACTGAGAGCTGAGAGACTGATCGAAGTCCTCAGGGACCCGTCATCTGCCAGCGTGAAATTCAGTGCCAGCGCACGTTATTACGTAACTGCCATTCTACCGTGCAATCTGAAATTCTCAACTGCTGTCCTTGACTGAACATTGAGGACATGAATGTAAAAATGTTATGTGCTTGTGGAAATCAAAAAATAAACGGTCCAATTTTAGACATCATCTTTATATTCAGGAATGTCAGAACAAACATTTCCCCACATACTTCCATCTATGTCACAAAAACTTTAAAAAGTAAAAATTCTCTTATGCTAGACAGAAAAAGCAATCATCACAGTGGCGAAAGGAATCTGGAATCGGACCAACAGCCACGTGCCGGTGGCAGATTACGAAATACTTCCTGTTTTTTTAGGCTTTGTAATGCTGAGCATCTGACATCAGTTTTTTGGCCTGATGTAAGCATAGATGGTTATCAGACCTCCAGTCTGGCCAGACAACACAGCTCATCTAATATGTCCTGCACATTGTTCATAATAACATTATAGTAAAAGCCACAAAAAGGGAAATTCCCTCATGCACTTAAGATAAGTTGAGCTTTCGTGCCTCTCATTCCGATACACTTGTGAACTTTTTTAAAAGGTTTGCAGAATTCGAAAGATAAAGATAGAAAAGAGAAGATATGTACTGTAGAAGAAGACCCTTAAGCTCAGCATCATATCAAGACACATTCTTTTAAAGTTGGGTTTGTAATGTCTGGGGCAAAAGCCCAACCAAACACTTCCAAATAAGTAGGCCTAGGTATATTTCCCCCGATTACAATTCACTGGACAAACAGGTAGTCCCGGCCCAAACCTTCAGTCCAGCTCAGTCACTTAGATTAAACAAACAGTTTAAAATCTCATTTGATGTCTACTGCTGGTGTAGAAAATAAACATTGTCTCATTAAGGGATTGTTCACCCAAAATAAAAATTCGGTCATTCCAACCTGATTTCACGGGAATTCGTAACTATTTTATGAGGTGGCTTATTCGTATGAATTTGTACATTGTGAATGGTACAAAAACATATGATTACTGGAAAAAAGCAGTTCTGAAACCCCACATTTAACCCCGCCCCTAAACCTAACATCACTGGCACAAAAGCAAATCGTACTAAAGGATCATACGTGTAATTATTCACACTTATTATGTTCAAACCCTGTACATAATTCTTTCATGTGGAACACAAAGGAAGATGTTTTTGAGAAATGTCTCAGTGGTTTTGTGTCCATACAATGGAAGTCAATAGGGTCTAATGAGATTCTTCATAATATCTTTTTTTGTGTTCTTCAGAAGAATGAAAGTTATTTTGAAATGACACAAAGGTGAGTCAATGATCAAAGAATGTTTGGGTGAACTATTTTACCCTTTAAGACCAACAAACACTAAATATTTTCTAATGTAACATTGGGCAAGTTTCATAGCTTTATTTTACTCTGCATGCAATCCGCATCTCTTTTATGAGATTTTAACAAGGATTGTGCTGCTTGTGTGTGTGTGTGTGTGTGTGTGTGTGCGTGTGTGTACTCTGGTGTGTGGGTGTGGAACACCATCTTGTTTGCAATGCAGTCTGAGCCCCAACACCACTAAACTGTAAAAACACACTCACAGCCTCTCAACAGATTATTAACAAAACATACAGATGCACTTACAGAGCAGGGACTTTCCAGAAATGACTGTTTATTATAGATAATTAATTTACTTTTCTATCTATCCTCCCTACCCCTAAAACTCTTGCGATGTAGATATTCACCGAGACATTTTGGGTATTTATATCAAGCCGTTTTCATCATGGGGACCGTTAGATTCTCACCCACTCCCTTTACCCTCATCCACTTTTAGTAGACTGTGAAATACAAACATAAAGCCCCGAGACTGTGTCTGTGTGTGCTGGACTGGCGTGTGTGCGGAACTGTAATGCTATTCATCATTTATGCTACATGTACACTGCCTTATGTCTTTCTTATTTGGTGCGGCAGTATCTGTTATGAACATTAATGTAAATGTAATGCTGTAAATGTTTACTGTACTGTAAAACTGACCAAGGCTATTTGGGATTTGAGTGATGTCAGTTCTGTCTCACTCTCTTCCAACATTTAACATAAAAGAAAACAGAAACGAATAGAATAGAAAAAGGGAGTATAGGGGAAAGGAGAAGTTTACTAGATTGGGTAAAGAAGGGAATGTATTGTGAAGGACTTGCAAGCCAGGAGATACCACCATCTGGAGCATAGCAGTCTTTTTATCACATAAAACAACAGCATTCCATATTGAAGAGTGAAGAAAAATAAAGGGTGTTACTTTAAAATGTTGAAAACATACAGTTAGATGACATTTTTGTGTATTGAGTAATAGATACCATTTTAAAACACAAGGAGAGTTCCGGTCTATCCCTCTAAAAACCTTGTGGCTTTACTCATTTGTAGAAGAAGCATAAAATATTCCATCGCTTTCAGAGAAAAGGGTGTTCAAATAAAAACAGAGAGAGAAGCGGGTCCCGAGTGAACATTAAACATTCACAAAGAAGAGATCTGAAATTTTCAAAAAGGCATGACATGGCTTCATGCTTAATTTTCATCTTTATGGAGCCACTGAGTTCTTTTCCTGGAAGTGATCTTACTGTAATGCTCACCGAAGTCCACACCCAACCATCCCCTGCATCACACCCCACATGTGTGACGTATCTGTAGTGTCTGTGTGTACAGTGGGATATATAAAACCACATCTGGGATCTGATATTTTTTTCATTAAAATATGGAAAGTTAAAAATAACATCTTACAAAACAATTATGTTTTTGAAACACAGTAAAAACATTTATGAAATGGCTAACATGTAAGGGGCGCATACTAAAAATAGAAAATAAAACTTTATTTCAAAACTCACTTAAATTGTAATTCAGAGAGAATAAAAAAGTTAACTTCCGTTCTGTGTTTGGTAACACATTATTTTATATTTAATTTAAGCATCATTAATGTAATTAGTATGTAATTTATATAATTCATAATAATTGTAATATTAATAATTTTTAATTTTAATAAATACATGAAATATGGTAAAAAAAATATGTCAAATGACAGAAATAAATGCAAATTCACAAGTCAGGTGTAAAATAACATGGAAAAACATGTTGTTTTACTTTACAAAAATTGTCATTTTAGGGTACTTTTTTGTCTACCCGGATGACACATTTTTTACAGTATACCATCAAACAATTCAAAACAAAAATAGCCTTCTTCATTCAAAAAGCCACTTTATTCAGGCAGTCAGTATTGGTATGCATCACACAGAAGCAAGTTCATAATGGAATAAAAATAGGCCGTATGGTAAACAGCCCCCCACAGCTCTCATCCAGAGAGGCTTTGTGTAGAGATGTACTGCTGACTGAAATATGATGAGTTAGAGAAAGTGTGTGTGTGTGGTGGGGGGACATTTGGCTTCTCAAGGACTGTCATAACTCATAGCCCTTCTTAGAAGACCATGTCAGACATTCATTTCTCAACTACAGTGTAAAGAACAGCTGTGAGATATTTAGAAAAGGGTGTGTGAGCGAGAGGGAGATGCAGGGGAATTCAACCTCCTCAGTGTGATTTTAATCTACAATAATATAATTGCTATAAATCGTCATTGTTTTCAAATCATTCCTTTATTAATTATTTTCAATAACGCTCTTGACCACACTTTACGCCAGTAAAGTAGATAGTGGATCTGAGCTGTAAGAATATAGCCAATGTAATCAGCACCGGTGGAGTGATCGGTGGATTGTTTTGAATATGACTGAGAGGGAGAATATGTTGCTGCTCTGCTTTAAGTCCAAGTGCAACACACTGGTCTGCGGTCTGAAACCTCCTCCAGCTAAGCAAGACAGTGTAAACAATGAGGAAAGACGAAGAGCGAAGAAAAAAGACAAAGGCTCCATCCTGACACATTACCCCTTCGGCAAAGATATAAAAAGGGCAATTTTTGTTTAAAAAAAGTTGTGAAACCTTATATTTGGTGTGTGTTGAAAAGCTAGCGTGGCATGAGTTTATGGGCTTTTAGGGCAATGTCTGGTTTGGAGGAAGAAAACTATGACCTACAAACATCCATATATAGCCGCTCCAGTTTAAGTCAGACATGTATGAATTTCATTACATTAGACATGGGAATCCAAACCAAGTGTCAACTGCAAACCAATAAAACTAGAGCTTTTATAAAAAAATCTGCTTCACTCTTGCTTACATCTTTTACTAAGCAACTGGTCTCTAGGTGTTTTGTTACTAAATGTGTCAAGTCAGTTTCCCTCATATTTGCCAACCATAAAGTGTCCCAATCTTAATGCTAAACACTGTATATTCTGTAGTATTAGGACTGTCACAAAATCACATTTTTACTACACAATATTGAGGACAAAAAAACCTCAAAGCACCTATTAGCAGGCACAAATGCACAGGTCGCATTGTGGGAATGTGGCTGTTAAAACCAGTGGGATTTGGGGAAACCTTGTAAAATCTGATCTCACACGCACAGATAACAACACGAGTGGTGCTATCTCTCTCAGTTTAAACCCAACTTAATACGGCTTTCACATGGCACTGACACGCTATCTAAAGCCACGTGGATTCACAGAAGCATCAAAGCTCAGCTTCCAGACTGCTGAGCAGCAGCTAAAAGGTGGTCAGCACTGTTCTGTGGTTTACTACTGTACACCTTATCATACACCAAACATCTACTTATACAGTCATAACCTTAGTATCATCAATGATCAAAGGACATCAAATGAGATTTACTTTACTATCCGCAATGTAAGAATATTTTAGTTTTTTTAATATTTATGTTAGGAGGTCGGTGTTTGGATCCCACGAGTGAGTAGGTTGGATGCCAAGCTTATATTATAGCTTATGACTCTCTACTCCTTCAGACCCACCTGCTGGGTTGCCCAGACTACACCACAATGAGGTCCTGCCAAACTGCAGCCAGACCACCAACACACAGTCAAGCACCACTCCTGTTTAAAGCTTTTTTCCTTTTTTGTCTCTCAAAGCTCTTTCAAAGCATTATTTGCATCATTTGCGATGCTGTAAGTCTCGAAAAGCCAGACTTTTGACTTTGGCCGGGTCCACATCGAACTTTATGATGGCTATAAACTGCTGATTTACAAATGAAAATCTGTCATCTTTTGTCCATGTTGTTTAAAGTCAGGTTCACCTTAAATAGATTATTTCACAATAACAGATCTGCGAGAAAAAAATATAATTTATAACAGTTAACTAAAATTATCAGAACACTTCTGTCAATTATAATCAAGCAAACTTTGGGACTAAATATTGTTTAAAGATTGTAAATTAAATATTGATTAAAATCGTTGCCTTTGCAATAAAATGAAATATGTTTAAGATGAGGCACTAAAATTACTTATTAATATAAATTAGAATAATTTATGTTTATTTTTGAAATAGTAACATAATAAATATTCAAATGACAAAAGCACTTTATATTTTTGCTAAAAATAAAAAAATAAAAGCTAATTCAAAATATTTATACATTTATGAAAGCTGAAAACACTAATAACTCTACTAGAAGTTCTGTTCATCCAAAGTCCTTCCATGTATTTGCAAATCTCAGTTGAAAATATACCATTCTGATCATGATATCTTGCTAAAAAGTGCCTTAAAACCTTGAATATCTTTCAAAGATTTAACACCATTAAATCTGCAAAATTTGGTAATTGCAGTTATTGGTTGTTCATCACAAGCATCAAGCATTTACTGTTTCAACCTGATACTTCAAATATTACACCCAGAACTCATTTATTAAAATCCCATTGGACTGCGAAATTCAAACGATCATTGCAATGTTTGTATGCAATGTGTGTCTGGCAGGCGTGTCGTCTGAGGCTGGATCAGAATGAGAATACTACAATGAGATGAGCATTTAGAATGGATACAATGCAGCTTTGGATTAAACAATTTACAGAGACGTCGATATGTGTGTGTGACTGTGTGTGTGCACGTGCGTGTGAAAGGAGATGAGGGACAAAGAGTGACAGATTACAAGAGAAGAGAAAATAACATTAGTGAGGGACCACTAATGGTCAAAATATGTCAAAAAATATGATTCTCTACATTAACAGCTACAGAAGTTTTCCATTATCTACCGTATTCGCGTGTTTGAGTGTTTCTTTCTCAGCCCAGCCCATCTTTCCACTTCGTGAAATGACCTCACAGTAACACTCTCCCTCCCATTCTTACTCCCATCTCAACATACTCGCTGTGGGAATACCAGCCGGTAATGCCCTATGTCTGGGAATTCCTCTTTGACAAAGTGTGACCTTTACATAACCGTCAGCTATAATCGCATCCCGCAAAAAAACTTCCAGAGAATTCCCAGTTTGCCTCCAAGCCGCCGTGTTCAAATGTTGCTGCTTTGGATAGCTTGTTTGCATTCCAACAGATAACAAGCAGGAAAGTGAGATATCAGAATCCTTATCATCAACACAGATTCCAAACAAGAAAACAGAAGTCTATAAATAGAGCCAATCAGAAGACAGCGGCATAACTGCTCCTCAGCACTTGAACTGTGAGCGTTCATTTTAATACGGGAGAATAAAAAAAAGTATTTTGGCACTTTTAGATATTTTAGTGACTCTTTTAGGACTGTCAAATCGATTAATCACGATTAATTGATTCCAAAAATAAATGTTGTGTTTTTTATGTGTGTGTGCTGTGTTTATTGATGTATAACTGTGCACAAAAACATGTTTAACAAATATTTACATAAAATTAATATAAATTATTATTTTTGGTTTAATGGATTAATCGATTTGGCAGCCATTTCATACTGTTAATATAATATGAAGAGTTTATTTCCGAAAAGAGAAGAAAAATACTATTTTTATAAAAAAACAAAAACATGTTTTTATTGTGGTTCTTATTGACTTTCACAATATCTTGTGTTTTTCTTTTTTAAATACATTTACATTGTTTGGCAAAAACCATAAGTGCAATAGAACTGGTCTCAGCTACCAAAGAACACAAAGCTAAAAGTTTCTATAGAAAAATAGATAGGATTTTATAGAAAGAGTAGATAAGAGATAGGAGTCCGAACTGATCGGTCAGGTGCTGACGGAAGAGATGTTCTTTCAGCCAATTCTTAAAGATCGCTACAGAATCTGCTGATCCTGTAGCAGGCAGATCGTTCCACAAATGTGGAACCAGAGAAGGTACGTGAGAGTGATTTTTTTACCTATTTGGGATGGCACGAAAATAAATGTCAATAAATACCTTCTCTGCGTATAGAGCAAAGAAATGTTAACATTTTTTAATCGCGATTAATTGATTTGACAGCCCTTTCGTATGAGTTTATGTCTAAAGATCAGACTTTAACTTCTCATTGACTTTCACAACTTCTAACATCATGCTTGTGTTTTTCATTTAAATAAATGTCAATAAATGCCTTTGCAGAGTAAAGGTATTTAAAAAAAATGTATGGTTCATGGCATATGTGTCTAAATACATTTTTGGGCTCACTGTATATGTTATCAGAATGGATGTGCAATTGTACGATTGTTAGTTTAAGTCCAAAATCTCTCTAATAATTCATAAAGGAACCGTACATGTCCCACCCTGATTTGGAGCACTTGTAAAATGTCTGTCCCCGAGGACCACCCATTTACCCTCAGTGGTTCCAACAAAATCTAAATTTGATTGTGGCTAATTTCAATTCCTTATTTGGAATGAACCACCAGTTCCCCCCATCACTAGAACACAGAAGGGGGGTAATTACGCCTTATTTGTTAGTTTGGTTGTAAAGAAAATTCTGCATTCGATCAAAACAGAGATA
This sequence comes from Triplophysa siluroides, assembly GCA_006030095.1. Taxonomy (NCBI): domain Eukaryota; kingdom Metazoa; phylum Chordata; class Actinopteri; order Cypriniformes; family Nemacheilidae; genus Triplophysa; species Triplophysa siluroides. The sequence goes on along the minus strand of VCII01000846.1, from coordinate 4,308,963 downwards.
ACATCACAGATGTTGGGATTTATCATTCCTCCCCACCCACTCTTATCTCCACCACTATCTTTTGAAATCATGTCCTTTTGCATGGATTGTGTGTTTTATCTTTCTGTCCAGGCAGACTTGAAAAGAAGTTTGCTCCTAAAATGTTGGTTTTGGCCAAGTCGTGGATCAGTGTGAAATATATGTCATTACTAAAGCATGCAACCTACTGCCCTTAATCAAGCTGGACTCTTCACAAGCCCCACAGAAGAGGTCACACGACCCGGTGATCTCTGCATTAACCTATGAACCATTGCGGCATTCATCTCTAACCTCACTGCTTAGGTCAAGGTAAGCAGTGGAGTTACGCATGATAAAGATGTTAAAAGTTGTCTGGAGACAACACACAGGACTGTCTGTGTAACGGAGACAAACAGACTGACCCAGGTATTTTCCCCTGGAATGAAGCCATGCCTGTAACTGAACCCCCTCAGTTATTAAAACATTATTATATTTGTTTGTATAAATACACAGATATGAGAAAACAGGGAATGCCAACAAATACAATTAATAATGTACACACACATACAACATCCAGATCTGATATTATAGGATTTTTGCAGATGTTCCAAATCATAGACCGCAGCTGCAAATTTCCATTCCGTAAACCAGAAAATATCAAGGCTGTGGGTATAATAGCATTGGGGAGAAAAATGGCTAGCTTGGATGATGTGTGACATAAAATATGAACAAAATCAAACTTTTCAACACAATACAATATAACGCACAAAGCAAACCAGAAATTTATTTCAAAAAGAAAATATGAAGAATAGTGTTAAGTTTGAAATAGATTCAGGTTTTAGACGACTTTGACAACTAAGACAAACAGTATTTGTAAAAGGTCTGTGATGATATCGGATTTTCACTATTCTCACACAATATGTGTGATTCATAATCTTAAAGAATTATATTTCAGATTAGTTTGTTTTCTCTTTTTTCGGCCGATGAATCACAATCAAAATGCAATTGTAGAGGAAAGAAAGTTTTGCGGCTCTGCCGGAAAATGAAAATTCTGTCATGAGTTACTCAACCTCAAGTCGTTCGACAACCCTAGGACCTCCGTTTATTTTCAGAACATAAAATAAGATTATATACAAACCTTAATTATATAAAGTGACAAGGATATTTTTTGTGCACAAACAAACACAAATAACGACTATATTCAACAATTTCCTGACTTCCGTGTTAGCAACGCACATTCACAAGAGCCTCCGGGGTCATATGCACTGTCATCGCATCATGGTGCTCTCAAGAACGCACGTTGGAAACTAACACGGAAGTTAGAAAAATCGTTGAATATAGTCGTTATCTTTATTTGTTTGCGCACAAAAACTATCCTCGTTGGCAGAGTAACCCCGTAAAGCAAAATTTTAAACAGGTGCAGATTTATTTATGATATAATCATATGCGTCGTATTAAAACAAATTGAATAATCATGGTCTTTAATATTACGGTGAGTCGATGTGACATTTCTGATATGTTACATACATTAATACAAGGAAATAAACAAAGGCAATTCAGTACGTCAACACAAGAACAAAAAACAATTGAAATTTAGTTAGCAAATATTACAATTTAAATTTGTTACATTTTGAACATTGACTGAACATGAGAAACCAATGGGAGATTATTTAACTTTAATCTAACATTTCTAAAGCAGTATACGGCAAAAAAAACCTAAAACATTCTTAATACAACTACAACCAAGAATAACTCATAAATATAGCACAATTGACGGTTATAAGTACAAATGCTTTCTGGGAGGTCATTAGAAGCTCCAGAGAGCTGTTCACCGCACTGGACGTGACATTAATCACAGCCATGTGGTTCTGGCTGCACTGAGTAGCTTCACCAGCCAAACAAGAAAAAGAAAAAAAACACTTTCATACTTCCTTATTTCCATGGCACACGCCTATGTTTTGATTCCTTGGTCACTAGTGAGAGAAGCCCGCCCCGGAGACAGCTCATTTTAAAAGTGGTGCATTTTTGAAATTCTTGTTTCCATAATACATGTTTAATTCAAACTTTATAAATCAGATATAATTCATATACATCCCTGCCAACAGAGCAGAACGTCCGCTTAACGTATTATAGATACATCATCATAGATCATAATTCAAAACAAACCTGAGATATCATAAGACATTGTCTGAAAGTGTGAGAATATTCTATATATAATTAAACAACAAAACAAAATAGCCACAGTTTACCAGGCCTCTAAATCTGCAATGAATATATTAAAGTTATGAATAAAATATATCCCCACAATGTCAGCAGCAAATGCAGACACATAGTTTTCCCTATTTACTTAGATTTACATTAATGCTAAATAATGATGAAAATCCAATGTCTCAAGTACATCCATCAATAGGGAGGCTCTCCAACTTTATCTTTCAACATGAAAGCCTTTCCAAAGATAGCAGCAGTCATTACCAGAGAGATTGTATGTTTTCTCTGCATTTCAATGGGGTTGAAACAATAAGGGAGACCCAGTTACGTCTGCCGAATCGTGCAAATCCAAGTCCACAGTAATTATATTAACTCTAAGGGATTTTCCTCTTCTAAGTATCCATTGAAACATTTCTCTCAAGTTTAAAATCTGACCCAAGACTGCGTTCCTCTGTCACATAAATTCAGGCTCTATTTTTTAAACGTCGGAGAGCCAGAGATGAATAAAAAAGCACTCAAAGAGAGACAATGAGACACATGAGACAGACTCTGAAAACATCCAGAGATAATAAGTTTGACAGCCAAGGTGTCAGTTGAGTCTACACTGATCTTACTGACCTTTTCTCCTATAGGAAAGTCTGACAGGACTGCAGATGTGATAATATAAGCACTGTTGGACTAGACTTTGAGACCTCTCACTGACTCCGAAGGGACCTTTATAAATGGATTGTTGTCTGCGAATAAACGCCTTAATGCATCTACTGTAAATTCTGTGGAATCTCATTGCTTGCACATATGGACTTTCAACACAGCATCACTTCTCCACATCACGTCTCACTCCAATCCTCACATCTCAATCTCTCTCTTCCTTTCCCTTATTGCTTTGGTGACCTCTCCGCCACCTTCATTTGATGGCCATTCTCTGTACAGACAGTGTTGTTGGAGAAGTGGGGTGGGGGGTCCGTCTGGGCTGCTGGTGGCCCCACACCTCTGCCTCCCTCCCGACGTATGCGGAGATCGGAGGGAGGGTGGAAAATTCCAGAGCTGTAAGCTAGTTGCACTCCTGGGCTCCCTCCCTCCCAAATTAAAGGCATGTGTGGAATCTCTAGCCGAGGTTCTGACGGTGAGGAAAGATGGAGACGAGGAAAGGCAGAATGGAACAAGATGATGCACAAAAGCGTGGACGACCAGGGAAAGAGGGATGAATAAAACAGCAGTTAAAAGCAGATGAGAATCAGAGAGCGATGTTCTCCAAGGAAAGGAAGTTTGGAGGATGAAAGAGAATGAGAGCGAAGGTCTGAAGAACGAGAGAAGGGTGGAGCTGCTCCCTGGGGATAGAGGAGCACATATGCTTCCTATCCAGCAGATGCATGTGTATTTCTTCTATGCTCATTTGTAAGCCTCCATCTCTCGGCGTTTGAGCTCAGGGGGTGTGATAAAGAGAGAGGGCTCTTGAGCTCTTAGCACAGATGCAAATCGCCCAAATGCCAGTTTAATAAAAAGAAAACAAACTGGTTCAGCTTAACCTACCACACCAGTGGAGGAATCAAAACCCTGGAAGGGGGCTCACATAGAAATTTGGATTGTTCCAAACTAGTGCATCTCTCTTCTCACTACCCTGAATATAGAAAAGAAAAATATATACTGTGTGTATATATATATATATATATATATATATCTCAGTTGATATAAATCTACGACCCTTCCTTTCTATTGTAATGTAACTTTTTAACAGGAACAAAAAAGTTTGGGCAAAACTTGTTGTGATTTCAAAGAGCATCAGGGAAATCATTAAAAAATAATGAAGAAATACTTTTTGTTATTTTTATTTTAATAAACAACTTGTGAGCAAAAAATGTGCAATATCCTCAATATTTATTTTTGAACAAAGACTTTATTTTATGTATTTACGTACTTATTAATTTATGTTTACCCCCATATCAGCACTAAAGGTTATTAATGACAGACTCAGTCATGGTTTCACAATTTAACACCATAATCCCAACAAAACAAAGATCATTACACACACTAAACTCAACAATATTTATAACAATGTAAAAAATAAAATAACAGTAAAATATATTTAATTAAAATTCTTTAATTTTAGTAGCCTACTTGTTAAATCCAAGATCTTACCAGGAATGCTCTTATAAATGTCCATTCATTAAATCCCTCAATAAAAAACGCTGCCTTATATAATTAAAAGCAGGATATTCCAACAAAATATGGTTTTATAGTTAAACTAAGACTTTTCAGTTTTTTTTATTCAAGTGCTTTGTTTATTTCCAAGTTTTCATTAATAGACATTTCTAAGCAGATCTTGGCTTTTTTAGATCATAAAATTATAAAAAAAAATAAAAAATCTGATTTTAGAAACTTTATAGGCACTTTTTACTTATGGTCCACAACCAAATTTCATAAATACACACACACTTTAATCTGCATTCTTCTTTTATAGTTTCTTTATGAATTCTTAGACTATAGCTGGTTTTATCGGATGAACGTGCATAGCCTAAATTCACTTCCAGTCTGTTTTTGGTTATCGGCCTGGCTAGTGGCTGGTAATATATAACAACTGATTTTGTTGATATAATTGATATTATATTGTGTATTAATTGTCTTACATTAAATCAAAACTACGCCACGGTTATAGATTATTTGCGGAAGTCTACCAGAAGTTAAGTTTGGGCCACATAATGTTTGTTAATGTAGTTGTCCTCTGAAACCGTCTACAAGACCACAGTTCTGCTTGGCCCATGAGACAGAATATTATGTAAACTATCATTGATAATGTGTCCACAAGCATCAGACCCAGAGATGAAATGAGCTGCATTCTTGATGCTCTGTATTTGTGGCAACACTTGGATCAAATATTGGGGCTCTAATTTATTTTACGTCATTTGTAAAATACAATATTTATGTGATCACCACAAAGCGCTGGAAGAGTTCAGTTAATAATGGGTTTAGCTGCAGGTTTACAAACAAGATGACAATTATGAGAGCCTGGAGTAATTCACAACCTTTAAACGTCAATGACATCATCTCGACTCCACAGTTCTGGCCCCTTTCCCCATGGCTACTTATATATGCAATCACTGATGTTGTCTAACTATAAATATAGCACATTTTGGTCCAGTGAACTTATTTCCAAGGAACTGTTAATAATCCAGTTATTTTTGCTCCAGTGAATGACAGAAGATGAATTTAGGACACATTACTTCTTTACCACAAAAGGCATTTCCTTGGACAGGTGACCTCTGTTAGAGGTGAACACAAAACGGCTGGAGGGGAAGGATGCGGAGACCAGCTCATCGCCACAGAATAACAGCTCAACTAGTGCCAGGCCTCAGGATGCACGTGTGGAACATGTGTCAGGTGACCTCGCAGAGGTCAGCAGCATGGCTTTAAGAGGTGATCTTTGCCCTTTAAAACCATAAAGATTTGACATTAAGGTGTTTGTTTACCTAATCAGGTCAGTAGACATTCTTGTAGTTGTCAGGATCTCTCAAAGGGGAATCTAATTTTTTTGTAAACTGAACGGGAATGTTTTCACTTAGTGCTTCCTTATGTTGGTCTTTCTATTTTAGTTCATCGCTGACAGTATCAAAGACGTTGCTGTCTGTACGATATCAAGCAGACAGGGTTTTCCATTACTGCATATAAAACACTGCAGCAGACATGCCTTAACAGTAACAGTTTATTATAAAATAAACTGACCTGTGTATAAAAACACAAACACTTTCTGATGGTCATCATAGCGTTCAGTTGATGCACAAAAGATTGCAACTGCAATATATAATACGTGTGATATATAAAGTATATGATATACCTAGCTAGACAGTCATTTTGTTTCAGATGGCAATCTGAAGCACAAACAACCACAAACACAAACAAGTTCCAGAGCACAGAGAGAATGCTGGGTCCTTACACGAGGGGCGATGGGATAATGCTGCGGATCCCTAACAAAGGCTATGTTGACAGAGCGAGCATTGTCTGTGTCAGCCCACAAATACATCCACTCCAAATGAACTCAGCAGAAATAATGGGACTGGCCATCGAAAAACACCCTGTTCAGCACATGCAGTTGACCTTTTGTTATTTATCCCGGCCATTTTAATCCCACCCTTATTCCGTTCCTGCACATAAAATGTGCACAAACCTGCTATCACAACGCCTACTTTTCTATCCCTTCAAAGCTGTAATTCGTAACTTTTGCCTGTAATTCAGCATCTATGTTTGAATCAAAAAACCAGGTTACTTCATGCGGTTTTAAGTCTGATATTTCTTGCGAAATTGTACCAGACAGCTCAAATTATCATTATTTCCTGTTTATTGTTGTGAATCCGACGTCCAAATGTGTCTAATCAGATGCCAATGACAAACAGCAAACAAGCGTGGCGTGCAGTAAAAGTACTCAAAAGCACGATTCTAACCTTTATCTTCCTAAAATGGACAGACGCTTTTTTATGAATTTGAAACAGCTATAATAATAATTTTTAAAGGCTTGGACATGGAAACGGTATTTATTTCATCACAACTTTACAAGCAGAAAATAAATAAAACGTTTTTATTTTTTTGTTTTTTTAATGTACTTTATGTACTCTGCTTACCATTTCAGGGACTGTACACTTGCAAAAAAATGCAAGGTTGTTTTAACCCATTGTTTAGTCTAATTTAAACCATTGGCTGGGTTTGTCCCTTTTAACCCAACACTGGGTCAAAATAACCCATAATATATTATTCTCGTATACTATTTTGCTCATAGTTTTACCCTATTTTGTAATCAGTAGTCGAGCCCGAAAAGGTCCATTGATCGTATAGCTTTCCCATTTTGTGATGTCCTCTCATTTTCTTTCACTCTAACCCCTCCAACATTCACCTAAATCACGTTAGCAGAGAGCCCAGTTACTGCCCTGCCAAATTTAGACTTATGCCGAGTCTCTCTTAAGACTCAAATTTAATTTCAAACTGACATCAGTTCATTTACCAGCACACAGGGCCGGTCCTGTTCCAACTGTATGACAGGATGTGCTATAACTACAAAATGAATGTGGCACAACCCCAAAAAGAAGTTTTAGCAATTATGAAGAGACCCGATAAACAATACACGATTGCAGCAAATGAGCAGAAAATGATTAATTACAAACATTATTGTCAACTACAGCCACATTAAAGCATGCAGGCAATATCCGGCTTCAAGTTATCTTGTGATGGACTCAAACACTTTTTAAACTTTCAAATACAATTGACACTAAGATGAATTATAGGACGGAAGGAGTGGGAGAAATGTCCCATTAGTTCTATAAGTGAGGGGGGAACATTTTTAAAAGGTGAAAAGAGGAATAAGATCCTACCGTTGTATTACATTCTTCCAGAAATGAAATAGGAAGGAAAATAGGAGAACTGCTGCGTCTCACTAATAGATTTAACAGAGAACGATCGTTGGGTTTATAGTTCCAGGAATGGATGTCATTACATATGGATTCCCCACCACTAAAGAAACCCAAGATGCTTGGAGATGGTTGAGCTGGTTTGAGAATCAAAAGTAGATGATGTAAAATTATAATTCATACAAACCAACTGCAATCTAATCAGTTTTATGCATGTGTTATTTAACATCCTATAATAAGGCATTGAATGAGAAAAACTCACACTGCTTAACTCAAGTGACTTAACATAAATGTACTCAAGGCTAAATAAGCAAATATTTTCCCCTCTATTAGCCAGTATCAGCTCTCCCTACTGCACTTATCACGGGCACAAATGTAATCAGGCCAGGAGAGAGAGAGCTCATCTGAACAACACTTTGCATCCAGCAGTTACTGAACTCAGCACAATCTCTGACAACACTCAATGTCTATTACTCACCCTGCACAGTCAAGCCCCAAAACTTAACAGCAGCAGCTGAGCACAGCCGCATGCACAACAGGAGAAAATCTGACCTCTGCCAAGTAAGACTAAGTTGTTGAACTTTACTGAGCATTCGTGCTTCAAATAAAATACATCTGTGACATTATAGCATATATACAAATAGACCAAAAAATAAATCAATGCAACAAAATGAAAGTCTCACAGCAAAATGTTCTTGCAGGTCAAAGCGTAGACATGTACACCTTCAACTTCTGTGTGAGATATGAGCGATCTTAATGTTAAAGGGATAATGCCCCAAAACCACTATTTATGTCATCATTTATTCACCCTCATTTGAAACCTGTATGTGACCCTTTATTTTGTGTAACACAAAAGAAGATATTTTGAGAAATGTTTTCATACAATGGAAGTCAATGGGGGCCAGTGTTGTTAGGTTATCCATGTTCTTCAAAATATCTTTTAGCAGAAGAAAGAAATTCATACAGGCTTGAAATATCAAGAGGGTGCGTAAATGATGACAGAGAGAGACAGAGAGATGGCATCTAAACTCAGCTGTGTCATTCCACTGGGGTCGAATCGTGGTGCCAGCCTCAATTAAGTTTTGCTGAGGTTGAGAACTAAAACAATGGCAATTGTGGTTGTACACAGAGGCCCATTCTGATAACTCAACCTCAGTGTGTGTGCGTGTTGCAAAACGCTTGCTGAACAACAACAGGGCAGGACTTTCCAGCAGTCTACCGCACTAATGCAACTGGCTGGCTCAGTGTTTTTGACAGAGAAAACAACAGTGGGGTAAGCTTTCTCACATTCTCATCATCCGCAAGGAGCTTTGGGAAACAGAAATGGCAGGAGGGGGAAAAGCAAAGTGTCCCGTCATTGACAAGGAAAGAGCACAGGGAAGAACAGTCAATATGTTTTGGTATTACTTGACGACTGCTTGGCGAAAGTCCAGACTGTGGAGATGGGAACTGCCTACAGCAATCTGGACAATGGAGTTGAGAAGGAAAAGGAAGTTAGATTACGCCTGGTTATGAATGATACAACATGAGAAACTGAGATCATGTGTTTATATAATGACATTAGAAAAGCACGTGTAAATGCAGTATCTGCTATAAACCCGTTAAATAACACACCATCATTTTTTTAACGCCAAATAGATTAATGTCTGGAAAGGTGTAAAATAATAACAACTGGAGTATTTTATAAATAAAGGCTGTAAGATGGTACATTTCAACAGCAAAATCATCTGAAGAGGCTGTAAAAATAGCAGGTTTTGCCCAAAAATTCCACCAAAACAAAGCCAAGACCATTTTCATTTCATGTTGTTTTTCCTGCAAATCCCCCTAGTGTTTTTCAAACCCTCAAGCCACCTTCTGAAATTCTTTCAGGCTCCGGAGAGAAGCCGAGAGCCAAGAATAAGTTGGGGTAGAAGGAGAGCATACACTTTGTATATACTCAAAAGCAACCCCTCATCACTAATGAGAAATATGACCAAAGAGAACTGAACTTACAGCGTACGAAAAACTCCCCATATGACCCCATCATTTAAGGAGATAATCATTGACCGGGGCTTTGCTTATCTTGGAAGCAATGCGAAGGAATATTTGAAGTGTAACCTGAAAACGTATTAAGTTCAGTGAAAGACTACCAATCAGCTTCCTCGGAGACCAAACAAACAAGAAAGTTGAGAACACTGACATTTAAAATGTATGTACTGTATTTGGATATGATTTTTGCTTTTAAGACAGCCAGGTTCATTTATCTTCTGATCTAATTTACTTCTCAGATCTTCACTGAAAAAATGTTACACTGTGTCTACACCGGACTCGACCGCGACTCATCCAGTGTGGACAACATTTTAAATTATAATGGGTTCTATAATGCGTTTCTAATGTCTTTTGTCTTGTTGCGCCGACACGGTGTAAGAGGCAAAAGTCTTCCTGTAACTCAGCTGGTAGAGAATGGTTGTTGTGTTCATTTTCCAGTGAGCACACATACTCCTACAACATATGCATGATGTGAATGTACTGCAAATCACTTTGTATAAATGCATAAATGCAATACAAAAATCATCAATAGTTTACAATTTTTTCCTACATTGCTTCTTTGGAGATCAATTAAGAAAAAACGTAGAGGTGCAGTGTATGAAATTTAGCGGCATCTAGTGGTGAGGTTGCAAGCAGCAACCAACGGCTCACTCCACCCCTCCCTTTTGAAGAACTACAGTGGCTGACACAGGACTAAGATGTTGTCATGCTTTTGCTTCTTTGTCAGAGATAATGTATTCACGAGAGCAGTTGGTCTGTTTAGGGCTACTGTAGAAACTACATGGCGAATTTCATGCAAGGGGATCAGCGTTGTCTGCACATAGAAATATCTCATTATCAGGTAATAAAAACATAACACATCCCTATATAAGGTCTATACACCTCTGAAGACATAGTAATGTATATTATATTTGTTTTCTTTCAATAGATCCACCAAAAAAATTACACGTTGGACCTTTAATATTTTGTAACTACAATCATTAACATTAGTTTGTTTAGCAGACGCTGTTATCCATAATATGTGTGGGACAAACTAACCAATGAAGATAAAAATAGAGGTACAGTTGGGCTAATTTCCAAATGATATACTGGAAACAGTTACAATTCAGTGACCCCCAAAATGACATCATTACCATGTGATCAGCAAAAAGTCCTCAACCCTTAGATGGCTATTTGGTTAAACCAAAAACTGTCACACATACAAGCAGCTCTAATTTGTAGTCGGAAAAGGTAAATGCATTAAAATGAAATGTTTGTAATTATGAATCTTTTTAAGGGTATCCCTCATAAAATAAAACGTCTTGGACACATAGCTTGCAGTGAAATATTCCGTGTAAGTAAACAAAACCAACAACCCATAGATTTGGTTTAGAACTTAAACTGATATTTTGTATTACCTTGACTGTAACCCGTAAAGACAGTGATGAGCTTGCAGAAAAATTTTTGTAAACAGACTGAACACACACCCACAGTATAACCTCACAGTGCCCCAAAGCATTTCAGCTGTTTGGACACATCTGCCACGGCTTTGGGTGACATTACACCTGTGAAAACGCTTAAGGTTCTCATTCATGGCCCCTCTATATAACTTCCTTTAACATCCCATCCTTTTCCTGTCTCAGAGACCCCATGACCTTTCTCATTTTCTCATCCAGCATCTGAAGTTCAAGTGAAGTTTTAAAAGTGACAGTTTTGCTGTTTTGTTCTTCCTCAGACTGAAAGTTGTGAGGTTAAGAGGCACGGTTTCAACTTTACTCTCTTTGACCTGTGACCTCATCAAGTCAAGTGGTAAAACCCACATGTACACACTGACAACTACCCAGCGCTCCCATAAGAATTAACATGCTTTCATCTTCTACTATCATCTTCCCTTAGTAGTACTTGTCCTGTGATATGGGCTTAAAACACGTGCACTATTTCCACTCTGTGTGCCAACATTCTCTAACTTCTCACTGTCTGTTTCCAGCCCATTCTACCCAAACTAGCTCACTGCTTTGAAGTTCTGCACTGTTCCCATGTCCTCTTCTATCCATCTGAGAGTTAAATAAAGAAGACAGCACATAATAACATATTAAAGACACCATGTAGTCAATTGACAAGAACAGTGAAACGTTTGAGGTGTGAGATATAAAAGAGCCCATTTTATTGGCTAAAATGTATTAGTTTTGTCACAGCCAGCAACCACGATTGGCTAATTGCTAGCTGGTTGCAACTGGGGAAGTTCTAGAGAGCGTCTGATTGGACAAAAATCGGTTAAGTGCAGGATGAGTCATCAATATTTTTGCTTTGTTTTCACAATATAAAAATTATGTCAACATTTACTTTCCCGCGAGTTGTTCCAAATCTGTATAAATGTCTTTGTTCTGATGAACACAGAGAAAGATATTTGGAAGAATGCTTGTACCAAACAGTTCTTAGTTACCATTACCTGCCATAGTAAGAAACAATACAATCTAAAGTGCATTAGAACTCATTGCTTTCCTACATTCTTCAAAATATATTCTATTGTGTTCAACAGAACACAGAAATTTACACAGATCTGGAACAACTTAAGTAAATGATGACTGAATTTTCTTTTTTTGGTGAACTGTTCCTTTAAATTTAAAGAGTCGAATAACAGATGGTCCCAAATTTAACACATTTTAATTTCAAATGATGGTTCGATTAGTTACTGTTTGTACACTGGTTACAAGTAATCTTTTATTCTCCTTGTACTTTTCACTACCACATCATACACTGGTGACATGTGCCATGATGACGTCTTTCATTATGTCTCATTCAGTCATTAGGCCAATGTGTTGGTATGGCAACGTAGAGAGGATGGAGTCTGTGTGTGTGGAACTAAATTAAAACTTCACTTCTGCTCTATGAACGTCATTTACCGTTCAGAGGTTCTGCTCCACTGCTATGATTGCCGTTATCAGCCCAGCAACACAGCCATCACGCTCCATTTTCACACGAGTCAGAGACTGCAATAAACCTTTGCCCCCTACGCCATATTATGACATGTGACCTGCAAAGTTTCCCTTTCATGTAAAACACAAGTGGTATGAAAAACGAGTTTAAAGTTTCACAAAGGGAAAAACAACTTCTTGATGTTGGACCGTGTGCAAGTTTGAATATCTGTCAGACAGCCATGTAGAAATAAGCCACTCATGTTCCCCTCTTTAAGCATTTTGGTCTTTAAAGTTAAAGTTCTTCATTGCCGACTCTCAGGATGTCCTGTTCCCCGAGAAACATGATTTACGCATATCACCTCTTTTGATTGGCGCTTCCCTTCTTAGCAGCAGTGTCACCGCCTTTGATCTTTAGAGAGTCTAACAGGGTTTTTATCCTTGAACTAGCAGGTTCCAGTTTTCTCTTCCTTCGACTTTTCACCCCTGCTCCTGAAGTGACTGAAGGAAGGAGAAGAGCGGCGAACCCCCACGCTGGGACCGAATCTGCTGTTTGGTTAGAACTTCGGTTAAGAACTTCGCCCTGCTGGAGGAGCCATGCGCTTTCCCGACAAAGTACCACAAAACGTTCTAGCTGTGTTGCATTAACATTCTTGCTAATGTTTAGGGTGATTTCAAACGGGTTCTGAATGTACAAAGGGGATGTTTCCGGTTTGATTTCCTCCTTTCCCTGCCGGAAGGGTATAAAGAAATATATTTAAGCCTTGAGACACTCAAGTATACAAACACACACTGCCTGCATTCCAGTGATCTTTCTGCAACATATACATGCACGAGTAAACAAAACCATGCATTCGAGAAATGATTACATTTGGAATATTAAGATGTCAAGATGATAAGTGTGGCTTGTTCATCTTTCACTTCAGACAGCAGGTGCCGAAGTGGTGCATGCATTGTTTTTCATTTCAAAAAGAAAAATTGATATTCAGAGTAAGTAAAACACGACAGGGACAGAAAAAAAAAAAAAAAGGAAGAGAGTGTGTGAATTCTACCTTTCTAAAAAGGTTCTTAAATTGAATGATTGATTTTTTAGTCTTGGATGAAATCATGTAAACGTGGTAGGCATTAAAAGTAGAAAAAAATGCAAGATCATATGACTCATTTTAAATTAAGTAAGAAATAATAAATCGCATACAAGATAAAAAAAAGATGGTACAAAGTTAAAATTTAATATTTATAAAAAAAATTAATGACAAATGAAAAAACATGTCTGACTGTGAAAGAGACAGGACAGAGATGGATAAAATGATGTTTGAATTGACAGCTTTAATTGACTATATATCGCCCTCTGGTGGTTGTTTGCGGAAGGCCTGTGACTACGTCAGCAGTGTCTGTTGTGCGTGCATGTGTGTGACGTCAGAGGATGACTCACCTTCCTAATATTGATTGATGACTTTTTAAAGGGGAAATTGCCATAAAATTCAAAAAACTCCTGCAACAGTTTTACTGTGGATGTGAATAAAAAAGGGTTTCATTAAAATCAGAATTGAAGGTTTTACAAAACCGTCGTTACAGAAATATTTATGCATGGATAGGAAAAAACCTTTATTGCCTTATGTTGGCATGAATAATCTGTTTACTTACATAATGTATCTGTGTTATTCTGCATTGTTATCTTGCTGAGGTGACTGACAATAGTGCAGTCATTCCCTTCAATGACACACTTATCTGAAGGTCCTACAGGGAACACACACAACATAAATATAATGAGAGTGGCCTTCCATTGAGACATATTCTGTATCACTATAGTGGAGAAAGTCTCCTTGCCCCAAGCAGACTAGACAATAACTGTGTGGGTAGCCTGTCAGCTCCAAGCAGTGTCATACACCGATGCATGTCAGACCAATATACTTTATTGGGGCTGCAGTGGATGAGACAGAATTGTCTCATCAAAGCTCCTCTCTCTCAGACCCCACTATATATATATACATATAACCACGAAAAACATTAAAGGAATAGTTGACATTCAAAATGAACATTTTGTTATCACTAACTCACCCTGTTGTCATTTTAAACCTGTGGGATTTCTTTCTTCTGCAAAACACAAAAGAAGATATGAATGTTGGTAACCAAAAACCGTTGGTCCCCATTAACTTATATTGTATGGACACAAAACTAATGCAAGTCAAATGGGACCAACGTTTATCTGTTAACAACATTTTTCACAATATCTTCTTTTGTGCTTTGCCGAAGAAAGAAAGTCATACAGGTTTGAAATGACAAGAGGGTGTGTACGAAATAATGACAGAATCTTCATTTTGAAGGTCAACTATTCCTTTAAGAGACCATTTCAAAACTATTTTCAGTTTTTCTGAATTTACTATTAGTAGGTATGCGTTTAGGTAAAATTATAATTTTTGTTTCATTCTGTGAACTAACAATATTTCTCCCAAATTTCAAATAAAAGTATTGTTTCTATTTGCATTTATTTGCAGAAAATGAAAACTGGAAAAACAGGTCAAAATAACAGAAAATATGCTTTTCATTTTTTCAGATCTGAAATACGGCAAAGGAAACACGTTCATATTCACTTTTATGCAATACAACAGTAATATTTGTTCATGTAGTGTACTTAGGAAAAAAATATTTTATGTATTGATTTTTATCACAGTTTTTATGTTTCTTGTCATGCTGTCAGTCTTTCACATTGCTGTTTGATGACTTTGTCACTCCTCAGGTTTGATTTTGAAATCTTAAAATTCAACAGACGCTGGACTGGAATGGTCACAACACATCTAGAAATGCTGATTGATCATTTGAAATGGTCTCTTATTTTTCCCCCACAGCTGTATATGTATATATCTTGAGAATCTTAAAAATATATTATTCTTAAATTAAAAAAATGAAATCTATTTATGAGGAGAAACAGATAATGGAACATAATAGTACAATACACCATAGAAATATGGAGAAGCAACGCTGTTAAAGATTGTATATACCTGCCAATTCCTTCAGCTGGTCCAGGGTGGGCAATATTGGAGGACTCCTCTGCTGTAGAAAGAACAGCACCATAACCGTTAAAGAGAAGTTGGTGACCCATGCACCTGGAATACTGCTTGTGATGGCATGAACTCGAGCCCAGCACCGCACGCTGAAAACCAGTTGCCGAACACGAGGGTCCAGGGTCCCATACAGGAAAAGCAGCTCTGAGCTCTTCATGGCCACCCTGCACACAGGAGAACGTTCTATTAAATCCTGTTTCGGGTTTTGCTAAACCCATTTGAGTCTCCTTGTACTTTTCACAACACCATCATACACTGGTGACATGTGCCACGATGTCGTCTTTCATTATGTCTCATTCAGTCATTAGGCCAATGTGTTGTAATGGCAACGTAGAGAGGATGGAGTCTGTGTGTGATGGAACTAAATTAAAACTTCACTTCTGCTCTATAAACGTCATTTGCCGTTCAGAGGTTCTGCTCCACTGCTACGATCGCTGTTATCAGCCCAGCCCAGAAAACAGCAAAAAAATAATCATGAGTTCTTGAACACTCTCCTGGTCAATACTCCCACACTCAAACAAACAGACAATATGCGTCACAGCACCACATTGTTTATACATTTCAGAAAAATTCAACTACGAATAGTTAAAAAGCCATGGCCTTTTACTGTTAAAGATATTAATATAGAGAACAATGAGTAATCAAATGTCATCCACAGGTAATTTTTTCAAGAAGAACAACATGACATTAACAAATGAGTGTGAAGTGGGACTACCTGTGAAGATGAGAAGACAAGAGAACTATTTGAGAAACCTTTTTCTAGTAAAGGGCACTACACACACACACAGCCACTTATGGTAGCCTGTGTCGGCTTACAAAGACATCAGAAAAGCTAACTTTAAAAATGTTGTAAAGAAAAAGTTACAACATGGACACACTAAGGAACTGGCAAAAGCAAGTTGTCATAATGCCTCGAAAAATCTGGCTTCTATTTCTGTGTAAACACTTAATATTTTATCCTTTTATTCTGTATTAAGTTGTTGTTCTTATCCTGAGTATTACATCTGTCACAATACACTCATCAGGGACAATTAAGCACTAGGCTTCTCACTATATAAACAGCCGTGAATCCCCCTTCCAACACAAAGATCTACCCATAAGAGTTAGAATGACAAAAACACAGCAGGTTTCTGTGCGTTGCTTGTATGTCACGTTCTAAATGGAGGCATCAGGGTGACCTTTGTTTTGAGGAAGTACAAAAAAGTGTGAGATGAACTTGACTTTCTTTAATGCCCACATCACAACAGTTTAAAAATATATTAACAATTGCTTTCCATCTTAGCTCTAAAGGTCGTTTTGTCTCTTATTTTAAAATGCGGTTTGAATGTGTATAATAACACCAAATGTAATTCAGCAGATGGATACACAAATACACAAGACTATTAGCTTAGCTACGTTAGATTTGATCCAAATAAAATGTAAAAACAAAGGTGGCAAGTTTTAAACATATGTCTTTTGATAAATAAAATCTGTTACCTGTTATTTGCAGTGAGGTCACACGGAAAGCCAGAGGGTTGGTGAGCAAAGCGTACAAGAGGACATCGGGCTTGGAGAATTTTTTGGACCCCCACACATCCAGGGCCAAACTTGTCTACACATTCCCCAATGACTGAGAGGATATTTTGCGTGACAACACGCTCCGATGCCCCTCTCTTTACCTGGTACTCCAGAGACAGACCTGAGCCCTGCTTAACACATTATTTAATAATTAATCAGTTAAATTAATTTAACAATAAACTTAATTGAACTGTAAAATGTAGCTTAATATTTTTGTGTCCTAATAACAAAGGTAAAAGCAACAAATTATATAAATTCCGTCTGATTAAAAACAAATTCTACATGTTGCCAAAGTGAGACCATCACTCGACAAAAACTGACCGTTTTTTGGTTTGATGCATAGATGCCATCGAGGTCCAGAAACATGTCAAGGTCGCAACCCAATTTGCCAAAGCTGTTGACGGTGGAGCCAAAAGGCCTGATAATGCATTCTGGGAAATATGCCCCAGCTATGTCTCTGAGCAGAGAGCAGACAAGGAAGCGCAGGCTGATGTTCTCTTCTGTAAGCTGTAAGGCCTTGGTTAGACACTGTAGTTGCTCATCTATCTGTGGATGAAATAAGGAAAACATTTTTATTGTAAAACTGTATGGTTCAGTGATGGTTCGCCCCAAAAATAAAAACGTTGTCATCATTTACTCACCCTCATGTCATTTCAAACCTGCATGCCTTCCTGTCTTCCGCAAAACATAAAAGAAGATATTTTGAAGACTGTTTGTTGACCCCATTCACTTGCATTGGTTTTGTGTCCATAAAATAGAAGTGAATGGGGTCCAGTGCTGTCTGGTTACTTTCTTCAAAATATCTTCTTTCGTGTTCTGCAGAAGAAAGAAACTCATAAAGGTTTGAAAAGACAGGAGGGTGAGTTATTGATGACAGAATTTTCATTTTTGGGTGAGCTATCACTTTAAAGTCAAAACGACATTATAAACTCTGAAAACAACTTCCACTTTATAGATTATCAGCCTTTAAGAGCCTAACCATACACCTTTAAGACATGGTTTTAAGAAAAACAAATAGCTCTTGTATGCTATGTCACTTACACTGTCCTGTTCAGAAGCAGTTTGATAAGGTCGTTGATGGATGGTGGGGACTGCTCCTGGAAATTCGGTAAAGGATGACTGCCAGACCCAGATTGTTTGAGTGAAAGCAAACGGGATTTGAAGGGAACAGCAGCTTCATGTTGAACGGCTGGTATGTTTGTGCTCTCCTTCAATGACGCGATGCTCTCTGTGCTAGAGAATTCAACAACCGCATATGTTCCCTATAAACAAATACAACATTATGCTTTAAAGTATAGACATGAAAAGTTGCACATACATATTATGCAAACATACCAGTTTCGTTCAAATACTTTAAAAACACGATTAATTGGAGTTGATCTGATTTGGTAACGTTACAATAATTTCACACCGACTTACGTAGCTATTGTAGAAGAAGTGCCTGTTGATCGTGCCGTGTTTAGTGAGTTCATCTAAAAACTTATTTTCGTTGATTTTAGCCGGGCAGCTGACCAAGACCGACCGTTCAGCCTGTTCTCTTCTTTCTTCCTGAATTGCTTGAAACGACGCGCTCCCTTTTGCTTTCGGAACGAAGAAATCAAAAGAAGAAGCAAGCAGGTGAGACTATGGTTAAGACAATGCACATCATCATTTTCATTAAATACAGAAATGAAAGATGAGTTTTCGTTATGCATGTACATCTACAGAACTACACTTATACCGGCTGTGGATGCCTGTTTCACTGTGCGGGATGTCAATGCTGATGTAGACGTGGCCAATCTTTTTT
This sequence comes from Triplophysa siluroides, assembly GCA_006030095.1. Taxonomy (NCBI): domain Eukaryota; kingdom Metazoa; phylum Chordata; class Actinopteri; order Cypriniformes; family Nemacheilidae; genus Triplophysa; species Triplophysa siluroides. The sequence goes on along the minus strand of VCII01000846.1, from coordinate 4,290,041 downwards.
GTGTTTGAGGTACCACTCCATGACAAAGTTTAATAAGCTTCCCCGAGCCACTCATATGTAACCTACACACGCCGAAGGAGGCCGCCATTGTTAGAAACACGCGCATGCGCAAACATTTACTGTACGGTGGCTGCGAGGAATGCTTGCGGTTCAGTTTTGAGGAAACCCGAATGGTAAGCTGACTTCGCCTGTCACAAAGCGCATTCTTAAAAACGAATAAAGTACTTTAAGCACATAGTTTACATTTAGGACGGATTATTGTTTTCTTGATATGTATAACTGGATGTATAATACTTTCTCTTGCCCAAAAGGATCGTGAAGATGAAAGCGAATGACAGCGTTTCTTATCTTCCATGGAAGATTCTGACAGTGGCAGAACGTAAGAGATACGTGACCCGTGAATGAGAAAATACCTCTCACGAACAGAAAACGAAACCGCAGTTGACGTATGCGCAGTGCGGAGGCGCGCACCTCACGATACAGCATATGTTTGAGCGTCAGCGTACAAGAGTATCAGTGGGAACTATGGACAATCGGACAGCGTGTGCCCGGCTGTGATTCACTTATTAAAAGGTAAAAAACTACGGTCATCTTATAGATATTCAAATTAGTTTTATATGATTATTTTTGGATGTTTGTTTAATAACTGTTTAGTGTCCGTCGCTGTTAAATCGGTTAATATTGGGTCTCAAAATCTGTTGCGCTGCTTGTTTGTGTAGTAATTAACGTAGGCGCGTGCTGCTAAAAATCCTGCGCGTGTTTAAAATGTACGAAACTGTCTGGCTGCGTCATTTTAGCACAACGAAGTAACTCGCGGCTACTGAAAAGTGCAAATATTGTGTTTTTATTATTATTGAATACAAATAAGTTGCCCTTTTCTGTATTTTCAAAGCGTTTTATGTATTTTGCTTCTGGGTGTTGCTGACAACCTCACGGATGGAAAGTTAATATCCAATTTATAAGTCGATTTATAGTGGCTCATCTTTAAAAAATAAACAAATGTAAAGGTTCATTTTCTGGTAGATGTTTTGAAGGGGAAAGGAAACCGCTCATCTAGGGGTTTCCCACCCCTCTTAAACCTCCCCTCACTTGCAGGCAAAACAGAGCAAGCAAACTGATCAGGAAACATACCTGACCACACTTGTAAACACACATATGGTGCTTTCTTTGTAAACATCTGGGTGCATGCACACTATGGCACAGGTGGTGACACAGGTGCATATGTCTTTTTTCCAGAATTCAGTCAATGATGGAGTACAAGAATGAAAATGATGGAATAGAACTGCTTCTTGCTCACATGAATATTGAAGATTTCATCCAGGACGCTGATCATTTTTACCGTGTTGGCGAGGAGGTGGAATCGAGCATCTCGTTTGACGAAAGTTTCTCACAAGACGACATGGACGAGGAGACGCCTGGCATGGGAGAGTCACGTGATCTAATCTCACATGTGCAAAAACTGGGAAAGGTCCATTACGGAACGTCATCTGAACTTTTGGACTTCGTGAATATGGTTTCAAATACACCATCTTCACTCTTGGACGTGGGTGAAGAAGTGGGTGTCCTGCTAAACAAGGTACAAGCTTTTGACATATCACTGGATTCTCAAGTGAACCAACACTCTGCCCACAGAGAACACTCTGAAACCAGTAACTTTGTATTGGCACCTACTGTATTATGGCTCCTGTATGACACGCTTATTGCTCCCTAAACTCTTTGTAAGTCTGCTAAATGTCTGCTAAATGACTAAATGTAACAGTTCCTGTTGCAATATGAAGAATTGTTGGCTCAGTTAAAGCAAATTTTATTTGCATATCATACTTGTTTGACTAGTTGTTCATACTCATACTCTTATTAACTCCTTGTCTTGTTCCTGCAGACAGACATGATCATTAAGGAGGGGCATTACCGCATTGACTTGGACGTTCTTCTGTTTCCATGGAAACTAACCTATAAGCCTCAAGGGCCTGGACATGTTCCCAAAGGCTCATTTGGGAAAGTCCATTTGGCCCAAGACACTAAAACTCGTAAACGGATGGCATGCAAACTAGTAAGTCCAGGAATGCATAATTATTTATTTTATTAATCGCAACAGTTTTTTTGGTTTTGGCAAAGGTGGTTGTTTTCAAAAGTGTGTGCTTTTGTAAGTACAGGAGAAAAACTACTTTTGTACTGCAGTGTTGAAAATATTAGTTGTAATATGCACTACAAGGATTAAATGCGTGAAGTTGGTAGTAAACATGATCAAAAAAACAAACCCAGTCGACACATGATACATGTAGTTTTTCCCTAATGTCTTGCGACCATCTTATGCATCAGCATGTGTTGTTCATGTGAGGCCATAAAGATTCGTGAATAATAAAAAATAGCTCAAAAAAGAGAAATACATGCAGAAACTGGCCCCAATTTTTCAAAAAGGGAAGAACACTTTGGGGAAATAACCCAATTTCTCTTAAATGCTCCGAGGGTCAGTCGGCAGCCTGCAGTGTAGCAACAGAAACTGAGAATGGTTCTAACGTACACAGGAAACCTGAAAGAAACGCCCCTGTGGAAACACTCTGCCCACAGAGACGCAGACTTGGAGCGCAGATGTCTAGTGGCACAAGTTATTTCAGACTTATGGTTAATTTCACAGGATGCTTTTGTATTTGAAAAAAACAATGGTGTGGACTTTGACTTTTATCGACCATATCAAACCATTTTTTATGACTAATGCTTAAATCCAGAGATGAAAGTGGCTAATGCTATAAAAACAAATCATAACATACAGTACACGGAATTTCTGAAATTTATTTAAGAAAAAGATTGAATTGTATTTCATTTAAATAGATGCACTGATGTGGCGAACAGTACTGTGTTTTTTGTAATATAGTGAATATATTCGGGGAAGTGCATTCATAGATCATAAATGGAAAACATTGCAGCATTTATTCTACATACCTTAAAAACCTTTATATATTTTGTAAATGTTTGTAATGTTTTGCTTTTAACTATATATTCACTCTGGTGTTCTTGTAAAAAGATGCCATGTTTAGTGACCACATGGAATGTATAAAGCAATGCTTAATACTTTACGTTCTTTATTTTCAGATTCCTGTAGAGCATTTCAAGCCTGCTGATGTGGAAATCCAAGCCCGGTTCCGTCACGAGAACATAGCGGAGCTCTATGGGGCGCTGCTGTGGGAACAGACTGTGCACTTGTTCATGGAAGCGGGTGAAGGGGGCTCGGTTCTGGAGAAGCTGGAGAGCTGCGGTCCTATGAGAGAGTTCGAGATCATCTGGGTCACTCAGCAGGTTCTGCGTGGCTTGGAATACCTGCACTCTCACAACATTATACACCACGACATCAAACGTAAGGACTCTATAACATCATCGTAATCTTTAAGGAAATAACACTGCAGTTTCCTACCAAAAAACATTTACGTTACCTTATCTGCTCTAATGTTTCAAAACACTTTTAAGTCTTGAACCACCTGTGGGTCAACAGCAGTTCAGGACTTTTTCATTGCAACCACTGTTTTTTAACGCTTGAATACAACAGAGATGCTCTGTAGGTTAACCAGAAAACATGTTAATGTGGTCAAGAAAGGTATTCACCTTATTAACAAACCTAAAACTAGGTCACAGAGAGGAAGCTGCAGAGTTGTGACTGACAGGGGGCTGGAGAAGTGTTTTTGGCCCTTCAACGCTTAAGAACACAATTTAATGTAATCCGGTGAGGTTGTGGCCAATAACATTCTGTTGCCGTGAAGTCATACTCGAGAGCCAATCGGAACGCAGGATCGCGACTCATGACTTCTCAACTCATGTCTGGAATTTCCAGTCAGGAGAGAGACGCCAAACGTGATTGCTCACATGCATTAGTCAGCAGCCTGACAGTCTAACTACTGGTTTCAGACTCGGTAACATTGACAGGATTACTTGAAGAAAAGAGAGATAGCGGCACGATTTTGTGAAATGAATGACCAATCACAATGGCCTGCCTTGTGGTTTTTATTGGTGGTCATGACATTTGGCTGGAAAGAGAAACTTGTTACTTCTGTGAATTACGGAAGAAAGGGGGGTTTTGAGATGAAGATCTGGAGATGTGTTTTACCCATCTCATGAGTTATGTGCCTACTGTAATTCTAGAAAACAACTTGCAGCACATACAAGAAAGCACCTCTCTTGGCACTTTATCATTGCCTCAAGATGGGATTTCTTCTTTTGCAAAAAATGGTTACAGTTTAATGTACTTGCTTATGACAGCAGAAGTGTTTGATTTGTCTGACTGTAAATTCAGCACTGAAGGCATAAACTAAACTCTTCCTCTGTTCCTGCAGCTAGTAATATTGTTCTGATGTCTGCCAAAGCTGTGCTGGTGGACTTTGGGCTTACAGTACAGATGAAGGATGACATATATGTTCCCAGAGACCTACGTGGCACAGAGGCGAGTGTCTATAAAATCACTTTGCAGAAGTTTGCACACTTCAATCTTACCATGTTCTAGATTGTGTTTATATAAATATTTATTTTAGCCTTAATACAAACCAGTTCCTGGTTGTGCTATGGAAAGATGCCTTAGGAGGGAACGTCGGTGAATGAATGACTTATGGTCACATGCGTCACAATGCACATTAAAGCACACCTCAACACATTTTCTTCCTGTTGGCTCACACTCGGTCGACTACAAACTCAAAGTAGCTTTAGTATTGGCTTTTGGCCCATTTGGAAAGTCCAGCATGATTCAACCAGGATTGACAATTTCCCCTCAGATACAATACTAAAGTTGTTTACTGTGGTGCATTACATGGTGTTACATCATCAGATATTCACTAAAACAGTTTTTTTTGGTGGGAATGCACAAACGTGCATTATGGATGGCACATCGCCAGATAATCACTAGAATAATGTTTTATGCGTCAATGACCAAAAGGCACTTGGTTTCACATTTATCACTCCACACTGTGCAGCACAGTGCTGGTGTTCAATGTTTTTTATGTGGGGATGTACAAAATTGCGTTACATGGACAGGAAATGTTAAACCTTCTGAGAATTCAGTGTTATGGTGTTTGAATATGGTGTTTCTTCTATATAGATGTACATGAGCCCAGAGTTGGTTCTATGTCGGGGACACAACACAAAGACCGACATCTACAGTCTGGGAACCACGATCATACACATGCTCAGTGGCAGTCCTCCGTGGGTTAGGAGATATCCCCGAACAGCCTACCCCTCTTATCTCTACATAGTGAGTGTGCTTTCTACTTTTTGTTATTGTGTTTTAGACGTATGTATTGTTTGCATATATCTTAGCATACCATAAGTACACCTGTGTAGCTGTAACAGTAAGGTGGAGTCCCTGGTTGCAGTGAAACCTCATTATGAGACTGACTGTATAGATTGACCACAGAGCAAAACTCAGAAATGCCATGCAGCCTGATGTCACCACTTCATAACATCATATGTAGTCCTTTACTGTACAGTTTCCTTATAACCCTTTGGTCAAACTATAAGGTTGTGTAACATTTAAGTCAATGCAATAGATAATCTAAACTAATACTTCAATGCAGCATATACATATTGGCAACAAATACATTAAAATATACATTTAAAGTTATATTTAACTAACAAAGAACAATGTTCTAGATGAAACATATTAACAATGCTTTAAAAAGCGTAATTCGTTGTAAGTTCAGTTTAGTTTTTTCCTCTTTGTAAACCATAAGGCATACTTGTAACTTGTGAGCTGTCACAAGTTCTCCTTTCTATGATGAGCAATTTCCAAACTATTTTTTTTCTCTGACATCAGCAGCTTTAGCTTCCTGTGTTTTTGCACATTTTTAAGGGATAGTTCATCCAAAACATTCAAATTATTTTATCATTTATTCACCCCCATGTCATTCCAAACCTGTATGACTTTCTTGGGTCTGCAGAACACAAAGAAGATATTTTGAAAAACATTGGACCCCATTGACTTCTATTGCATGGACATAAAATCACCAACATTTTTAAATATACATGTTTTGAATGACGTGAGGGTGAATAAATAATGAAAAATGTTTTATTTTTTGGTGAACTATCCCTTTTTAAGAGTCTCTGATAAAAGCAGAATGGAATCCATGTCCTCAATTGGGTAAATGTTCAACATATTTGTATGAAAACTCAATCTGGTTTTAGTTCCCTATCTCACACCACACATCCTTTTAGTGTAAAAATTCACACAATGTCTCTTCATGGCAAATGGTGTCTCTCTAAGCTGCTTATTCTGTAAATGCATCTGTGTATGACTGCTTTTCACATTCTTGTCTCTCTGTCACCAGATCCACAAACAAGCTCCTCCTCTGGAAGACATACCAGAAAGCTGCAGCCCAGCGATGCGCAGGCTTCTGGAGCATGCACTTGACAGAGTACCCACCTGCAGAAGCTCTGCCACCGAATTACTGAACGAGGAGGCTCTCCATCCATCTCGGGAAGACCAGCCACGCTGTTGGAGCCTGGACTCTGCGCTGGAGGATGGCACACACCCACTGTTACGACAGCTCAGTCAGATTTCAGAGAGCACCCAAGGTACTTTATACAATACACACACATACAATACATCCATATTATATTGTTTAATCAGATTCTTTGAATTTCATGCTTGCGTTTAACATTTTTCAGACTCTTCCCTGTATACCGAGGACTCGGGGCATTCTAAGAAGAAAGGATCCCTTTATATTGATCTGGGTGCCTTGGCTGGTTACTACAGTCTGGTTAGGGGGCCACCAAGCAACGAGTATGGCTAGATGAGGAGGATTTCTGTGCATTTTTGTCCCCAGGAAGACTGGAGTATTTCTATCGTTTGCTTTTATAGAAATGTTCGCAATATTGTTGAGTGGAGGACAACACATCCACAAGATAAATTAGATGCTTCAAAGATCCTCAGTATTGAGGAACTTAGTGAGGAAACTGTATGATGGATTGGACAAAGCGGACATTGACTGGACAATGAGCTGGATGTCTTCTGTAATGCAACAAACATTCATATCACACCTTGAAGATGTGAAATAATGGTCATTGTTGTCATTCTTGGTTATTTGGTGCGGGCACACAATTTCATTTTCCAAAATGCACAAAAATATAATGACATCATACTGTTATGTTAAATCGAACTTGGGATGTTCGGTTGATGTTTATGGTATTTAGAGTCATCACTGTAGCTGGACTACATGAATTTATGATGTATTTGTTTATTTAGCTGAGTGCAGGGCTTGTGATTTTAATTTACATCCTAGAAAATAATGCGTTATCATTGTTTAATGTTTGACCATAGCAATGCTAGGTGTGAAATTCATATATGTAATATTAATCATAATACAAATCAACTGATATTGGCTGTATTGTATAAGCAAAGATGTTTTGATATTGTTCAATGTGATTTCATTTATGTCTGCCAGTTTAACTCCATTCAGTCATTGATTTAAATTTTGCAGACCCCATGTTACAGCTCTGAGCCTTTAAATATATTTAGCTGAGATTCCTGGTCAATGCATCCATTGTAAAGATAAGAGGTGCGCAAAAAGCACACTTCATCAAGGATTTTTCTTTTTCAGACTATGCTGGAAAACATCTCAAGTTTTTGTTCCCATGGAATGTGGTTTTGTTGAGTAGTTGCAGTGCAAGTCAATGAAACATGCACCTGGACACAAATTTTCCCATTGCTGGCAATGGAGGTTTAAAGATGAACCTTTATCAAGTTATATATAATATATCTATTAAAGAAAGTGTTTTTAATAGTGACACATATTCGTCTGTTGGCACCAAAGATTTTTTTTGTTATAACTGAACTCTTGGCCAGTGGTTCTCTATAGCTCTGTTCTGCTATTTGATGCTTATTTATCGGTTTGAAAGAGCTGATTCTCTTTGTATCATACCCTGAATAAGAATAAACACTGTTTCTATTGGCCTAATAGTACATCACTCTCTTTTTTGTTGTTCTTATAATCCATGGGATTTGTAATATTTGAATGTTTTTGTATATACATGATACACATAAAATGTCGTAACTTACTTTGATGTTTTCTTCCACAAAATAACGCTTTCCACTTTTCAAGGTTATGCTGCCAGATTACATGTTACAATTACACTACAACTTATTTGAACAAGAGGCTTCTTCAGAAATGTTCAGTCATTTTGGAAAGAACACAGAAAACACCTGTCAAAAAAGATCGTATCACCACAGATGAAAGTTACTCTATTTTGTGTGATTCATCGCTGCAAGCTTGGGGAAAACATGTTTAAACCAAGAATAATGTTTTTGAATATGAATGAACAACTATTTTTTTTTTAACATTAAAGTAATAGTTTATTTGAATTATTCATATTGTAGCTTGTTGTAAAGCCAGTATGCAGGTGTACAATTCTAATTAAAATTTTGGTTGCTGATTATGAAAAAAAAGTGTTTTTTGTTTTTTAGCAGGCAGCTTCAATTTCAGTGACAATGTTTCCTGTTAGCTTTCTCGGTGATCAGAATGGAGAAGTGCAACGCAACAACAGGTTTTCATAGATTATGCATAACCAAACAAGGAAGTGAGGACATGCTGATGCAAATAATAGAAAATGTGTATTTGTGATAACATGTTACAAATATTAACATTAACATAAATGTATATGTCGTTTTTCGATTATGAACACTGAATTTATGAACACTCCAAAGAAAACACTGGCCCCCTCACTTTGTACGCCATAGGGGTATTTACAGTTTTTCTCGATTGCTAAAACACTAAAACCCATTGGCTGAACCAAGTTCTCAGTTGCCTGAACTCATTTAGCTATTTGTGCAGTCTGTTGTCAGTACCTTACACCCTTTCACATGGTAAAACACAATATGCAGATCTCACTTAGACTTTTCGCAAAAACTCTGAACACAATCTCATTCTCAAAACCCATTCTGCACTCTAATGCACATGTCATCCATACTGGTAAACACAAGTGGCAAAAATCAAATGCTAAAAGAGAACACATGTCATTGATTGAACACAACCACTCAAAATTGATTTAACCTGTTTCAAATGATGTGACACAACCAATATAAGCCAGTTCAGAGAGCAAACAGGTTGTTGAAGGTGGGAAGGAGAAAGTCTGAGAATGGATAGAAGAAACAATGTGAGAGGACGAGGACGAGTGCGTATGCGAGGTGGGTGACGAGGAGGAAGTGGAGGAGGAGGGCAAGAAAGAGGAAGAGGGGGAGGAGGGCGAGGAAGAGGTGGAGGAGGGCAAGGAAGAGGAAGAGGAGGATGGCAAGAAAGAGGGCAAGAAGAGGAAGAAGGAGGGGAGGAAGAGGGGGGGAGGAGGGAGAGGAAGAGGGGGAGGAGGGCGAGGAAGAGGGGGAGGAGGGCAAGGAAGAGGAAGAGGAAGAGGAGGAGGGCAAGAAAGAGGAAGAGGAGGAGGAAGAACAAAAAAAATTGCAAAGCAGAGTAGTAATTTCTGATCAATTTTGAGCTATGTTTTCGTTCATCAAAAGTCAATGGAAAAATAAGCAATTTGTTTTGAGATTAAAAATGTACTTTTCCCAGAGAACTATATGTTTTGAACGATGTGTTTTCTATTTTTTGGTGCATTGTTTACTGACTGCTTGATAATGTATATCATTTTGATCACTTTGTTTATGATTTGAGAGCAGTGTTTGAGTCAGAGGTTTTGTAAATAGTGCTTGAAGATGAGGTTTTGTGTTAAATGTTTCAGAAAATGGAGCAAGGTTCCAGAAATTGTGTTTTAGCAATCGAGAAAAACTGTAAACGCGGAACATAGAAAACGTTAAATTATATATATATATATATATACCCTATATTTACAACTTTATTTTATAACACATTTTACTAATCTATATTACTCGCTAATCTACAAAAATGTGACCACTGGTCCACATTTGCTATGGCTGAAAGATGAGCGTAAGTGCTTTCATATAAATGTTTTAAATATTTTTTATAAATAGGATCTCCTTACTGCACTCATTCGTTTTCCTGCATTTGGGCCAACATGTAAAATAGGATATCACTTAATGTGAATTCCTAGATCCTATGTTTCCCAATTAAAAAACGATTCTCTGCCATCTCTCCTGTTATGTCATCGATTTGAGGGCGGCAGCAACAGCTAATCGCAACGGGAGTTCCAGAAAGGAGCAGGGCCATTGGCATTTGTTTTCACTATATTGCAGTGTCCCGCCCCCTTAGTGCCAAAAGTCAAAATCACCACGTTTACATGGACGTCAGTAATCAAATTATTTGCCTTATTCTGAGTAAGCTAATATTACGATTAAGGTGTTTACATGAGTTGCTTTAAGAATATACATTTCATGTTCCCGTTTTACATGTTACACCACATACCAATTAATGGCATACGTCATTACGTCCGTAAGCGACACTGTTCGATGTTCCCTACATCATTTCATGTATCAAAAAAACATTTCGTCTTCGTCATGGTACCACATACAGTTTTTGGTGTTTCATTTATTTTCTAGCATAGGCATCTTTCTTGTTTCTCGTTCGGACTAAAAATGTGCTGTCTTGCTTGAATTTGTTGTTTGCCGTAAAACGAAATGGCTGTCCACTGCCCTGCGTCTGTGAAACCTGTCTCAAAGTGCCGCGAAAATTCCTACGCGCTGGTAATAGTGCGATTAAGGCGTGTACATGTCTACACCGCAGTTCGATAATGCGACTAAAATACGAGTACTCCACCCGTCTTAATTCAATTACGATTATGAGTTTAGACGGATTAAGCTAATCAAAACGCTCTGTTTACATGGTCCGTTCTTAATCAGAGTATTGTCTTAATCGTATTAATATCGGATTATTGTTGTCCATGTAAACGTGTTCTCTCGTGCGTGAAGAATCCAATTCCAGATATGCTTTGATTTGGGGGTTTGTTATTTCCCCTCGCAAGTGATGGAAATAAGTGATTAAGTGCACAATCTTGGTTTTCGTGTTCAAGTTAGAGATTTGCGATTTCTACAGGTTCACATTTTACGCGCAAGCGTTTTCAGTGTGCTCGCGCAGCTATAATCTGCTTGCATGCTAGTCAAATTTCTAACGCCATAGATTGCGCGCTGTGTTTACACGCTCACGTAGTTTTGTCAAATTTCTAACGCCGTAGATTGCGCGCTGTGTTTACACGCTCACATAGTTTTGTCAAATTTCTAACGCCGTAGATTGCGCGATGTGTTAACACGCTCATGTAGTTTTGTCAAATTTCTAACGCCGTAGATTGCGCGATGTGTTTACACGCTCACGTAGTTTTGTCAAATTTCTAACGCCGTAGATTGCACGCTGTGTTTACACGCTCACGTAGTTTTGTCAAATTTCTAACGCCGTAGATTGCGCGATGTGTTAACACGCTCACGTAGTTTGTCAAATTCTAACGCCGTAGATTGCGCGATGTGTTTACACGCTCACGTAGTTTTGTCAAATTTCTAACGCCGTAGATTGCGCGCTGTGTTTACACGCTCACGTAGTTTTGTCAAATTTCTAACGCCATAGATTGCGCGCTGTGTTTACACGCTCACATAGTTTTGTCAAATTTCTAACGCCGTGCACGCTGCTACAACGAGTAACGCGTAGATTGTGGTTGTGTTTAATGTCACTGTAATTTGTAAAAACTGCCAATGTGTACATCCTAAAATCACTTTGACAAACTAATTGCAAAAGTGTGTTAATGCTTTTGTGAACTGTCAGAAGAAAAAAACAAGCAGATGGGAAGGGCACAAACAATATCAAGTATGGACATATAGATGTTGTAGATACTGCTTCTGGTACAGCGTTCCAAACGGGATATATCGCCCTCCGAAGGACTCTTCGGGTAGGGGACACCACACAAAACATTGCTCCAAATAAAGAGAAAATTAAGTTTTTTTATTCCACCTTTTCCGCGTTTATTTTAAACGGACATATTAAGAGAAACAATTGCGTTTTCTCCTCTAGAGTTTACACATTAAGAGCTTTGCTCTTCGAAGGGAGTAGGTCATGGGAATAATCACTTCTGAGCGCGGGAATAGTAGTTACCTTGTGGCCATATCTCATCATTTTGATACACAGTTCCTGAAAGTGCCCACATATGGAATACGGGGTTTTTGTACGTAAAAAATACGTAATATTTTACGACATAACAAAACTACCTCAAAGAACAACTAGAAAAGAAAACCGTGTAACCTCTTGTCTTAAATGCAGCTATAAGAATACTTTTATACAGTTTAAACTCTCTGAAGAAGTTTAGGTAGCAGTTTATTATTAGCAGTTTGAGAGCATTGTTCTTTAAAATAAATAAATAAACAAAAACCTTGATTTGAATTCTTGAATTTGACTTTTGGCTAACATTTTGTAGGCTATACATCTGTTTACTTTTTTTAATATTAAAAAATACGGTGATAAATATATTCGCATTTCGCAAATTCCCTATGGTGTATTATTGGGTTAAACTAAATAAAGATCACTGAAACTTGATCAAAGAATTTCAATTTAACACCCAACATGGCTAACTCATATCTCCACAAGGGGTCAGTATAAGACTATAAGTTCAATGCTAAGGTGCCTAAACAGGACCATATTTATTTAATTTAGATTAGATGCTTACAGTGTGCTCCAGGCCGATTTAATTTAGGACAAACCAGAACAAAATAAAAATGTGTAATAGGCCTGCAGTTGGCAACTATTTTCACACTGTTATTTCCATTGAGAATAATTATTGTCTCAAAAATATTTTACTTACAGAGAACCCCGTTGCTGCGTAACGCATATTACTTGCTACATTCATGAATTTCAATCAATGTATTACATTAATTTATAGATTCGTATCAAATCAATAGATTGCATTGTCATATTTTGGTTTCTGGAACTTTCATTAACTATTTTATTCAATGGATTTAAGAGAAATATATCAAGCGAGAGAGAGAGAGAGAGAGAGAGAGAGAGAACACTCCTCTCTCGCCCATCTACAGGACCCAGACAGATAGCCTCTGGTGTGGCACCACTAATGTTAGTGTTTGCTACTGTGTACAAAGGGCCATTCTTTACAAACACAGCAAAGTAGAGACTCACTGGCCTCTAATCTTCCCATCTCCAGACTGCACAAACACAAGATACTTATTACTTTTCATAATTCATAGTGTTTTTCTCTCAGGACAGAGTACTGTACCCCGCGGTCACTTTGTCTTAAAACATGTGCCTGTACACATATGCACTTTCACGCTTGTCTAATCAAATGTTACAGCGAATAGCTTTATTTTCCAAACGAAAATTGGATTAAAATATCCTGGTCCTGTCATACTGTAGTTTGTTCATATCTGCTTCCAGTTGTCTTACGTTATTCATGATTTTAGAATGAGGATATTTTATTCAACTTAATGTGTGCTGTTCACCATTCATTATCTTCGTTTATGTGTTGTATGAATAAATGACTTCACCGGGAAATATGTGAGGTTTATGTGGCGGCTTGTTGGCATTGTTAGCTTGTTGATTTTGTTCTCAGCTCTGTGAGTCAGGCTATGACACACTTCGGGCTATGGCACCACTTTCAGCCTGGCAATGCCATCATTCCTGGCACTGTTCATGTTTGGATAGAAGTTTGTGCGTGGCCAGAAGTTGTTGGTTCCATGTGTTTGCCCCTTCTTCTACCTCCATCCCCATTTCCAACACACAATTAATCTTTCAAACTTGAAAAATTGCTTCCAAGCATACAAGGAAAAACATTTATGAAAGGGACATTATGTGACAGCATTTAGGTGTGTTGGATGCATTGCAGCATACAGTTGCAGTGCATACGTGTTCAGTTGTGACATTTTGATGACCGTCTTAAAGGGACAGTTTACCCAAAAATCTGTCATCAATTATTCAACGTTATGCCATTCAAATGTCTTGTTTTGAACACAAAAGAAGATAATATGAGAAAAGGTTTTTCATTCAATCCATGCAATGGGTGTCAATGTGGGCCAGTGCTGTTTGGTTTCCAACATTCTTCAAAATATCTTCTTTTGTGTTTTGCAGAAGAAAGAAAGTCATACAGGTTTAAAATGACAAGAGGGTGAGTAAATGATAAAATAACTTTAATTTTAGGGTGAACTGTCCCTTTAAGTATATTTAGGTTATTAAAATCGCTCAGGCACAATTGCTGCTCCGAGAACCTTTTTCAGGAAACCTTTCATTTTTTTCAAATAAAGACCTGAAGATGGTTTTCTCTACACCGTCACAAATATCTCAGCTTCCTTGTTTTAATACTGTAAATTAAACTAAGAAATTTGCCCCGTATTCGTAGAAACATTTGCATTTATTTACAACGTCAAAAGCTTTTAACAAAAGACAAGATCTTCTCTTAGTAGCCAACCACCCACCCAAATGCAGTACACATAACCACCTCGTACCCTGTGCCATGCGCCTGGAGGGATTACAAAACAACAAAACAAACACAGAGAGACTAAACAGTTCACATTGCAAAAATGTGGTTCTTTGGCATATTTGGCATGATCATTTTGAAATATTTCAGTCATTATCTTTGGTAATGCTGAAGAGATTTTTTTCTCTTTTAACTGTCAAATACCCAAAATAGGAGGTTTATTATTGGATTCTGTATCTCTCATATATGTAAATCTTTTAATTCAACACAATTTTTCTTGGTTTCTAAGATCCAAATGTCTCCAAACAAATCCCCTCAGCCCACAAGTTCCCTTTAACATCCCTGCAGCCTGACAGGGAGCAGATTCGTGCCATGGTGGTCTTTACAAACACAAGCTAACAGTCAACTGGGTTTCCTCCACATGTATTGACTTAAGCTTACGAGACGTTACAAAACTTCAATCCATCCACTGACATTAAACCCCACCGCAGGATTCTGAGAGAAATGGGATACTCTAAACAGACATTCATCTAGCCCTCTAAGCTAACAGGAATCTTTCGCTCTCTCTCTCTCTCTTCACTCATTCACACATCCTTACAGATACATACACAGAGAGGCACAAAGGTCTCCTTTCTGTGACGGGCCGAGAGCCGAAGTTTGATGTTTAATAACTGCGGTATTTTAATGCTGTCTGTGCTGACGGTGCAGAGGATGGATAATGGCAGGGCTAAAACGCTACCTGTGGATTCCTGAGGTATTGAGTTCTAAGGCGCCGCTCGAAGGTTCGTTTACGCTCCTTCGCTGTGTGTTTCTCACCCTGCAAACATCTCAGGGCGAGAAAAGTCCTTTACGTTTTTGATCAAATTTCCTTAGATGTGCATCTAAGCAGGATTAGACGGGGAGTCAAGGAGACTGTGGCAACAAGGATCAATACAGGGCACTCTGGGTCTCATTCTTACACAAACAAACCTTTCAAGACTCACTAATATTATTCTGTTTTTATATTTATGTATCCATAAACTGGAAGTCCAATGCTATCCGTGATGTTTATATTAGGTATTACTGTGCTTCTTATATTGACAGTGTAGCAAAGAAGAGGCAGGAAATGAAAGGGGGAGGCGACACGTTGATACGTTGCAGGCCAGACTCAAACCTCCATCCCTGGAGGAGCTACAAGAACAAAAAAAATACATTGGAAATTTTATTTTTAGAACTGTGAAAATAGCTTTAAAAATGCAAAAAAAATTGATGTTTATGAGAGTGCCAAAAGAATAAAACCACAAGTTGACATTCTGTGCAATGTGCAAGCCCATAAGAAAGAAAAATCAAAGGTGAGATCTTTTTAATATCTCAATTACATCTTTTAGACATCAATAAGATTAAATTGGGAGAGAAGAGAAACATTTGTTTTAAGGAGTAATGTGGAGATTTTAGCGGCATCTAGTGGTGAGGTTGTGAATTGCAACCAACGGCTCACTCCACCCCTCCCTTTCCAAGCACTACGGTGGCTGCACATAACTAAGATGTCGTCACGTTTCACGTTTGTATTTTTATTTCTCCTCCCGCAATTTAAGGTGAAACATCTGAGACTATACTTAAATGAAACACAACAGTTACGAAAGAGGAACCTTTTCTTATGAGAGGCTTAAAGCTTCTTAGGAAATAATGTTTAAGAAGAACAATCAGCGTTAGAGAGAAAATCTGACATTTTAAGACTATACTCTTAAAAGTGAAATTAAATGAGCATCTTAAGGCTTAATGACCTTTGACCTCTCAGTAAGGAGGTGGCTTTTCATGCCTGTCAGCTGGCATGTATGCACTGAGACCAGCCAATGGGCAACCATTGTGTCTCTGTGTCCTCTGGGTTAATCCTACCAGCCCACCCACAGACCTAAACAAGTGACTACTCCTTCTTAACCAAGCACATCATAACACTGAATGTGAACCTGCAGCATGATGACATGTGTGGAATGGGATTTTGACATGACATTCCACAGTGGGTGGACCTGCCCAGACGCTACAGAAATACAAAACAAGCAACCAATAAAATATCCCGTTGCTTGTTATAGTCAGGGCTGGTTAGAAAGATGTTACTTTAGACAATGTATCCATCGCTGTCTCTTCGACTACTTTTAACTTTGTCATTAATAATTATTAGGTCAATATTTATCTCTTATTCCGTCTCCATACTGTATAATAACATTATTTCAAATATAGCCTGAAGGCCAGAGCCGTTGAGAGAGAGAGTCGTGACAACAGAAGTAAGAAAATTCATGCAGCCTGTTCCAGGAAGTTATTTTTAAATGCTTTATTTCATTTTTCATTCATTAAATGACTTACATCTTTAAATGGGTTGAAAGTTTGTCACAATCAATTTGTTAAGCCACAGCTCCACACGTTACTAGCAACTTTCGGGAACTATTGAGAGCCTCCATGAACCGCCATTGCTGTGAAAAAAAAGTCAACGGAGTTGACGCAACTCTCTCACTCAATGGCTCTGCTTAAGACTAACAACACCAGCAAAGAAAGAAAAAATGTTCGCCATGAAAAAAGGTTGAGTTTGGCAGAGCAGGAGACATCGATTTACTACCCAAGCGACTTTTGACCTTTCGCTTTTCCTACCATGTTTGCCTACGACTGTGTGCGTGTATGAGTTTGAGGCAGATGATCTCAGAGCTCTCTATCTCACTTTAACCTGTCCAATCTTTCCAGGTCTGTTTGCTCGGCCTGACATACACAACAGTGCTGGTAATGGCTAATGACCGAATGATAAACGGAGGCATGCACGCTGACACCCACAGACACAAAAATGCCTGTGGAAGACCGATGTGAAAAACCAAAGCGCAAACACACACGAGTGCAGTCTCTGTGTATCGTCTATTGTCCGAGGGGCTTCTGTTTTTCACAGAAGCATGAGAAAGTAGATGGATATGTTTACATTTGTGGCGACAACTTTAAACCCAGCAAATCTGTGGGATAATCTACAAATCTTCATGGGTCATAATATGAAATATTGAGGATATTTCAGTACAGAAGAAACAAATACAGATCCCGGCTATGCCCTTATTAAAATTACTAGTAAAGCATATACGGTATCATAATAAGGTTTTCACTATACTGATAGATCAGCTGTCAATAATTGGTGGTTTAAATACCCATCTTAAAGTTTTTAGAGCATTTTTTTATTTGTTTTTAAAGCAGTTTCCATAGTCATGTAAGTGAATTGTCACGTCCATAACTGTTCATATTTGTCATAAATGAACACATGAACATTTAAATTAAAATATTTTGTGGTATGTAAAAAACCAGCTCTTCTCCCTTTGATGAGTACCATTGTTTCTAGTTTGCACATTTTAATTCACAGAAATCCTACAAAGCTCTATCATCAGTGGTTTAGTCAAATATAAACAGATGGTTCAATATATTGGTAATGAATACATTTTCTGAGATTTTATATTTCCAGTTTTGACTGAAAATGTCACAACTCATAATGCTGGAATTGCCCTCCTGCCAAATGCATAACAGCTCTGTTTAGAATGAAACAGTTTGGTTCACTATGGGAAATGAGCATCTTTAGTTAGGATGACCCTCGGTCCTCTCATCTGAAGCTCCGTCCTCTCTTCATCTCACTTATGGAGCCAATCGGATGTAGATTTTTTTCTCCTCTATTTTTGTTGAACATGAATAGTGCCTCTGTCATTTAGCGTGGCAGAGAGAGATAGACTGTGTTTACGCCGGGTGTGTATTGAATGCCTGGAGAGATGTTTGTGTGTCAGGAGTTTTGAGGGAGTCTGTCAGTCTGGGTGCTAGAAGGGGTTCTGGGATGTCTTCTTCCTGTTGACTTCCTTATCGCCATGGAGATCCCAAATCTATGTCTCTCCGGTGTCTGACTCTTCTCCCAAGGCAGACACAAACTCACAGGAACGCGTATGAGCGCACACACGCAATCCTCCGAGGCTTGGGACGGGATGCAGGAAGCTCTTCTCCACCTCTCTTGATGGTGGCCTCTGGTAAAAGGACTTCCAGAGACTGTATGTATGTTAAAGTTCTTTGGTGGGGCCCCAGCAGTGAGCTGATCGTTTGTTTTCTGAGCCATTACTATGACAGAGTGTTTACTGAGAAAGCCAGATTACGGTTGCACTCTACACTGCTGTTAGTCCCTCAGTATAAACAACCACACCAGCCCGGCTTACTGTTAATAATGAAGAATACCTTCTCTCGATCGCTCTTTCTCCCTCCCTCTCTAATGTCTTATGTATAAAGTTGACATGAGTTGTTAAAGACTTAAGCTAATTCATACCCTACCCCTAAAAGAAACGTCTTGCAATTTTGTTTTATTTTAAATCAAAAAGTGTTTGATTTAGTTTTACTGATTGATTTTCCAATTCAAAAATGTCGTGGGAGGATGTCTCTCTATGTCCCCAAAGAAAGCTTTACTCGGATTTTGCTATGGTTACCAAGTACACACACATAGTTCATTATAATGCTCTTGAATTGCCTACATCCTTAATACTCCCCCTAGAATACGAGAGACGCTCCTTTAAATAAAGGCATTACTCGGATATGGATGCTCTTTAGCTCATCAATATAACATAATAGTTCAATAAAATAATTTCGCTTTCTTATATGTCTATAAATGATCTGTATTAATAGACAACAAAATATCATTTCAAAGTCTGCACACAATTTCCTCTTTGTTTTCTGCCAGTTGCAGTTTTTCTACAACAGTCTATTACTTTCTTGCATGATTTGTGGGAACCTCAGTCAGGATGTGTGGAAAAACAAGATTTGAACTTTTTCACATATATTTTACTTTTTCTCTTTTCACTTGAGCGTTCATCTAAAGATGTAACGGCATTCAAGATGATACACTGAATGCCTTGTGGTGGTTGAGGTGCAACCATCCCAGGTCAAAAAAGTCCTTTAAGGGACAGTTCACCCCAAAATTAAATTCTGTCATTACTTACTTACCCTCAAGTTGTTCCAAACCTGTATACATTTATTTCTTCTGCTGAACATAAATAAAAATATTTTGAAAAATGTTTGTTACCAAATAGTTATGGGGCACTTTTGGCTATCGTAGTACACATTCTTCAAAACATCTTATTTTGTGTTATACAGAATAGAGAAATGTATAAAGGTTTAAAACAACTTAAGGGTGAGAAGATGATTGCAGAATTCAATACCCTAACCCTTTCAAAATGACTCTAGTACTTTTTAAGATATACTCAAGAAGATCTAAATGTACTCAACTGTGCTATTTTGAGACACCATGAATAGAAGTACCCAAGACTATATTTTTAGTATACTAAGTATATTTAAGTACATGGAAGTGTAATTACATAAAGTGTATTTTAGTGCACTACTTTATTTTTTACCTCGGATGCCATCAAAGCCCATGCATACGCAATAAATGGAGCATGAAAGGGTACATCATTTTCAGATAAACCCTCTGTTAAAAACGTAAAAATAAAGCGAACTCAAATGGGTTGCGTTCCATGTCAGTCAATCAATCTCCAAGTGGGCGGTTCTTAAGCTGCAATAATATACACAGGTGTATGTAAGGACACTGAAGTGGAGTACAGGCAAAAAGTGATATTTTTCTGGTTTTAAAGTGGTCTAGGTTTCTGATGTTTAGATATTAATTATGACCAAACAAACGCGAGGTCAAAAACGTGCCAAGTGGCTGTTTCAAAACAAACGAGGCAATGTCAAACACATAAGAGAGCAGAGGGAGTACAGGAGAGTGGGAGAGGACGGGGAGAACATTTTGGAAAGGCAGCGTGGTAGTTTGGTGCCAGACCGGATAGCGTTCCGGATGCCGCTCCACCTGGGAAAGTGACTGAAGTGGAGCAACCCTGGAAAAATAAGGGGGGTAAATTAGGACGATAATTAAAACAGAGTGCTGACAGAAGAAGAGAAGTTCAGCCAAGAGTCTGGCACAACAAACACTGAGTGCCCTGAGATATTGGTCCAGTTTCACCACACCTATGGCTTAAGACTTCACAAGACACTCGGTGTGGAGAGTGTAAACAAAAATAAAAATATTGCTGGTGTGACGACACTTCAGTAAAGTCCGCTGGGCATTTGTTTATGGAAAACAGCTTTTCATTTGACGGGAATGACAACTGCGAGGGACTGGAGCGGTACAGATTTCAGAGCCTTGCTTTTGAATCATAATTTATGAGAACATTAACACATCAAATGAAGTACAGAAGTGTTTTTCTGGTAATTTGGATATGAAATGCCAGGTGAGGAAGTTTACCCTGCATGAAGTGTGGAAAATGCACACACACACACCAAACAATTACGTGCCGGAACACGTCGCGTCATATTATTTGCGAACCTCATCCTGACATCGACCCACGACAGCAAAGATGCATATGCATAAAGTGTTTTCAGCAAACAGAGCTGTTCTTTGTTTAGATGGTACACAGCTCAGTATTCAGTCTCCATGTGCGTCTCTGTGGCCCTCCAACTCTTTTCAGGCTTTCGTGTGGAGCAGACACTCCTCAAACACACCGGCCCACACGCATACACAAGCACAATAAACAGTGGCGCCTGTTTTCATCTTCATTTATTCCCTGACCAAAAACACACACACATGGAGTCACGCACGCACAAACACACACACACAGCCTTTCTCTTACAGGCACGAATGTTAAAATATCTTGGTTATTCATCAGCGAGGAGTCCTTGTTGGAGCATTTAAGACAAAGTAAGGATGGGTCAGTTACACGTGTCATCACAACACTTTCCTACATGCGCTCCTTTTTTTCATTACCTAGAGATCATGCCTTGAAGGAAGAGAGCCACACTGTTTACCAAGCCATCTGAACCCGGCAGGGAGAGGCGAGAGAGCAGCGCTAACATACAAAGGCCTCGTTGAAGCGAGGCGATAAAATCAGGCGGGAAAGTTGAACTCTGGATAACGTGGTGTATTAATGTCGCTTTTGATCACAGGACAGCCTGCCAAAAGCCTGCAGGATGTTTTTAAGGAAATAAATTATCCCACCGCCGTCCATCCGCGCTGCACTTAGTGTTTTTTCCAGGATCGCTAGATTAAAAGGAATCCTTCGCCAAAAATGACATTTCTGTCATCGTTTTCTCACACTGAAGGAACACAACATAGTCTTAGTACAAGTTTCCCCTAGCTTTATTTTGTTTACTCAACTCAATCACAAAAGAAGTTCCTTAAATCCACCAAACTGAAGTTTTACATTTATATTTTATTTATATTTTATTAAATGTACAAACTTTACTTAAAGCGGCCCTGCAACGGTGTTTCATGCATTCTGACTTCTTCACAATGTTAACGTGCTTAACATGGTCAACTTGTCAAAAAACGAGTTGGGCGTATTACGTAGTATTTCTGTGCTCGATACACTCCCCCAGCGATCGTACAGGTTTCGGAAAGTTATTTTCGAACATATAAAACTGTTTCGTAACATTTTTTTCTTAGTCCCTTATTGGACAATTCTCCCGGAAAAGCACGCAGCCGCAAGGAGAGCAGGAGAAGGAGCATGCGCAGACGTCATCACTTTCACTTGTAAGCAGGAGAGAGAGAGAGCATACGTTTGCAAAGTTCAGGTGTTTGTTTGTTCACTACATTTGGGTGATGAATGTTATATAAACTGTGGATATAACGCTGGATTTGGAGATCGTTTGAAACTGATATATGGAGCCGTCCCAGCGCTAAAAGATGCCGGACATGAACCGCATGCGGTGAGTGAAACTGATAATCTGAAATCTGTTTTTGTTGATAATGGGTGCACACGTGATTTGGTTAAGCCTACCCCTCCCCCGCACGCGCCGTATGTTTTCGGAAACAATGGTAAAGCTGTGTCTATCTTTTATAAATGTGATCAAACTAAATACTCTTCGAAGATACAAAGTATGCAATAGTACTCTATAGATATCAAGGTCAAGTAACTGCTCAACTGAACACAATTTAGCAGCAGCGCATTATGCACTTCGACCTGAACACACAAACCTCAATCACGGTGACAAATAAAGAACTCTTAATGAAACAGATCATTAACAGTGACAACAACAGTGGCATAAATAAAGCCAGCAAACACTAAAACTAAAAAAAAATATTAACCACTGAATTGAATAAGTTGCAAAGCATGCTGGGAGTTTTCAGATCCTTGTTGAATGTAAAATTGTTTGTTCAGTCTACACAGTTTGGCAAGTTAAACTTTTTGACAAAGCCTTTTTTTGTGTTTAGTACTAACACTCAAGTGTCTTGTGTTTGGAATGACATCTTTGTCCAAAATGTGACACTGTGTGCTGATCTTTGCAAAGCAACAAATGACGCGTAAACTTGAGTCTATAAGTCTATTTGAAGAGGGTTTGCATACTGTCTACAAACTCTACAACTTCCAAACTCTTAGTAATACAAACCTATATGAAGACCAATATGGAGTCGACCCTTAACTCGGCCCTTTTCCTCTGATGGCAACCATGGTAACAGGATGGGGCACAGAGGAAAAGAAAGTGAGTGCAGAGACAAGGAAAAGAGGTATAAAGATAGAGAGATGGGGGTTTGGGGCCGGTAATGAGTTTTAGGAGCGGCAGGAAGCGGACAGGACGAGTGTCTCCAAGAGACTCGTTTAATGCAGAACAGAGGAAGTTTTGTACATGTTTCAGAAGAACGTTTTGGTGTTTCCACTTCCTGTCTCTCTCTCAGTGAGAAGGTGGCCAGTGATGATTTGGCTCATTCTTCTGCTGTGATTAGAGCTGTTTTATTCCAAATGCATTTCACAGCGGTTACTGCCCGAGAAACACGTAATGAGCATTTCATATGCTCCCGTCACTTTAAATGAACTGAATGTAAATTCATGCTGTATCTTAGCGGGTGTAGTTTAAGCGGTCTGAATCAAACTGAAATGAGAGATGCGAAACATTCAAAGAAAACCACTATTCCCATGTCATGGGAGAGTTTGGTCAGGGGTGACTCTCGCAGCAGGAAGTTAATTTATTAGATCTACTTTCTTAAGACGCCAGGGGTGAAAATAGATTAAAGCCCACCCTGCTGAGTAAGACGGAGAGGGGAGGAGAGTGTGTATGTGAAGGAGATGAAGTTTTAAATGTACAATAACTATCTGATTTCTGTGTTTCAGATAAAACATCTAAAAATATGTATGAAAAGTATGAAAAACCTGAAACTAAAATATTCCCTAAAATATGCAACTAGGATGCTGAAAAAGAATAATAATGTCTTTACTTCCCAGCACGGCAGAGTCGCTGGGGGGGACAACCAGGAATGTTGTCCTAGACCCTGTGATAGGAGGGGGTCACTATGGTCCATAACCTACATATCAAAAATAGGGAAAACATTTAATGTATTTGAAAAACTATTTAACCTAATCATATATTTTTATTATCATGCAGTATATATATAACATTTTTGTTATTTACACTTAAAATAAGGTACCTGGAACATATAATTAGCAATTTTGTTTTAAAGATGGTTAGATATTTTTACTGGAAAACAAGCCAAAACACTGATTAAGAAAATTCTACAATATTTTCTACAATACAGATATATTGGTAACACTTTACTAATGATGTGTTTGTTAACAATTAGGTAATGGTCCAGGTTATGAAATGTAGCGACTTCTAGTGGTGAGGTTGCGAATTGCAACCAATGGCTCACTCCAAGCCTTCCCCCCTCCCTTTCGAACCACTACGGTGGTTAACAAATACAATCGTATTGTAGTGTTACAGATTTACTCCATAATAGTTTACAACTCAAAATCATGCCTCACATTTATCCTATGCTGGAGAATGAAATGCAGAGGAGGAAATGAACTGTGTCGGGGAAATGAAGAGGTCTTAAATAAACTGAAAGACAGGGAGGATACGGGATGGACTCACTGATGCTGCGACACAAATGTGGGTTTTGCTTCCTCTATCAAAGGAAAAGAAGTCAGTCTGTTGTGTTGATGCATCAGACTGGCACCAGCAGATAAAAGAGATTTTATCCAAATAGTACAAAGAGGACAGAAAGGGCAGCCTGACAATGAGTTGCTGTACTCTGACTCCATTTACCTATTCATCTATTGATCTATTCATCAGATGCCCTCTCGTTTTTGGTCAGAGCTCAATATGGTCCTTGCTGGCGCACGTTGCCAGATGCTCTGCATCAGTGCTCTATAGATGGCCTATAACAGCACCAGATCTTAACTGATGTACCGATCAAAGGACGGCTGCCAACCGTGAAACAAGACGAAAGGTTGCCCAACACTGTTGACCATCTAGTTCATGATCCCTGGCACTAGGTGAAAGGACAATGCGTTTTATTACATGTGTTCTGTAAACAGACTAAACCAAGAGAAAGAAAGAAACAACAGACAATAAACGATAGAATAAAGATTGTTTAAGCATATATTAAGAAAAACGCACACCAAAATACATGTTTGAAAGCTTTCTGTCCACATCCCTCTCGGATTTCACTCTTTTTCTTTTCATATACCCCGCCAGCTTTATCGCTGTTCTCGGGGCAGGATCCAGTCTTTCTTCTTTCTTCTCTTCAAAAGCTCCCGACTGTCCAATCTCTCCAGTTATCTTTCTCTTCCTCTTTCTTTTTCGCTCCCTCACTTCCCCTGGTGGTCTGCATGTTGGCAGACCGCGGGAGGCAGATGACTCTTCCCTCTTTGAAATGAGAGCGAGAAAGCGAGGTAGAGAAAGAGAGAGAGTCAACAGCTTAGACATCAAACGCAGCAAAGTCACGACAAAGGACATTTAGGAAAGAACTTTTGATCTGTCCCACGCTGCACCTCCCTCTGCCCTTTTTAAACCTGCCTATTAAAAGTGTAACTAGAACCAGGTTTGTTGGCACAGGAGGAAACATGTTTGGGCTACGATTACTCCGGTTAGGTCAAAGGTCACTGAATGGGTCTTGTTAGGTACATGGGGACTGTAATGGAGTTTACTCTGTGAATTTTTTAAAAAGACAAACAGATTTGAAGCACATTTGGAACGGGCAAGTTTTTACCCTGTGTACAATCATAAACCTCTGATTAGGTTTAGACGGTATGTAGAGTCTCTTTACATTATCTGTGGTGATTTAGTATAAAATGTGGAATGAATTTAAAGACGGCTAAATAAGTTCAAGTCACCGGATTTTTTTTTTTTTTGACATATTGTATTCTGAGTTAAACAACTTTCTGGGATGAAAAAATAGGGTGGGACTTGTTTTCATTCTTTGGGAATTGCTTAGATCATTGTAAGTTAGAAACCTGGCCCATTGACCTGGTCAAAATGGTCCCACACCCATACAGGCTAATGGCCAAAGTACGCTTCACTTTTTACGTGTACATGATGCAAATTTTGTTATCTGAATAGTAGGTGCAAGCTATACGCGCACCATCAGGTTTTTGTAGCCGCACGTATACATTTTTTGGGGGCAGAAATGACTTTATCCACAAGGTGGCAACTGTACCCTGGGGTCCGGCACTTTCATCATCTCCTCATTTCATTATTCACTACATTACCCAGAAACCATTGCACGGACTCATTTACTACTGATCATTCTCACCTGTGTGTAGTTATCTTGTTACCTGTGTCTATATAAGCCTGGTTCAGTCATCCTGTCATTGCTCAGTCTTTCATGTATTCTTACTTCTGCATTTCCGAGTGTTGTCTCGTTTCGTGTACCGCTGTTGTTTGCCCTGACCATTGCCTGATCTCTTATTTATGATTGTTTTCTGCCTGCCAAGACCTCAGCCTGATCTGTTTTTGGATTAATAAAGCTGCGTTTAGAACTTCCCCTTTTCGCCTCGAAGCAATGCGTAACAGCATCAACAGGCAATGGCCAATAAGGAGGTTCAACCAACACCAAGTTAAAATGTGAACTCTAAGTTGATTAGTTAAGCGCATGCACCACGACGATGCAAAGCCATGATCAATGGAGCCCCGATATTACGACTCACCATGGCAACGGCACCAAAAAAAACATCCCTATGAATTAATGCAGCCTCTATAAAAGCACATATGACATTTTAGTCACTGAGATGATCTGTGTGATCAAAACGTGTGCCATGAATTACTGTATTAAATAAATGAATCAATGAGTGCACCACTTGCGCTTTAAAATATGGGAGGAGATCGAAAGAAACTGAAAGAAAGAAACCTGCTCCCTACCAGGTTAGGTTCACAGAGTAAGTTACTATGGTTACTGAGTAGAAGTTACCTCTCTTTTAGAAATGGGCTTGATTTTCCCGGTTTCTCAGGTTTGACCTCGCATTCTGAAATGGAAAACCCAGAGTTTCCCTCATTTCAGGGTTAAAACCTCCTTTCTGAAACATATTTTGATATGGGCAGTTTAGAGATGCCAAAAAGCCTAAAGGGGCCTAGCTTTGAGAGGTTAAGGAGGTACACATATTGGGAGCCTTCAAAGCTGGTTGGATGATTCATTTTTCAACCCCAATTCAACCAATGTTTTCCATTCTCTGTTTCGGGGATTCTGAGATTGAAGGAATATTTTCCATCCGAGAGAAGACTGGATGCTATTTGATTGTTTTTGGGGACTTTCAATTTTGTTTGGACAATACTCTTTAGCTTTCCTCTGGGACACTCCACATTGAACATTACAAGAGACTCAAGTTGATTGTATGAATTGTCAACTCCCACACTGTGACCTCTCACACGTTTAAGAAGTTTGATTTCCATTTAATATGTGTTTCATTGGAAGAGATGTTTAAATGTTTATGTTTTATGAGCATTTTTGGCTGAAGACTACAGTATGATGATTACATGGTGTTTCCTTTTGATGAATTTCTCTAAATACAGCCGAGTCCTTGAACTCTGTGATGATGAAGTGACTTTATTGTATACAAGTTGAGTCAAAATTTGTTACACACTAGGCGTCATTGTCCACAGGCGTGTTGCTTGTGTAACCAAGACAAGAACTGAAGAAGCGGTTTGTTGTGTACGCTGTCTGAGAAGCATTTAGCAGTCATAGCGACAAGTAAACAGTCACTTTTGCAGCTTGAGTTGTGAAATACAGAAAAACACATAATTTTTTTTGGACAATTATCTCGGAAATGCCTATGAGTAAACACGACACTAAAGCTGAGTTTTTTTACTCTGAAGGGAGGGGGTTCAAGCAGACCAATCACAGCGCTTGCGTTCCACGTTGCATTTTTGGAGAGGTGCGCGTCAGGCTACGGCGTAGAGTACTCGTCTCTGCGTAGGCTACGCCGTAGTTACCACGTACACATGACCCAACTATAAACTGGGTATAATTCCCCACCCCGATCTGCCCAGATAAGGGTGTGGATTTTGCCATAACACTTGGATGTAGGCGGGGACACGTGGGCCGGGCCTACTTGGTAAGAACCCGAAGTGTTCACGTATGAGTCAAATGAAGTATACTTGGCAAGCCTGTGTTAGACTGCGCATACCCTCGCATACGCACAATAAAGCATACTTTCGACCCAAGACATTAACTCATGAAAGATTATGAGCACAAATAATTCTACAAAACGTATGACTCGCATGGATGAGTCATTTTTAATAAGCACTGTAATATTGCACACAATAATAAGAATTGCGATTTCATCGTGACTTAAAATGTAGCTAATAGTACTACATTCTTGTTTGCAACTGAAAGCACTTTTAAATTAGCGAAATACTTGACAAATAAACAGGTTGGATGATATGTGCAAGTCAATGGCGAAAACTGCAATGCTTCAATACAGGGGCGAATATTTAGCGCAGTCGGCGTCGATTCAGCATTGGCCTGCCTGTGAGCTATGAACACATCGAGCTGTACGTGATTTCGTTGAACCAATGTTTTGTTAATCTCACAAAATGACCCAAGTCTACACAGTCACTGGCACAGTCGGAGAGATGGAGATAATCGGTGGGAGAGACATGTTGATCTCTTTCATTCTGGCACTGGAGAGAGGGAACAAAGGAGAGAGGGAACAAAGGACAGAGGTCAAAGGTGAAACCTGCAGGCCTCAAAAGAGTATGAGACAAAACATACAAACACACATACGAACGCACACAAAATTACAGCCTAAAACAAACACGTAGGGAAAACAAAAGCGCCCACGTAAATAAGTGCATGTGCATTTTATTAAGTATAAAAATCTGTTTGCAGTTTGTTGAGCAACAGAACGTACTGTACATCACAATGTACAAACTGGATCGAGTGAACTATAAAAATGGACCAACAATACTAACTATTAAGTGAAGCAATTGTTCCCTTGAGCCATTTATATTTTTAAATAAAGGATATGATCACAAATGTGAAGGATGTGATTCTTGAGTTCGACTTGATGATTTAGTAATCTGATCCATTAGAATAAAACCCATGACCCATGTTAGCATCATGCTCTACCAACTGGGCTACAGGAATAACTTTAGGATGAACTAACCCTTTAAGCAACTAAGGAGAGTTGAGGGAGTAGAGGAAGTCATTTGTCCATATATAATTGACATTGCTTTATATGACAACGAAGAGCCTTATAAACAAACATAGAGATTAAAGAGACCGATGGCTAATTCAAACGATGCTAAAAGCCCTGTGAAA
Source organism: Triplophysa siluroides (assembly GCA_006030095.1). Taxonomy (NCBI): domain Eukaryota; kingdom Metazoa; phylum Chordata; class Actinopteri; order Cypriniformes; family Nemacheilidae; genus Triplophysa; species Triplophysa siluroides. The sequence goes on along the minus strand of VCII01000846.1, from coordinate 4,261,153 downwards.
GAATAAACCACACCAATAAACGTCATCGCTTTAAGAGCTGCCACAAACAAACGCTCAAGGACAGTTGGGTTTTGTTTACTTTCCGCCTAGCACATGTGTGTGTCTTTAAGTGTTTGCGTTCATGTCTTTGTGTGTGTAAGCCTTCATTCTTAAACTTTCAGGGCACATGTCTCTACAGGGTGTGTCACGAGCATGTAATCTTGGGAGAGTGCTCATAAAATGTCCTAAAACCTTTCAAAGGGTCAGTGTTTGAGTGGGTCCATGTGTTTGTTTAGACTTCTTTGTGTGCGATTTATGCTCTTTGAGGTCTTAGGCGTTATGTAATGTGTTTTCTGCAACTTATTAGGGCTTTTCGTTGATGTTCGTGCGTGTGTTCTTGTGTATTTGTCACATAGCAACCTGATGCTCGTGTTCGATTTGGACGGAAATGTTACTACCTTGGCGAAGTCTTTACTTGACTTTAATACACTGTAAAAAGCCCTTTGCATCACTGGATTTCAAGAGCACTGATTGGCCGAACAGTATGTTTATATTTAAAATGTACATATGCATTCACTTACAAAAAAAAGTATATGGGAATGTACTGGAAGACATAAGTCAATAAATTAAATATTACACTTCAAATATATTGGACCAAGTGCTTTTGTATATATATATTTTCATATATTTCAATACACTGAAAGTTTCAATTCCTTGTGGAATATTCAATATATTGCCATATTTTAATAATGTATTATTCTATGTGTTATTATGCTAAACATATACTATCGCTGCTGTCTTTCTGAAACCTTGTATCTCCATATTTCAAGATTGTCATACATATTTTTTGTCATGAATCATTATTATTTTTCACCCTTTATGTTTGTCACTGGGCCAATAAAATCTGAACCACAGGAACACTATATGACAGCGTGCAAAGGTGATTTTCATCTCGAGCTGTATCCAGGGTTGCCAGGTCTGTTTTTTCAGTGAAATTTTATTTTAAACTGTTACCGTCGGTTGATTTTTTTATTCTGCAGTTAAAAGGTATGGATTTTATTCATCAATCATTCTTAGGTTTAAAGTTATTCATAAAAACAGGGTATGTTTATAATGACTAATATACAGTTCTTTTCAACAAGAAATTGTGTCTAATACATAACAGTTATGCTAAAATATGTATATTAGGTATAAAAGTGTGTTATTTAGTTGTGGTATTTGAGCTGGGGTCACTGGCTGGTTTAGGGAGTATCAGCCAGACTTTCCAGATCTTCTACACCACCAAATAACACAGTAGTGCAGCCAGCTAAGCGTCTGTTAAGATGCATGTGTCAATAAAACAAATCTGTTATCTGTGGAAAGAGTTTGTACTTTATTGAATATGTATTGTGTGCCTGTGGATGTTTTAAATGCACTTACTTCCCCAAACCTATGGGTGGCACAAAGATCACCTGTACGCTGCAGTGACTGTGTGATTTATGCATGCAAAAGGATTACATTCTCACTCTGGACTTTATCCAGTGTTTCCTGCCAAACTCTCCCGGTCAATCACAATCAGACTAATGGCATGAAGTTTATCAGAGAAGGGTGAACTTTGACCTTTAAACCCTAAACCAGACTCAGGACAGGGTGAGGTAACAGTAACTTAACACATATACATAACACACACGCACTTAATTGAATAGTGAATACAGCAAAGATCAAGAGTGTCACTACAGAAGAGAATAAAAGCACGGTATGACCAACCACAGAGAAGACAAAGAGAACTCTGAAGCAGGTAAACCAAGACATCTGCTGACACATGGGATGAAACAGTGTCATCCATATGATATCTCGCTCTCTGTCTGTCATGTTCGCTGCTCAGTTTTTCTATCTCACTTTCTTTCTGTTATCAAAGCGACATTGCTTTGGCTAATCAGCTACTTCTTTGATCCCTGTCGGTCAGGACCCCTGGGGACTCTACGATGCCCTTTTATCTGCCTGACTACAGGATCCTTTCAGAGAGAAGAGCGATAATCTGATTAACTGTAATACTTATCCTAGAAAGAGAGAATAAAAGAAAAAAAGAAAATGGGGAGAGACACAGACATGAAGAGGGCACAGGAGAGAGAGAGATTGTTGGGGTGGGTGGTTGGGGACGGTCACACTACTGTATGCATTTTCACTTTCAAAGCCATCCTAAAACAGAAGCTGTGACCATATCTGCTTTAGTTCTCTGTGAATCGAAGACAGCATCAGTGCAGCCTTAACAAAACTTCAACGTAATAAGATAAGATAAAAACATTTCGCAATAGTAAAGAGACAGTATCCATCACTTCCTGAACAAATTAAACCAAGAAAAATAGTCAAAAAAAGTAAAACATTTGGACAACAGTAAAAGAGACATAACTGATAACTCACTGATAAAATAAAATCAAGTAAAAAAACAAAATATGATTAAATAAATAAAGTAAAAAAAAAAGATAAATCACATTTTGACAATAGTAAAAGAGACAGTACACATCACTTCCAAATAAAATAAAGTAAAAATCTAATTTGGACAATAGTAAAAGAGACAGTACCCATATCTTCTTGATAAAATAAAATACAATGGAATCAAGTAAAAAGGTAAATTAAATAAGTCAAGTCAAGTAAATAGTTTTTAATGAAAATCACAGGTGGACATTAGTTAAAGAGACTTTACCCTTTACTTCCAAATAAAATAAAATAAAAATCTAATTTTGACAATAGTAAAAGAGACAGTACCCATATCTTCTAGATAAAATAAAATACAATGAAATCAAGTAAAAAGGTAAATGAGTAAAGTCAAGTAAATTGTTTTAATGAAAATCACAGGTGGAATTTGGTTAAAGAGACTTTACCCTTCACTTCCAAATACAATAAAATAAAATAATCACATTTGTACAATATTAAATAAGACAGTAGCCATTACCTTCTGAACAAATAAAATAAAAAATAAAATAAAAGCAATTTACATTTGGACAACATATTAAAACAGACAGTATCACTCCCTGAAAGAGTCATTTTCAGGTAAGTTGACAAAACTAGGTCAAGACACACAAATAATTGCATATAATAAACACTCACAAACACAAAGAATGCTTTTGTGATCACACACATGCAGATGGAAATATGCTGAGCCAAACTTCTCCCTGTAGTGCGTATAACAAACTGGCCTACTTCTACTGCTGTTTGTTTTCAGGGTAATTAGTTTGGACGGACAATGATGCTCTACCTACTCCAAACCCCCAGAAAATCATGACCTTCCCCTGCTTGTGCCAAGAACACCCTCAGACAGCTCTCTCTCTGTCTCTCTCAACCAGTGGACAAACCGAGGCAGAAACCAAGTGCAAGAAATTCAAGAAATGGAGAGCAGGGAGAGTGATAAAGAGGAAAAGAGAGAACAGGTCTAGACCTGGCCTGTGTTAAGTCAGCAGATGCAATTAGATACGGCCCTTAACCAGGAGAACAATCGAAACACTCACTTACTTTAAAAGTACACTTGCACTTAGATTTTTTTTATCTTGTGCTGGCTGATATGGCCGCTGCCTTGTATGTTAATTCCAAAACGCGTGGATGCAGAATCCAGTCAAAAATCTATATGAGAAACCATAATTAATTTATTACCTGAGCAAAAGTGTTTCAATAGGTAACACAGATTCTATTTTACCTGGTCATGTGATCTTAAAGGAAAATTCTGTCATCATTTACTCACCCTCCTGTCATTTCAAACCTGTTTGACTTTCTTTCTACCGCAGAACACAAAAGAAAATGTTTTGCGGGTAACCGAGCAGCGAAGGGACCCATTTACTTGCATTGGTTTTGTGTCCATAGAAGTGAATGGGTGCCGCTGCTGTTCAGTTATCAACACTCTTCAAAATATCTTTTGTGTTTTGCAGAAGAAAGAAAGTCATACAGGTTTAAAACGCCAAGAGGGAGTAAATGTCGATTTTTAATTTTGGCCTGCATTTTGTTGTAATTTAGGGTAAATCCCTGTAAATAATAGGTCCTGGCAGAAGATTACATGTTTCATTTTTTTACCTTTTTACTCGAGACTATTACAGGGACCTGTTTATGACAATAACAGATTCTCTCCCCACGCCCTTCAATTCCTAAACCTACGGCACTGGCTCAATTTCTAAGAAGTTATCTAGATGAAGACAAACAGCTTGAATGCTGGTCACAACTCGAGGCCTGTCCTTCACGTTTCAATGGGCTCCTGTAACCACCATGGAAAAAACAGCAACAGACAGCAACATAATTATCTGATTCATCATCACAGAGATCTCCCCGCTGATGTCTGCCCATCGCAACATTGCTATGAACACGAATTGAAACAACTGTGGTATGAGGAAAAGAAGTCCAGATAAATGTAGTTCCACTGTTTCTGTGTAACGCTATGGGAGAAGGTACATTTCTCCAGCATACAAATGGATTAGTTAAAATCACAGTGATTCTTACAGGATTAAGAGTGTTCTGGTATTTCTATTGTGTTAGCGGGCTGGCAGAGTTTGGGGCCATTCATCCAAAAATAACATATGGCTTTAAGAGGAGGAGAAAATGACTTAACCGAGCAGCAAAAATGACAGCAGCACATAGACGGCTTTGTTAGCAACATAGACACACATACATGCATATGAATGTAAATACACACTATCAAGCTCAAATCTAAATGAATGCAGACAACTTGACCGGTGTGCATGGCTGTATGACAGAGTACAGCCAAGGATAGGTTACACTCATTTCAGCCTGTGAGCTGTAATTGCATGCTTGTGTTTCCCATCAAGCAAACCATTCCCAAACTCAACTCTCATTAAATACAGTGGGAGGAAGTGTTTGCGTTTCAATGTGATGTTTATGGGCTATATGCGGATAGATGGCCTCATCCACACAATAACAGGACTGAAACTGGATCTCTGTGATTCTCAGGAAGTTTAGGAGGAAATGCGGGGATCAAGAGGTAGGAAAAGAGACATTTATGACTCCTCACGTTGTCATTGCAAATGTTTTCCTGTTGCTCAGATGGTAAACCTTGGTGCTAGTAACGTCAGGGTCAAGGGTCTGTTTTCCAGAGAACCAACTAGAAAAAATCTGAATGTGTTGGATGTTCATCTTTGTCATCTTAATTTACACATTAAACATTGGTTTGTCTGCTTATAAGATGGATTCAGACCTATTTATAATGCAGAGCTGGAATTCAATATTACCACATTTACCAGCTCCAGGTCACTTGTTTAAGTAACCACAAACCAAGCCCAAGGTTTCTCCTTTGTCATCGCAAACCATCCAGTCTTGCGAGGGAACGGCAGGGTCAGAATTCCCCATTATCTGGAGTCTATTTCAATTACTTAGCCCATTATTCCCGGGAAAGACAAAGCGTGCAGGAAATGAGATAAATGTGCTGAAATTACAGCCTGTGATCGGGGCTCCGCTTCCACTACTGACTGCGTCTGAATCCATTTGAGATGAAATGATTGTGTTGTGTGCTTCAAGTATCAATGATGTTTAATTGTGTCTGCACTCGGGAGCTGAAAATAGACATTGAGAATGAGGCAGTTGTGTCTGTTCATGTGCAAAAGGGCCTACCGAAATGTTTTGAAGTGCCTTTTCAACATAACATTAAGGCCATGCAGCCTACCCTGTAATTCAGTGTACTTTAACCTGGTTTCAATTTCAAGTCTATAAGTCATATTCTCTCAGCATGAAGCCAGAAATTACAATGGACAAGCTTACAGTACCGGAGTCCTGTCTCTTTAAAAGCAGTAATTAGCTTTATGCTAATGAGAAAGCATGCTAATGGCAGCAATGTCCTAAATCCAGTTACTGCAGGCCTGTCTCCACACTTCTGCAGGTTAAAAAAGAAAGTAGCTTGTTTACATAGACGTGTAAGCTATCCTCATATTTCATTTTCAGACTAAAATGAGAAGTCCGACCACACTTGAAGACATTTTCTAACCCTCTGGAATCTGGGACCGAAGCAGATCCATGTCAGGCTCGAGACCGCAAAGATCTGAATCTAAACTAAGAGCTACAAACTGAGGTTGATGCCGATCAAAGGGAAACCTATAACTTTTAACACACATTTAGGGACAAAAATTCTAAATTGTGCATTCTCTTATTGATACTCATGCACTTTTGTCGTTCTACTACATGTCTTTCTTAAGTACATAACAGATATGGTACTTTTCTTTGGCGTACCACCCCTGCTGAAAAAAACAATAGAAACCGTCACATAAATTCTGTTGGTTTCCATTAAAATACCATTATGAACCATTAGATTTTGCCGTTAAAACCATTGCAAAATTCCTTTTTGAAGTGTGTTTTGGGCATTATTCCAATAGGATTATTCAACCAGATAACAACCCACCAATAGAATCCATCACATACAAGTAAAGACTATAGTTTCCAATGAAAGCAATAAAATTCCCATTATAACCATTAAATCCATTACATTTTCTATTGTGGGGAGGGTTCTATGGCTTTTCAGCAGGGACCTAAAATGATATGATACATTTTAATAGGTATGCAGCGATATTACATTTTTGGCCGATAACGGATCATTCTTGAACACTGGAAACCGATAACCGGTATATTGGCCGATATACAGTATCTAAATATTAATATAACATTTTCTGAGACTGAAAATTATTTTTTCCCCCTGAAAATGTACTATGCCTACTTTACACTAATATTTCACTTTTAAACTTTTCTGGTAGAATGTTTATTTAATAAACAAATTAAAGATCAAATTAAACCCAGAAAGGCGTTCTCAATTGCCACAAGTCTAACAGGTCTCAAGACAAGAGCATTCAGACAGCACTCTGATTCAAACAATATGCTTTTGTTCCTATCATAAACGCGTAATAAGTAAGTGAATGACCATGACAGAAAGACAGTACAGTACTGGATTTTAACTGTCAGCCGCTTGCAGCTGACGTGGTTCAACCTGAGGAAATGATTCATAATTTATCTGGTATAATATATCAGCCTAAATTTTATTATAATATCGATAACATATACCGATATGGCCGATAATTTAGTGTGCATCCCGACTTTTTTATGTAGTGCAGGCATACGGATTTGAAATAATCCATAATATGAAATAAAGAAAATGTTACTTTATTTTGATTATTCAAATTTAAGTTTGAAACAAAAAACTATAGAAAATGTATTATTTGCACATTAAGATGCACAAGAATTCTTGGGTAAGAGGTCTTTCAGTTCATATGCCAAAACATCCTGAACTGATTTATTTTTGAATAAATGCATTAATTTTATTTGACTCGAGGCAATAGGAAATTAATCCGATTGTGTGTATAACAACTCAGCAGCTATGTGTAGTCTTTGGTTTATAAGACCTTTTAAGTTAAGCCCTCTAAACCCAAAATGAAATTGCCCTTGCTGCTTTTCTTGGACCTGGGAGAGGTAGTCATGTAATTTAGTTTGATTACCGGTAACGGGCTGAGGAAACAGTTTTCACTAATGTCACCGCTCAACCCAAGCCAACTTAAACCATAAGTCATGTGAACCCAAAAGATGCCAGAGTGACCTAGAATTATTTGTCATTGCCTTCCCCCAAAAATCTTCAATCTCCTAAAACACTGGACCACAAATGGTGCCAGTTTGTATATATTGGCATGAGAGCAGCTTTAAGAGTCATTGTAAAAAATCCATTTGTACCGATGCGTCTGTCCACTTCGGCATAAGACTGTTGCCAAATTTGCTAATAATTTCTTTTGAGCCATAAATGCTATACTCATTCATGGAAAATAAAGATAAAAAACATCCGTTATCAATCTTTCATTACACACACTGCATTTTCGCTTTTGCTCCCCATCTCTACCTCCCTATCTCCTTTTCCCTGTTACTGTCCGCCAAATTGACATCATCAGCTGCCAGGGACTTTCTATGTCAAAACAAGCTCAAAGATCAACTGTTTCAGAGATCAACAGGATATTATTAATATCATTTAGTCTGAGACAGCTTTTGTGTGTTAAATATAAAATGATGTGTGTGGGAAGTATCTGTCTTTAAGTGTGTGTACTGGAAGTGTCGTGAATGTATCTTGGCTCCAAGCTTGTCAAGGCTGTGCAACGTGCTATCACAGAACATTACGATAACACACCTGCCAGACGCCGTGTTGGAAATATATCTCTCACACATGGCACAGTCCGGACGTTTCCACAGATAGTGGATTTAGGGGATCATTTGTCTCGAATACTGTAGATAGAACAGTTCTGGTGAATCAAGCTTATCCCTCATGATAAAACAACATCCCTTGCTTTTACTTTCCTCCTCCTATCTGCTCAACCTCATTTTTCACCATTTCCTTCATTCAATCATTGTCACTTTTTTCACATTGCTAAATTTTCTTTCCTTTCCAAATGATCTCAGCGTCTCCTGTCTGTGACCTCTCTCCGTGAACTTATACTAACAAATATGTCTTTAGTGTATTTCATGTTTTTCTAAGGCAAGATATCTTCCTGAAATGATGCACAGAAACTGGTCTATTTTTCCTGAAACCTCATGATCCAGAGTATGATCCAAGTCTGTGCTATTTTAGTTTTTATTTAATACACATTTTGTTTATTGAGTGATGTTTAATTGTTGAAGATGGAGCAAACAAAGACAAGCAACAATTCTTTAAACAGGCACATTTGATGTTTGGACAAAGAGATATAAACTTTGTATGATCATTGTTCCTTTAGACAGCTTAAACCAACCATTATTCATTATTGTATTATTTTTTTGTTTAAAAATACATTTTCCACAAACTTGTGAATTTATTTAAAAAATAAATCCATCAAAGAAGATAACTGCCAATCGTGTACTTAATACTGACTATGACTTTAAAATGTAATTTTATTTATCATATCATCGAACTTAAGTCTGCCACCTGTCAGATAGATAAATTCCTTGATGATGTGTGAATTTACCAAAGACATTTAAAAACCCGTTTATTATTAATGTATCACATTGTAATGAATCACAGAAAAATAAAATTTCTAACAAAATAAGTAAAAGGTAAATTTAATTTAAAATATATCCGATTAACCTTGTGAACCAGACACTGGACAAAGAAAACTTCAGAGTGACATTCAACTACTTCGGAAGTTCACATTTTTACCCCGCATCATGGGAATGGGGGTTTGGCTTAAAGCCTTGGGCCTACAGCAGCAGAGAAATGTGAAAGAAAGTGTAACATGCTGGTCATGTTCTTCACAGTTTGACTTGGCAGGTTGAGAGGAAGTAAACACCTCCACTCATTAAGGCGGAGCACCGCTTATTTAAGCTGATGAAGATAAATGAAGCAGAGGCTGGGTGAAAACACCTGAAATAAAAACAAATTTGGATGCTTTCATGTAGAATTCATTATAGGCCATGTTGGGTAATGTTGTTCAAGCAATTTTATCACATTTGGGGATTTACAGCAAGCTTAAAATAATTGCAAAAATTGCCACAAGATAAAAAAACATCAATTTATCTTATGGGGCTCTACTGAAAATGACCCAGTACAACAAATGTCCTAAATGATTATTTTAAGTTGATGTTGCTTGAACAAAAAACGTAATAACTTCAAACTAGATATTAATAGTAGATTCAAAAAACACTCGAGCACCTTAAAATGTGTGCAACTTTGTTTGATGCATTTATGCAAATCTGTCAGTGTTTAATTTACCTCACAGCTTTAACTTTGGTGTGAATCTAAAGTAGATAAATTGTTATAAAATGTGCTAATCCATAGTGGCGGAAGTGAGAATCTGTAAGTTTTGAATGCTTTTATAACTGTGCCTCAATTTTGACTTCATGGGGAGGTTTATTTATCCAAATAAGATATTTAACATATTAATCATTACAAATAAGAACAACGTTTCCATTTCTCAAATGGAAACAAAAAGACAAAGATGCTGAAGTATTCAACTGTTTGCCCTGTACGAAAAAGGAGTGCATATAACAGAATTTCTACTCCACATTCCCAAAATATAATAGAAGAAAGGATCTGCAGATAATTTGTCTCCAACAAATTGGCATCGGTGTGTGTTATAGCATTACTTGGACAGAAGAAATGCCCCACTTACATATCAATGAAAATCTACTGTGCAGACACGAAAGACTGGCCATTCCTAGTTCCCAGAATAAACTTCATTCATTCATAAAAGCAGGAGACCGGCAACGAACGGAAACTTAAACACAAAACCATATGTCTAGCAGTCAGTCACACACACGCACGCACTCAAACTAAAAAGAACTACACTGCTCAAAGCAATCGAGCCCCACACAGGCTATAATTCCCAGCATTCCAGAGCGAGCGTCCAAGCCACGCTGACGTCTGTGCGTCTGAGAGGAGTGCGGCTATTTACCACCACAAACTTCCCCTGCCTTCACATCATTCAGTCAGAAAAGAGCGAGAGGAAGAAGCAGAGAAAAAACTGAGATGGCAGCATGACTTCTCTCTATTTAGGCGGCCTGCTAAGTCTGCCTGAGAATGCCCCCTGTCTCCACCCTAATTCTGGTGCCAATGCGCCTCGCCACAACGACTAATGGCTGTACGTGTGTGCATGGCTGTTCTGCTGTGTGTGTGTATGTGAAAATTCCTCAGGGGTTCAGGGGTTATTGGACTGCAGGAGAGAGCTGTAATTATTGCAGTAGCAATGAGATCATGGCCCCCTGTCTCTTAATCTAATGAGGACATCGGTGTCAGCACTAATCAGCACATGAGGAGACAGACTGCAACAGCCACGGGGAGAGACGGAACCACTGAGTGATTCAACTGAAAAGATGTAAATAGAAAAATGGGAAATCGAAATCAAGCACAGAAGGTTTTTTTAAACTTTTAACTATTTTAACAATACAAACTTGAAAGGTTGTAATTCATGAATGCTGTGAAGTACAAACCTATAATCTCATGCAGGAAGACACTTGGAAGATTATTGCTGAATAAAAAAAATCACTCAAAGGGATAGTTTACTCAGACATGAAGATTCTCTTGTTATTTACTCACCCTCTTGTTATCCCGGTCCTCTATGACTTACTTTCTTCTGCAGAACACGATAGAAGATCTTTAAAAAAGTATGTTTGTATTCAAAAAACATTGAGCCCCAATGCCTTCCATTATATGGACACAAAACCACTTTCTCAAACTTTTCTAGACATTTCTCAAAATACCTTCTTTCGTGCTCTTCAGAAAAAAGTCATATAAGGGTTTCGAATAACATGACAGTGAACGAAAGATAAAATAAAAAAATCTCTTTGAATAGTAATTGAGAAAGTTATTTTAGATCAATTATGTTTTCTTCATAATTTATATTTGTAACAAACAGGTCAAATTTGCATTCCAGAGGCTTAGACTTTTCCAGTAATATATAGTTTGTCGTGAATAGATGCACCAATATATCCTGTCAATCAAAAGAGGATTGGGGAAAATGCAATGAGTTTGTATTCTGTAAGTAAAAAATGTAAAGAAACATCACCAGTTTGATATTCAATATTAATAATCATTATTTGAATTAATAACATTCAGAAAGTTAAGAAATATGAATTTAATCTTCAGAATCGGTATCGGCAGAGAAAGTTTGTATCTGTGCATCTGAAATTTTATTTACTAAGGAAATTTTAAAAGGTTTAAAAGGAAAGATTAAAAATAGAACGGCAAAGACAGAGAACCAAGAAAGGAAGGGAGAGAGGACGTTCTTAGGTGGCGTTTAGTGCGTTTTCCTTTAAAAATGCATAACTCTTGTTAGGTTACGCCTGGCGTTTACACTACTCCGGAGACTTTTGGAAAACGCTGAAGGCCCAGTTTTAGTTTGAAAACTAAGGGGTTGCCCACATTCACTTACACTGATTGGGTCGTCTGTATCATTGCGTTTGCTTCCCTGATTCGTGAAGACGACGATGACCAGCCTCGACAATGACCAGCCTTGCAAATAATGCCAAAGAGAATCGAGACTCATTTGCTTATAAATAGCTCACTCAGTCCTGCATGCGATGTCATCCGGCGATCGGTCTGCGTGGCGCCGGATGAAATCAAACAAGCCCAATAACATGGATTCCCTCATTTACCCACACAAAGAAATCCTTGCTTTTCCTCGCCATCATGTTCATTTTGTACTGGCCGGTCTGTGACTAGAAACCAACCGTCATCAACAACCAACTTGTATCATATGTATGCGCACACAACTGTTTACATTTGTGTGCGCATGCCCGGCGTGACTGAATGGTCAGCTGAAATGCGTTTTCGGTTGTGTAGTGAATGTGTTTTTCCTAAACGCATGTGGAAACAGCAGTATAAACAAGGATCGTTTTCGTTTTATAATGCCGTTTTTGTACGACAACAGGCTAATGTAAACAGCACCTTAGGGGATCACCCAAAAGTCAGTTCACTATATGAACATGATTTTATAATTTGATGGAATCATTTCCTTCCTTCTTTCAGTTTTTTGCTTTTACTTCATTGACAATTTATAACAGAATGTCCACGCTTTCTGTACAAGTAAAAAGTCAATATGAAATTTAAAAAGTAAATATGAAATGTATGAATTAAATGGTGTTGGCTGTCATGCTTTTTATAACAAAGCTATCTTGTATTTTCAGAAGAATTGTAATATAGTGTATGAGTCATGAGGACATGATGTTTATATTGCTTGTTGGGCGTTTTTTGTTCCGGACAAACCCTGGTACCCATCCAACTTCACGGTACGAACAAGAGCATTTTCGGGTAAACTTTTACTTTCAGATCAACAGTTTTAATGTATGGCAACATTTTTCAATTAGATGTAAATAAGAATTGTGTTTAATTCATAGTGACCACATGTGCCAAATGTTCTCACATTTTCCAACCACTTTCACTATTTGTGAACACTTGATCCTCATAAGTAGCCATAACCTGTACACACATTGTCAAAAACACATTATTTAAATACTTGAGATAGATATAAGACTGCGCAACTTGTTTTCGTTCGTTTCGTTTATTTATAAAGCACTTTTACACAACTGAACATTGAACAAAGTGCTGTACAATATTTAAAACACACAGAGACAATCACAACAATAAAAACACAACACTAAAACCCCTCAGTTTGTATAAATAAATCGTTCCAAAGAAGTGAGGTATCGCAACGAAAGCTCGATCTCAACTTAGTCCCAGGAATCGTCAAAGCCAGCTGGTCAGCTGACCGTAAAGACCGTTTTGGCTCACATTTCTCAATAAAATCCACCAAATACGATTTGCATTTGTTTGTTTGTGAGTGAGCGAGCGAGCGAGAAAAATGGTTGTTATGCATGTAAACAAGTCTACTTCTCTGTGCGTGTGTGTCCCAACTTTATGTGGGTGGAATAAAATTGTCAAGATGGACCAAGAGAGACAGTGAAGCCATCAGACAACAATCAATGTGCTCATAATCTTCTGACTCACTGCCTCGTATAGAAAAAAGTCCCATTCACAAACATGCGTACACACTCAACAGATATCGACAACAAGCCTGAGCTTTGTCTTTTCTTCAAATGTTCTCACTACACTGAGAGAGAATCTGTATGTTTTGGTTGCCTCATAAGACCCTCCATTTTAGTTTTATGGTCTAATTTACATATTTGTAATGATGTCGTAAAGTGTGTTCGAGGAAAGGAAATTAAATTTAATGGAAGTAACGTTATGTTATTAAAGTGTGTGACTCATTAAATAGTACACCCACAACGACTCAGTACATAACACGCAAACAGACAAACACAATCATGACAAAATGGATGACGGCCAGATTTATGTACTTGTCTACTGATCTGTTTCATGTCATTACTTTTACATTCCTACTTCAACAACCTCGTAAAATCGGCTAAATACAGTTAAAGTAAGCCAACACAGCCCTCTTTTATTAAAACGCATTAACGTAAAAAAAAATTTCCCTTCATCACCACAAACCTTTTCTGTAGTTCTCTGTTCTGATTTAATACATAAGAGAAAGCATTCGATCACTGCATTTATTTTTCAGCGAAGGACTTTTAAAATAACAAACTGAGTCCAAAATGAATCATTTTCAAGCATCATGCTAGTAAAAAAAGTGGCATGTTACTTTATTAGGAACATAATACAGTAGGTGACGTGTAAGAATGACAATCTGACCCTTGCTATTGGAAATGGCATAAGCAAATCAAAGACACTACTTGGAAAAAAAGATAGTTTACCTAAAGTTTTACCAAATGCCTAAAGTTTTTCTGTCTCCAAAACTTCACGGGACATTATACATACACAAGTATCTTATTACTATGATATGGCAACAAAATGAGTATTCTTAAAAACAAAACCACTGTGTGTCCTTACATTTGTATGATAGCTATAGATTTACTTTATATTGCTGCCGTATATTGCTGCCATCCTTCTAAATTATTTTATTTTTTCCATGAATCATTATTATTAGTCATCCTTTATGTTTGTCACTGGGTTTTGCAAATATCTAACCTATAGTTAGTAGCTGACCAATATAAAGCATTAAAACGTTTTTTTCCATTTCCTGAAAAACAGTGAATTCGTACATAAGGTTTCACAAGGACAACGACGATATGTAATGTATATGTGTGAAATAAGTGACATAAAAATCTGGACTGTCTATCACTATATGTATCTATCACACACACACATTTACCAAACTGTCTTAAAGTTGAATATGTTTCTTCTTCAAATATTCAACAAAGCCCTAAACAAATATGCATCACATATCATTAAGCAATAATTGGAATTACATCACCTACCATGACTATGAGGGTCACATGACCTCAGAGATACGAGACAGACAGTATGCGTGTTATCACATGGCCAGTCACACAGTGAACACATGATACAGGCAGATTAATATTACATACCGCAGTCACCATTCCATAGAGGCTTTTACAATAGATGTCACCATACTCAAATCAGATCTTGTTTGTGCTTATTTTATGGTTTTCCAACACGACATACAACACAACTCTATACTAAACACAAACGTAGAAGTGGGCGGACAATTGAGGGACCACAAATGTGACCCAGTGTGTGAAAACCAGCTAAAGTAATTTACTGTTACTGTTTTTACATTTAGTCATTTAGCTTTTATCCAAAGCGATTTACAAATTAGGTAAACATGAAATAATCCTACATATAGTGTAAAGAACATTCCCTGAAAAATAATCTCAATAAATGTAATATAAACCGAGTAATGCCATGTCAAAAATCTCATTTAAAGTGAAATGAATGGTTGAAATCAAACTTTGATGCTCATTATCTCAGACTGTTTTTCACAGACCGGGCCACAAATATGAACTACCAATTAAAAAGCTATTGATTTAAAAAATATCACAGATATCAAAAGGCAACGCATCTCTCACACAAATATAAGATTTATATCCTAATCATTTCTCCCATTGAAATGACACGTCACAAATTGCTCTCATTTTGGTCCATCATGACAGCAGAACCCCTTTCAGACCCAACATGAGTATTTTGGTTTCTATCTCTTCCAATTGCATCTAATCTACAGCTCCGTTCTCTCTAATCTCTTTCCTTTCACGCAGACACACGCACGCACAGCACGCCATGAAATGTGACATCGAATAAATCAATTTGAACGTAAACATATCCATGTCAAAAGATAGGAAATACATTGAAAAATATCATATCTAGCTTTACGCTGTAGGATGTGTATTTTGCTTTTAACCGTGTATTATAAAGTTTCATGCAATGACCCAACAGTCTCTAAAGCCCCCTCCCTCCCACCCTCCCTCTCTGATCTTCAGCCCATCTAGAGCAGGAGCTGCTTTGAAGAGAAGGCTGATGAAGAAGATAAGGCACGAGGAAGCTCTCTGGCTACTGGTCGTCCAGACCAGTCCGGACATGCAGCGCATGTATGTGTGTGTATGTATTGTGTGGTTAGTGACTAGATTAGAAGCAGCAGTTGCAGGAGATTCTTGTTCTCCCCAGAGCGTTTGGAGACACAAGACTCAGGCGACAGGAACCTCAGACCAACAGAGACCTTCTGTTACACACTGACTAAACCACTCTGTGCTACCCGATCTCCCGATAACACATCGACTCCCACACGCACATACCCACACACACGTCAATGCCCAGAAAAGCTTCGTATCACCCAATCATTTTTCATAATAAATTAAATAAGGATATGATTATGTAAGATGTTATGTTTGGGTGACAACATGAATTAAAAACATACATTCGATTTTGTAATGCTAAAAAACAGATCAATGTACAGTCAAATACATAAAATCAATGTATGTGAACAACCGATCTATTAAGAATTACATATGGTTAGTGTCTTAACAAAATAAATTGTGTTACGCTTTCTTACTTATTTATAAATAGTTGACTTTCATCCACTGATTTAAGTATGAAGGATGTAGTGTGCTTTGTTTATATGCTTTTAGGATGCTGTTAAAGGAGGCGGTTTGTGTTTGTGATAGGGCTTTGTGGGGCACTATGGACGTCTGGATATCGTTTGGATCGGAGTCTAAATATTTACATGACCTGGGTTCATTAGTCGAAATAGAAGCTTTCCCCTAAACCACACCAAATATCCATTAGTATGAAAAAGCACTAAGTGCTCTTTTATTTTCTCTCCACCTCACACATGCACATATGTGCATACGTGCCTTCTATCTTTTGTAAGAGGTTGTTGTTGGGCTTCCCTTTTCCCAGCTGTTAACTGTCCCTGTATTTGTCCTGTGTTGTCATGTCTGGAACTGCAGAGGTTCTCAACCGGCAGTGCTTCAAGATCCAAATTTTACATTGAATTTTAAGTTTACGTTGTTACATGACAACACTAAAAGATTAAACATATTAAAATGAATAAAAATTGTAATTAAAACCCAAAATTCATTAATATTGCAATGAAGTTAGTCACATAAGACAAATAGGAAAATTGACCAATTTGTACATTCTTAAACAATGACACACATTTGGAATGTTTTAAGTTCCTTTTCCTATTCTTCCTATCCTAGTTGGAATAAATTGAATAAAAACAAAAACAAAAAAATGAAGACTATTGAAAATATTGTGCACAACAATAACGCAAAAACTGCAACAAAGTTACAAAATTGCTTCACACATATATACAGTATATACTATATACTGTATATAGTATAAGTTACTTGGTTTACTACTGCTTATGTCCTCTGAGTGAAGTTTTTGTTCTCTTGTTGTAAATTGGAGATTTTCTGAACTTCTATTAGAAGTTTTATGCTCACCACAAAATTATTTCCATAATTGGAAAGCATGGCACAATGTACCTGACACAAGAGCGTGACCGCTTTAATATAATAAAAGTAGGGGTGTCAAAAGATTAATCGCGATTAATCGCATCCAGAATAAAAGTTTGTGTTTACATAATATATATCTGTGTGCTGTGCATAATAATTTTGTATTTATTAACACATACACATCCATGCATATATTTAAGAAAAATCTAAAAATTATTAAACATTTATATTTAATTTCAATTGTTGGTAAATATAAATAAATACATGTAAATATTTGCTAAATATGTATACATGTGTATGTGTTTGTATTTATAAAAACATAATTAACATGCACAGTACATAGACATATATTAAACACAAACTTTTATTCTGGATGCGATTAATCGCGATTAATCTTTTGACAGCCCTAAATAAAGTATTGATTTTTTTGTTCACTGAAAAAATAAATTGGTCTCAAAACACTTCCACAATCCTGGACAGGTATTAGGTTAAATTAGTCAATTAAATTAGGACATTTAACCAGTTTTTACAATCATGCCTCACATAAAAACATTACCGATACATGCATTTTGAGACAAAACAAGTGCACGGGCTGTGCAAACTGTTTTCAGATTAGACAGCTCTAACATTTATTTTAGTGTAGGACTATCTTAAACACTGTACAGGAAACCACCCCAATATGTTATATTATCACATGACTTTTTAGCTTCAACATTATAATTAAACAGATTTAAGATGCAGATCGGAGATCGGAGATGATACGGTCTTGTCTGACAGTTGTACAAGAGCAATATAGTAACTGGCAAAGTAGATAGAGTTTGTAGGACCTGTACATTGTGTGGGCAACAGCTGAGTGTATGAAGTGCATTAGTGAGAGAGAGAAAGTGAGATAGAGCAGCAGGGAGCTACTCCCCAACAATAAGAATTAATTTATAGACCCTGAATATTGAAAAGGAGCCAGGATTCTTCCAAAGAAGAGGAGTCAGTCTGGCTTGCTGGATGATGGTGTTTGAGTGCATAGTTTTGTACCTTGAGTGTATCTCATTGTAGTTTTACAATAGCCTATACAGAATACTGTGTTACTGAATTAAATACTATTATGACATACCAACTTAATTATGAAGTAGTCTTTCTATAACTCTTGTTTTTTTTTTTTTTTAGCTCTGTACTCTGTGATATAGCAAGCTACCTTCTAAATGACTGTTGTGAGCCAACGCCTTCATTCTGAAAGACCTCGGTTCACCATGTAAAGTTTATCAGATAAAACAATGTTTGTAACTCATTATTTATTCTGCTTCGTAACTGATTGTGATTGATTATTATAAAAATATTGAATGTGTTTGTTTAGAACAAAATCGTAAAACAACACCAAAATAAATATAAATGAAATATCCTCCCTGTTTGAATTTGGCTCAATGTTTGAGTCACTGTTTACATGCTTTTTTATCTTAGATTAAAAGTATTTTAATATTATTTATCTGAGTTAAATTACTCATATTTATTATTTTTGTGCACTGTATGTAGGTCATGGTGATTTGAGATGATTGTATATACATGCGATATACATCAATCTCTTTTTTTATACCTGTGGTGTTTGTGCTTGTTCAAGACCCCATAAAATCTATCAGCACCCTGATTATAATTTTTATCTTTTTAATTAAAGTTTTACTTCTTTTGTTAACATGCATATGTTAGAATAAATCAGTGTTCTTAAAATGAATCCATGGAGCCTGAATATGCATTTGGATCAAAACCACATTAAAGCCAAAACATGTAAAGTTTTTGCAAAACTCTCCCTCACGCTCTTTCTGCATCACTCTCTGTTGAAATTAAATTACTTTTAACATTAGCATTTGGCTGATCTCTCAAGATCTGAAGATATCTACTCAATGGGTCTCTTTAACTTTAGCACATTTTCATGGGCCAGCACTGATCACCAGTTAATCATATTTTACTGACTGTTCTATCACAGTCTGTCTGTCATAATCTAATAAGGCTGGTGCCAGCACTCAACAAAAGCCTGTCAATATCCCCTTATATCTTTCTCATCTGCTGTCCAGCCCTTACAGAAACACTGAGAAAGTCCAGCTAGACATAAATACGGTGTCCAATGCACTTCTAGAAACAACTCTGTGGTGTATGGAGAGCAGGGATAATTGTAACATTCAATAAATGTAACATAAGTAATAACTTACTGTAATGCACAATGTACTCGATGTGGCCAGGCAAGCAGAATTCTAAACCTTCTCCCTAATAACAGACAGATATATAAAAGACATTTAATACACGTTTTATTGGATTTATGGTCATCCTTTACTTTCAGTAAACCGAATCATACATACATTTAAAGTTAGCTCACTTTTAAAAGTTTTGGTGTTTTGGGTCCCATTTATGCACGCCCTGTTATTGTAAAGTTTACCCCTAATTTTTGTTTGTTCGGTTGTTTATACATAAAAATGACTTTAGTCTAGGCTCAACCGCCATTCAAGGAGAGAGCCACAAAATGTTTTATTGTTCAGCCTGAAGATGCACACCCTTGTTTGTCTTAATGCAATCACACAGGAGGAATTTACGAGAGCTATAAATCGATTATGGGGAGGGGATACGCCAAGCCATATCATAAAGATAAGATACATATATAGGTGCACACACAAAGCATCTTATCTGCCGTATGTTTCAGTTAAGACGATGAGAGAGAGAAATTGGCTGGATCGATAAACAACAGAGTGAAACTACAATCCAATGTAAAGTATATTTCATGGTCATACTTTGTGATTTAAAATACAGGATATAATGAAGTCACAATTGCTACAAAGGGTGCCTTATTAAACCTTTTCAAACCCCAGTCTAATGTATTTTTCATCCACCATCAACACCTTTTCAATCTTGGTTTCTCTCCGGATCAAAACCGGCAGTGATAGAGAGTTCAACTGAAGGGAAAGTGCTTGGCTTCCGCGTTGGACAAAAGAAATGATCATTGAGGTTTTTAGGCAGTAATGAAGAGTCACTCATCACATGCTTCATTACTTAAAGGGCCAACACAATACAGTGTGATATGGATCCTACAAATGTGAAACAGGTCTTTCAGCTGCTGTGAGGGTTTTTTATGTAGAGAGAGAAAACTTGTCTATTATAATGTTAAGAGGTAATTATAATATAACTTTTCCTCATAATTTCAGCAGGTCTTTATTGATGTGAAATGGGGAAGCAGGGAGTCTACAGAAGTGAGAAATGAGACCTTGAATGAGTTTTGTTTAGAAGAAAGCTCAATGGTAAAAGCATGGCGTCAGCAAAACCAAGGTCATGGGCACGATCCCAGGGATTGCCCATATTTAGAAACAATTATATAGTGTTATGCCAAATACATCAAATGTAAATGTAAATTTACTGTACTGTATGGTATTTACAGTCACAAATATGGCAATTTCCCAGATGAAGCAATGATGCCCGTGTGTCCTCAAAAAATCTGGATGAGTAAATATATAACAGCACAAATACTAAACTATTAATGTCACAAATGTTACAAAGTATGAGAGTAGTATTAAAAAAAAGAGAAAAACAGCATTTCATCCACAAAGTCAAAAGGAAATTTGTAAGTTTTATGTGTAAGTAGTAACAAATAAAACATGCATAAAGTATATATACATGGTGTGCAATATTATTAAAAATATGATAATATCGTTAGCTTGTATATAAAGGTAAATAGTATTCAATGTTGAATGCTGTTACCCCGAAACTGTGGAAACATCAAATGTAACTTCAACATGAATTCATATAAGATTAAACAACCCAAACCCAAAGACCACCCACCACAACACAGAAATATAATGATGACTTTTTTGACAGACACAAAGTGGTGTATAAACCTGACAAAAACTCTAAAAGAGAAGAGAAACACGGAAAAGGGACAGACTGGCGAGGCGGAGAGACAGTTTATTGATTTGGTCCACAGTGAGAGATAAGGTATCTCCACACATGCCTTTATCTGACTGGTTACATATCAGCAAGCAAACGCACCGTATCGACACGGCAACATCAGTCAATGCCATATGTTCCTCTATTCATCATAATTACTGAAAAAGTGTCCTGGCCCTGTTTTGTTGTATATGTGAGATTTATTTTATAGCTAATATTTTTTAAAGCATTTTCAATCACAATATTCTGTACACGCTGGCGTACTACTTTTGGTCACATTTTCAGGTTTTAAACATTGTACTGCAACCATACTGAGTCAAACATTAATATTGAGATTCCCGTTCCCCTAAACAGAGTCAGGTTTATGGGTATGGATTTCGGCACTGCTTACTTTGTAGACCTTCTGCCCAAATCAATTACACACACACAGATTCCTCTGTAAGTCGATTAAGGTATAGAGAGTTTTATCCACGAGTCAATGAATGTGGCTCCATCTTTTCAGTGCCCCCAGTTTTATCAGACAGAAGCAGATGTGTGTCTGTGTTTGTGGAGGTTTATATGTCAACACTTTCCCATGTTCACATCCTACAGTAATAATTGATAAGACACTGGCTCGACTAAGCCCGACAAGATCAATGAGATCAGTAAATGTAGCAGCTCCTTGACCGATGGTGGTTCGGGGTTGGGTTTGATTAAAATGTGTTTGAAAAATAAAAAGACGAAAAGGAATCACCTTTTAGAAAATCTGAACATTTTAAGCATTTAAATTGGGCTCTGCCTGACAAAAACACAAATTATGAAGAGAACCCGCCACTTCACATCATGAGACGCAAGATGTTATGGCAATACAGCTTTTAATTTAAATAGACCTCATCTGACCAGTTCAAAGTGCAGCCCGTCATTATCCACGTCTGCTGCTGACAGCTTCAAAGCTTCTCTCCAGACAGAGTAAAACGCTCTAATTGCACAGGTTAAGTTTGGTGACTGGCAGAGGCAGCAGGAGCACAACACATATGATGAAATTGTCTGTCTGTCAAATACTTAAAGCAGGCATAAGTTCTACTGTGGATAGTTTAGGAAGCATCCTGCACTGTAGCTCCGGTTATTCTCCACAATGTGTCCTCGTATTTGTTTGTAATTTGATTTGTTAACTTTATGTAAAGAAAGCATCTCTTATGAACAAAAACTAAGTAAAAGATAATAACTTTTTCTTTTTTTGTATTAATGTACAATACAATTATGCATTTAGCAGTGCATTCATTTAAAGCGACTTAAACACATTCAAGGGGTTTCTTTTATCAGCATGTGCATGTCTTGGGAATAACATTTTTGCGTTAAAACAGCACATTAACTAATACTGAACCTAATATTTTATGAAATACTTGTATATATTGCTGTATTGATAGACTTATAGGCTACTCTTATCTTGACTGTAAACTTTAATAGAAAAATTTGAAAAATCATTTTGTGAGGCATTAAAGCTCACATGATCGCATGTAGCCATTGTAGTCTGTATAATCTGCATTGGCGATTGAATTTCATAAAAAATATTCTCATTTATTTTACTTTTAACTAACAAGTCAATATGACTATAAATGATACACTACTGATGTGCATACTGTGAGAGCTTTATTACAGCAAGACTATTTCTCCTCCAATTTTCAAATTAGTGCAAATACACAACATTTGTCATGCCAATAGACGGTTTCAGTGGCAACAACATAAACAAATGTTATGTGGCTCAAACTTAACTTCCAGTAGATCTCTGCAAAGAATCAATAACTGTTCAGTAGTTTTAATTTAATAACATAAATATACGATAAAATATTACATTAATATGAATAATAATATAAAATAAATAGTTATATTATAACCAAAGACAGACTGGAAGTTAACTCCGGGTCAGCGCATGCATACGATGAAACTGTATATAGCACACTTTAATTGAAAAATATTTGAAAATTGAGAAAGGAGCAAGAGCAAGAATGCAGAGCGAGAGTATGAATGGAAAAAGGCATTTTTGTAAGATCAGCAGAGGGCGCTCCTTTAAACATGAATGAAAGAGAGAAGAGTTGATCGATTCTCTGTCTTCACAACTCTTGTTTCTAGCACAGTCCTCTGTACAGACTTCTCATGGACTCTGAACAGCTTTTGGCCAGCCTCACACTTAATATGTAAAGCATATATACCCTTCAGAACACTTCAAAATGGCACATTCCAGTGGCCAGATTCATCAAAAATAATGGTCTTGCTTTAGGCTGGTGTGGTTATTTTTTCCCTCCTCACTTTCTTTTCATTTGCTTCTGTCGTTCACAGGGAGCCTTGGGTCAAGTGCTATTCTGCTATTAGCAGAAACTGGAGAGAATCCAGAGTCAAGAAATCCGATCTCACACAGTTTCTGGATTTGGAAAAACATCATTTTTCTTGTAATATGAATGGGCAGGATAGAAAAGTAAAACCAGAGGGACCAGCACCCATTCGGTCAAGACTAGAAAGCGGAACAAGAACGGGCAACAAAAAACGAGGATAATGCCATAATGATAGTTTTAAAAAAAGAAAAGCAAAACTAAACGAAACAAGACGCCTTTGTTTCCCATTTTCCCCGCCACAGTACATGCTCTCTACTTTTTTATCATTAGAATGCACCACAGCCCCCCTCATTTCCCCTTTGCTCCTTCTGCTTTTGTCCAGCTATCAGACAGAATTAAAAACTACAGGAGCAACAAACTCGAGCTGACATGACCTGATGAGGGCCGTGGTGGGGTGAGGGGAAGGCGGGGCCGTGGAGGGAGGGAGTTGCTAAAATCATGCGACACCCCAGTCAAGTCTGCAGACGGTTACGACCGTTTGGATGAAGTTCACCGTGGCTTAACGTAAAAAAGAACAAAACAATTATTTCCCTATTGCTCAGCATTGGTATTGTGTTAATAGTAACAAGGACTCTCTCTCTAAGGAGACGGAGGATTTCACCCATTCATATTTACAGGTTCAGGTCAAAGGGGTGAGGCATCTGTGTCTATTAAGCATCCATCCTCACCTCCTTCCTAAATGCTCTGTGGCCCACAAGGTGTTAGTGTGGAATAAAGAGTGGGGTGACGATGAAGAACTGTTGGGGGGTGACAGGAGGGAAGTGGCCACAGACAAACACAAATACAAACGGAAATCAGTGTAAGAAAACATTTTAGGATGTTGTCTCCTAAAATAAATTGTATTTAGAAAAATAAGTGATCTTTTTTTGTAATACGATTTCTATTTATGGATTGTGCATTAATCAAATAAAATAGTCATACGGTGACAAATTTCACAGTGACTTTACGTGAAACAATTTGCACAAAAAAATGGAGTACATTTTAATACTGTAAATACAATAAAATATACTGTTTAAATTGAGCAAATGTAAGTAAAAAAATAAGTAAATCTCAAAACTCAAATTTGTCTATTAGAATTTACCAACAATATTAAGTGTATATTAAAAATATAATTTGTTAATTAAATACTTATTTTTTCATTAAATAAACTTTTTTATGTAATTTTTATGTATATTTTTTAAGAAATTAACTGTTGGATTTTTTATCGTTTTCTAATGTTCCACTAAAAAATCACTTAAATGATTTTAAAAGATTTTATTAAGTTAATATAGCTTTATTTCTGTGATATTTACGCACCCCACGTAATTATTTTGTGTAATCCAAATAGCTATTTCTTACATTTATTTTATAAGTTCAGTTATATTTCCTTTTTTGCTTTTTGCATTGAATGTTGAACAATCTTTCGTCAAATTAAAATACTACACACAAATGAGAGAATAATAATTAAACAACAGAGAGACTTCTATTGACCCAACAGTACTGTACAATCATCTGTCAGAAGCTGTATCTGAGTATATATTCATAGAATAATTG
Organism: Triplophysa siluroides; assembly: GCA_006030095.1. Taxonomy (NCBI): domain Eukaryota; kingdom Metazoa; phylum Chordata; class Actinopteri; order Cypriniformes; family Nemacheilidae; genus Triplophysa; species Triplophysa siluroides. The sequence goes on along the minus strand of VCII01000846.1, from coordinate 4,236,122 downwards.
ATCATTTAGAGTAGCCGTTCCATTCATGCATCGAACAGAGGGACCATTAGTTTTGAAGCACTTTTGTGTGTGCGCGCGTGTGCGTGTGCCTGGGGGAAGTGTTCAGTTAGACAAGCAGGCAGACACTGCACAGCTGTAGCTGATTTCAACTGCAAACCGACAACTTAGGTGGTGTTTACAGTAGCCCGTTGTCGTACAAAAACGGCATTTAAAAACGTTTTCGAAAAAATCTGCGTTTACACTACACTACGGAAAACGCATGTCACATGACCCTTCACACATGCTGGGCATGCGCACATAAATGTAAACAGTTGTAGGGGCATACATAAATTGGCATACATAAATTGGTTGTTGATGGCAGGTTGTTACTAGTCACAGACCGACCAGTACAAAATGAACATGATGGCGAGGAAAAGCAAGGACGTATTCGTGTGGATGACGTTAAATGAGGTAATCCATGTTATTAGGCTTGTTTGATTTCATTCGGCGCCACGCAGACCGATGACATCGCAGTACTGAGTGAGCTATTTAAAAGCATATGGCTCTCGATTCTCTCTCGCGTTGCTGTAATGCCAACGTGTCGGTACGTGTATTGCAGCACAGCTTGAAATTAAACAAGCCTGTTGTTTACACGGTCCTTGTGAGTTTGGTCATTGTCGTCTTCAGGTATCGTAATGGCTCATATGACAGAGGCTTAACAAATCAGGGAAGCAAACGCAATGATGCTGATGACCCAATCAGTAGGCGAAAGTGGGCAACCACGTCTGCGTATTCTTAAGTCTCCGTTTTCGTCTGTTTACACAGAAACGCAACCCCAGGGTTTTCAAAAGTGTCAGTTTTCGGGGGTCGAAACAGAGTAGTGTAACCGCCAGGCGTAATGTCAATTACAGCTGGATGGTTGGGGGCACATTTTCATTCTAGAGTGCATGTGATTGGATACAAATCTATCAAGTTCAGGATGACTCATTAACATTACCTAGACTATGGGTGTGTCCGAAATCGCATACTGTGACAGTATGTACTGAATTAAAATAAGTACCTACCTATCTGCCATTAAAACTGTACGTTCTATATAGTATGAGTGGGAGTAGTATGTATACATTTCGGACATACTGTGTCTGTCATGTTTTATGGTCAAGTGACCCGTATGTTCTTTGACCTATGACGTATTAACAACAACCTACACGTGAGCATTGAGAAGCACATAATTGAGTCACAAGAAATGAATTTATTGGCACTTACATTAAAAACGCACGTCCGCCTAAAAGTTTTCCGCTATACTTTTTATTTACTTTTGAAATTTGACCGTTGCTCAGCTCCCGTGGCATCATAGGATGGATAAGTGTCTATCCGATCCACACTTACGAATCCCGGCGGAAGTAGTACACCATCCGGGTATTTCTCACCTACTATTTTTAGCATATGGCGGTGTCGGACATGCCATTTATAACTCATACTCATTTTCGCCTACTAAAATAGCGATTTCGGATGCAGCATATGACTCATATGAACATATGACACATGGTGTTGCTCGGGATCAGAATATGTTTCTTCTTTTGTCCTATTTTTTTTTTTTATTTTTCTCTCCCCTCTTTTTTTCTTTTTTTTCAATCCGTTTTCCAAGGTGCTGATGTATATCTGCGATATTTATCTGATCAGCAAAAGTAGTTTTTTCTCAAATTGTTGTACAACACTGGCATACAGATTATAACTAAGCAAAAATAAACAAACAAGTACTAAAATGCCCAACACATCAGAAGTATTTGTCATTTCTAAACAGCAGTTTAGCAGTATTAATTTCAGCAAAAAATCTGGTCAAAACAGCACGCGCGCACACAATGTGTGCAACCCAAGCTTCTCCCGATACTACATCCCTCAACAACCATCCGTCCATTTCACCCGGCTATCTTATTCTCTTCTCTTTCTGTCCATCTGTGCCATTCGCAGGTCAGTCTGGCCCAGGTCTCAGTGTCTGTCTGAAGTCTGGGGGCAGAGTTTGATAAGAGCCTTTCAGCAGAGGCCTCAGTGCATATAAAGCTAATCTGTTTCGGTCATCTCACCCCCACTCATGGCCTTTCATTCAGAGGGCCTGGCCTCTCTCAGGTGCTCCATCTTCGTATGTTTTATCTATACAACATGAAGTCTCCATAGCTAATACAAACATACTTGGATTAAATCTATATACTTTATATATAATCCATCATGCAAGTTATTAATGCATCTCACTGTACTGCAATAATATCTGGCGATATTATATTATGAGAGAGAGTGAGAGAGATTGATAATGAGATTTCATTTCCATATTTCATTTGTTTACTTACATATACTTTATTTTATATTTCATTCTATATTTATGCCTTACTCAGCACCTTAGTTTAATTTTACTCTAATGTTTGTTCTCATTGTATGTCTTTTGTTATTTGTTCAATGCTTGGGCAATATTGTAAGAACACGCAATCATGCCAATAAAGTTTTTTGAAATTGAAAATTTAAATTGAAAACCCCAAGGCCGTGGGTTCGATCCCAGGGGATTGCACGTACTTAGAAACAAATGTATAGTACAATCCAATGTAAGTCGCTTTGGACAAAAGCGCCTGCCAAATGCAAAAATGTATATGTAAATACCACTATACATCATTAAACATGTATATACTTATACTTATTGTGTTCATGCTGTTGTATTCTCATTATGTCACTTCCTGTTGAAGGATGTCATTATTTGTTGGTTCTTGTATAACATCATAACAAATAATAGGATATCAAAAAATCTCAAATGATCAGCAATAAAAAAAATCATACTTGCTAGAAATATTATGATCAGAAAAAAATTATTGTTACTCACCAGATTTTCATTTCAAGATAATGTATGTCACCCAAAGTAGATTTTTTTTTATTTTGTGATATTCATTTTATTGTATAAATTCTGAAAGGGATCCTCAGAGGTTTTATGAGGAAGAAGATGTCAAAAGAGAATGTGCCAGTGTGTGTGTGAATGTGTTCAGTTCAGTGGACACGTCCTTTGGCCTCATTAGATGGTTAACTCGATGCTCATTCAGGTGTAGTGTGAGCGAGGAGTGCAAGTGTGTGTGTATTCAGTGTAGTTCAGTGGACACGTCCTTTGGCCCCATTAGATGGTTAACACACTGCTCATTCAGCCATGTGAAACAGGACACACACACAGGAAAGCTGAGCAGAGGAACTGTGTGTGTATGTGTATAAGCACTTTGAAGATGTAAAGAAGTTGCAGTGAGATTTGTGAAGGAGATAAGACACGCAGGATGTGCACCTCTGACATGTTTGATATAACTTCTCCGCTTCCTCTTCCAACTTCCTGTCTTTCTCCCTTCACTTCCTGTCTGATTCTTTCTCTCTTTCGTCTCCATTAACAGCATGTGACACTTTTGACTGTTATGGATTGCTAATTATGGCCGTTTTGTTACTCTGAACAATTGGTCGATTGTTGAGAGCAACGCTTTGAAAGACCCCCACCACCCAGACACATTCATATTCAAACAGCGCTTGTATTTGCTTATGGAGAGATGAAGGCTTGTTATACAAAAACTGTGAGAGCATTTGTGGACCTGCTCATAATATATAATATAATATATTTCTTCTTCTGCTCTCTTCATAGACGGTTTCAAAGCAAAAACACAAACCAAAGGTTACTGAGCATACTCGCTTTTGTGGCCCAAACTTAACTTCAAGTTTAACCGCAAAGAAAAAAACTCACTGTAGATTATTTCTGATAACAAGCAAAAGAAATAACAAGTCATATAACAAGCTAGCAAGTTAAAAGAATGTCTAGCCAGTTTATTTTGGGTTAACAGTAGAAGAACAGTTACTCGGCTAAACTTAAATGTGACAAAGTTACACGATCCATTCATCAAATTGTTTATTTAATACAATTATCATACCATAAAATATGCATATAAATTAAATAAAATATGGTTATATTATTAGCCACTAGCCAGACCGACAAACAAACACAGACTGGAAGTTAACTTCGGGTTATGTCTATATCTTAAGTAATGTCTGTTATGGATCATTTTTTATATCTACAGAAAGTCTTTTTATTAGCCAGTTAATCAAAAAGGTGCTGTTAGTCAAATATTCTCTCTAACATTTTCTACCGAACCCAATTGTTGGGTTAAATTACATTTACGCATTTGGCAGATGCTTTTATCCAAAACAATTTAAATCGCATTATACTATACATTAACCCAGAAAATATTATATTTGACCCAAAATGGGATGAAACAAAACAGGATAGGTTAAATTACAACCCAACAGTTGTCCCTTTTCCACCCAAAACTGGGTAGAAAATAACTAAGCATGTTGTAAAGTTTAGGTTGGTTAATATTTGCTGAGATTATTTATTAGAGCAAAATAATTTCAAAGACAGATATTACAAAATCCGATATACTGTCTGCATCACGTGAAGTTTTTGTCGTCATTGTATCTTGTCTTGTTACTTGTTTGCAAAACAGAATTGGACATCCCTGCGTTCTGGTTTACTGTATTTTTTAAGATGCGTGTCAAGTTCCACTCGGGTTAAGAAAAATTCATAATTATTCTTAACTAGCCAATGTCGCATTTAACATTCTTTAAACTAAAATAACACATTCAATTCATAACCCTAAAGATGTTTTCCTTTGTTATCTTTGTGTGTTCGGAGGGTATTTTTCCCACGGACATCTTTGAACACAGAATTCAGACAGCCACAGATAACTCTGAAGCAACCACGCCTGACCTCTCTGCGTGTGGGTTTCACATTTGTGTGCTGAAAGATTCCCCTTACTTATCAAGCTGACTGAGTTCACTTTGATATGGATTTTTGGGAGATTATTGGAAAATGCAGTTAGTTATGATCTTTTAGGAACTTATAGAGAGTTTACTTGAACCTGCGTAGGGAATGTGTGCATGTATAAAATGTATAGCTTAAACGGATAGTTCCCCCAAAAATGAAAATTCTCTCATTGTTTACTCACCCTCTTGTCATTTCAAAGCTGTATGACCTTCTTGCACAGAACACAAAAGATCATACTTTGAAGAATGTTGGTAACCGAACAGCGGTACCCATTCACTTCTATTGAGTGGACACAAAATCAATGCAAGTCAATGGGTGCCGGTTAACAACATTCTTCAAAACGAACTGTCCCTTTAAATGCATTTAATTGCTTTAAATAAAATGCAGAATTAATTCAAGTTGTGTATATAATACTATGCTTGTTTATTATATTTTATGTAGTCAGACTATGCATTTGTAAAAGTGTACAGGTGACAATATCCATTGTGTCCCTGTAGTGACTTTCTTTGGTGCAGGTCAGTGACCAGTCAAAAGAACTCGGTATTCTTTGCATTTCCACAGCGGTGTGTGTATGTGTGTGTAGCCCCACAGCTGTCATCACTCTATTGTGTCACCAATTACCCATAATTACCCCTGGCAGCATAGGTTCCATTCAGCTATGAAAGCCCACACAAAGCCCAGCAAACATTCATCCAGTTACTGAAGAGGTGAGTGGAGTCCATTCACTGTTTTACACACATTCACACACGTATAATGTATACACGCCTATCACTATACTGTATACAGACAAAAGAGGATGCATGTATCTCATTTTTCAAAATGTAGCAAGTGGAGACTTTGCATGGTATGGCTGAGAGACAAGGAAGAGTCAAATGGGTCAAAAGAGTCAAAAATAAAGCTGGTTTTGTCCCCAGCTGTAACTTGAAAACACCTGCTCTTGAGTGACACTAACAAAATTTGACTACCTAACCAGACACACATTTATTTCCATATTTGGCAGACACTTTTCTTACATTTAGGCTTCACGTTTCATCCGTATGTGTTTTCCTTGGGAATCAAATCTATGACCTTGGCATTGCTAATGTCATTCTGTACAAGATGAGCTATGAGAGTGTCACAATGTAGGCCCACACACAAATGACTAATGTTAATAAGTATTTATTTGATTAATTTTATAATTTAGTTACGCTTGTCATTTTCCTTTTTTTTAAATCACATTGTCAATATCCCTTTTTTTGTTGTTTTTCCCAGCCTTGCTCTGGTGCTGTCTACGCCTCTCCTGGTATCTTTGCCACCTAATAAAACACATATACCATGTTTGTTGTGTGTATGTTTAGTGCCGTGTTAACACTCTTATCCAAATCAACGTTAAGTGTATTCACGCTAAAATCTCATAGTTTTGTGTTGTGTGTTCCCGGAACCCTGCTGAAACAAAAACAATAGAACCATGCTCACGACAAAATAGAAATTTTAATAGATTCAATGGTTATAATGGGAATTATATTGGAAACTTTTCTGGGAGATGGGAACCAATAGAACACTATTAAATCCTATTGAAATAATGTCCAAAAACTACAATGTTTTCTAATGGTTATATGGAAATGCTCATGTTTCCTATTGGTTTTCCAATGGAAACCATTAGAATTTCTGTGATGGTTTTTACCAGGGAATCAAACCAATAACCCATTGAATTTTTATTTCTATAGAAACATAACCATCACATGCCTTAAACGCAAACTCGCACAGATGCCGGTGCAAATTTTCTGTTATGCCCGAAAATGCTAGCTAGGACACACTCGTTCAGTTTAGATTCATTTCAGATGAAAGCTTTCGTCAGTTCTTTCTCTCGAACCCTCTCATTCAATAGCCACATTCATACGTTTGAAAAAGCCAAACAAAAGAGAGGGAGGGTTTGTGCGCGAGCGAGGGAAAAGGAGAGAATAAAAGGAAGTTGATTGAAAAAAGCCAGACTCGTCTTCTCCTTTAATTATGTAATTCTTCCTCCACCACAGCCCATTCGCTAGGTTCATTTTCTAAACAATTTTTCCACCTCAATTTCCAATGACATCTTTAAACTGTAGAGCGCACCAAATTAAGGGTCAGGCTGAAGGCTGCTTCTGATTTAGAACATAAAGAACTGAAGAACAGAGAGGCCGACGGCTGCTACCACTGAGAGGCTAACCACTACCATCTGTATGTGTGTGTGTGTGAGCGTGGGTTTATTTCTTCCCCGTAGCCCTCGCTCGCGTTTCCACCTCCTTCCATCCACGTCCTGCTGGTTCTTATCCTCTCTAATGCTCCATAAAGCTCATGCACATGAGAGGAACTGACTTAACAAGGTGTGAGCCCCGGGCCTGACCAATCACAGGTCACGATTTGGGGCTTCACTTCAAGCTTTTTCTTCTGATTGGTTGTTTGTGTTGCCCAGATGTTCTTTTTTTAATGATTTTTTTAACCATTAGGTTGATAGTTGTTTATGGCTGTGAAATGCTGGAATGTGGGGCTGAGGGGATGGGGTTGGGGACACGGGGGTGTGTTCAGTGTGGAGCAGAAGTGGGAACCATGATGTACACTCAGTGTGCGATGTGGGAGATATGAAAAGATATCATAAGACAAACTAGAGAGATCTTGGAACTATAGCAGCTAGAAAATATTCTTGTTTCTGTATCGAATTTAAAGTGTTATATAATATTTACATTTGTAAATAAAGAACAACCTTTTAAATATTTAATATATTTTAAATAGTTAAACCGTAGCCTTAAAAAATGTGTATTTAACAAATATACCATAAATGTGTCTTATGGTGCGCCAGCAAAGATTTAGAAAACAAACTGTTAATAATAACTCATTTTAAATTATTAATATTTATCATATAAAATAGCATTCGAGAGATTTATCTTCATTGTTTGTATTTTCTACATTTTTGCACATAGACACATATGCATTTTATTTGTCAACTACACATATACATATAATCTGAACTGTTTGGTTACAAGCATTGGTCTAATTATCCTTCTCTGTGTTAATCAGAACACTTTCATCACTATACAGTATATATACAGTTTATCAAAACATCAGCTATGTCTGCAGTTCTTGTTGATCTATACAAAACAACGGTCGTACCAGAAGCGTTGGAGGAGGATGTTGAAAATGAATTTGATATAGTCTCTAACTGCATGCATTACTTATGTCAGGTCAGTACCATCAACTTTCCCCAGCTTCATTGCTAAAGACAAGTTTAATGTGCAAATGCAGTCAGTGAAACAGTGCAAATGGCCTTTCAGTCCACCAAAATAGTGTGTGGCTTTAAGCTCACCTTATCCATCTCTGTCTTCCTGTAGGGAGTAAAGCTGTATCTTATATCCAAAGGTCAGGACATCTGGACTAACTCAAACGATAGAACACACATCACCTCGCTGTATTCGGTCATTTACTCTGTTTCATACACACATACACATTTCAGTCTTATATTTAAGTAAACATACATATTTGAATAAGCACACATGTTGTGCATGAATTCCCATATTCATTTTAAACACATGTAGGTATGTTTAACTAAAATATACAGTACATGTAAAGCAAAACAGTGCAGTGCACTTCTGAATATTAGCAATTCAATGTTATAGATTCAGCCCAAACATTGCACAACCAACAACATGTTCAAGATACTCATAACAATTACAAACATGATTACTGCAAAAAGATTAAACCCCTTAACACTTTATCCACAATAGAATAAAAAAGAAAACAACCCACTTTATAAATAAAAGTGATTACCTGATTCAAAATACCATGGTATTAATATGGTACACCAACACCAAAGTACATCAAAGACTACAATAGTTCAACTAAAAACATATAGCTGTTTGCTGAATGTTTACTCATCTAACCAAAAACAACAGTGATTTATCATTTAATTTAACATTTTCTGGATGCAAATCTGTTATTCAATATAATTTTTATCCTACACACAACTTGTTCCGTGTTTCCCCTGCTGCTATAATGTTTCACGGTCTGCGTCTGACTGCAGAAACTGACTGATGTTCAGAACCCTTATGTTTGTCAGGAGCCCCCCCACACACACATTGGCACAGACGCCACTGGTCAGGACTAAAAAGAGGTGTCTTTTACTGTGCCTGGAAGTGCTCTACAACTTCTTCATAAATTACTCAACAAGTCAGCCTCAAGCTTTTAACCTCCTCCTCTCACCTCTGTTAAAGTGTCACAAGCATCTTAAGCGGCATTTACAGTTCACTGCTAAATGACAGTAAAACAGCTCAACAATGTTTTTAACCGCTATTAGCATCATGTAGCTGTTAAATCATCTAGAGTAAATGCCTTTGAATCCACTTCTGAAAAAATGTGATGTTCAATGTCTTCCCTTAAGGATCAAAGCCTTGCTCAGGTACAAGGGTGAATCACAGTCTAGACGGACTCATAATGACTTGCTACATGTATCCACAATTCGACTCCTCCCGGGTGCAAAGTAGGCTTACACTGTAAAAATTGGCAACATGCAATTGTTACTTTAAAGATCTTACCCTTATAGGGACTAGTTCACCCAAAAAATGAAAATTCTCTTAAGAATTACTCACCATCTAATCTGTTTACATTTCTTTGTTCGGTTGATCACAGATAAAGATATTTGGAAGAATGTTAGCAACCGACAGTTCTGAGGCACCATTGACTATAGCGAAATTTAAAATGGTAGTAAATATAATAAAATTCCTCAAAATATCTAACAGAACCAAAAAATTACACAATAGTTTTCCTACTAATCAATGGTGCCTTGGGACTGTCGGTTGCTAACATCCTTCCAAATTTCTTTCTTTGTGTTTAACCAAACAAAGACATTTCTACAGAGTTGGAACAACTTGAGGGTGAGTAACTTGTGACAGAATTTTCATTGTCAGGTTAACTATCCCTTTAAAATGACTTTAGTTGGAATAAAAACCGTGTTTACTTGACAGGAACATGCTAAATGGTCAATCTAATAATACAAAATCTCTTCTTCTTTCCTCTCTTGTTTCTCCAACAGGTATTTTCTTTAAAAACTTTAGACAGCACTCCTAATCCCTAGCATTCCTAAAATAAATTGCTTTTTCCTCACTTAAGTTGCTTTGGAAAAAAAATCTACTAAATTCAATAACAATAAATCATTTTTATTGTAATCTAATTATATTTTATATAAGTACATGAAACATGAATGTAATAGCTGAGCAGATCAAAAACTTACTGTATTATTGTAGGTAACGCAACTTCTTTATTATGACATACTACAATTTTTAAATCAAACCATAATGCATTGCTAGAATCAAATGAACAATTCTACAATGTATAATATCACTGCTTTTTTATAGATTCTAGATGTTGCTAATCCAGTCAGAGATTTCAATTCCCTGGCGAACACACACAATCGCTCTCATTGATATACAACAGAACTAATACCTACACACAATACATCTGAAAATAACATCTAGGTCGTTTCCTAATTCCTATATCGCAAAGAACGGACTTGTGTTCTTGTGGAGACCGGTCTTGAACGAACTTGTGTGGACGCGCCGCAGTGACTTCTGGGACTTCAAGCCGATTCAGTATATCGAGAACACATCCGAGTACTTTCATACCTTCTCTGTTCTTTCGTATTGGAACCGGACTTGACGGTTATGGATGACACAAGACTGCTGAAGAATGCCTATTGAGAAACGGCCCTAAATTCACTGATAGATGTGTGTGTGTGTGGCAGTTTCAAATCGTTTGAGAGCTAAGTGTGCCATTGTGTCACCTAAATGCGAATGAGCTCATCAAAACAATGACCAAGAGACACAGAGGCGTCAAACTGTCCCAAAGATAAGGTGTAGTCAACCTGCTATTATCCACGCTGTTTGTGTGTGTGGGTGTGTGGCTGCATTACAGGAAAATCCCTCTCATCACGCTCTGTCTCATGCCGTGATGATAACACAGAGTGTGAATAAGCAGACAGTGAGCAATTTATTAATTGCTTTTATTAAATTAGGTTTATCTTTGAGTCCATCTCATTCAGCACCGACATTTACAAGCAAAGCCACACCACTGCATCAAGGATTGGCGTTTTTTTGTGCTTCTCGTTTCTGCCTCACTTCCTGCTGTGTGGATGTTAATTTCTGCTACATAAGAGCCTGTAATCTTCATAAGAGCTATAATCTGATCCAAATGACACACCCAGGCCTTTTTTCTCTCAACCGAGGTTTGAAAAAGATTCAAATTTGAAGAATAAATTATAACTGCTATTTATCTATCTATCTATAGGCGGTTTTGGCTGCAACAACATAAAAAAACGTCATGTGGCCCAAACTAAACTTCCGATAGACCTCCACAAAGAATCAATGATTGTGGAGAAGCTTTCATTTAATTTAATACCATTCATATGCAATAAAATGTTCATATAAATTCATATAAATTAAATAAAAAAATGATTTGTTATATTGTAACCAAACACAGACCAGACGTTAACTTCGGGCCAGTCGTGTGAGTCCTGATGAAACCGTCTATACATATATCCATAAATAAATCCATAGATACTAGTGTGCATCGTGATTAATCGATTCCAAAAAACAGTTAGTGTTTATATGATGTGTGTGTGTTGTATACATTTATATAATACACAAACATACACGTTTATATTTAAGATATACAATTTATATATATACTTGTACTTAAGTTATAAATTATATTTAAATATTAATTCATTTATTTATGTGATTTTATATATATATATATACCTGATATACACAAACAAACATTCATTTTGGAATTGGTTAATTGCAATAAATCGATTTGGCAACACTGTGTCATATGTACATAGATAACCGTACCTTTAAAGGTACATAATCCATAGGTTACAATAATGTACCCAAAAAGGTACAACACTGTAGGTTATATATATACTAAACAGTGGTTGTATCATTGTAATCAGTACGGCTTTAATAGAAAATGGTGTAATTGTAACTGTTAAGACTGTTCTCTGTAGGAGTACATAAAAAGGGTCTGTCATGAATGCCTGCTGCGGACTATCCTTTAATTTAGAGTCTTTCTGCAACATAATCACAGCCTGACTACTTGCAGTTATTACCTGAGCTCACGAGAGGCGAAAAACATGTGTGTGTGTGGGGGGGGGAGTGGGTGTGTACAGTGGTGCCGATGCTCTAGACTGACCCGAGGGCACTCATTACCCCAGTCAGGGACATTACCACGCAGCCTCAGTGTCTCAGAGGTTCAAGCGAAACTGGTTTACCTCACTATCATAAAATCAGTAGATAACTACATTATTTCATATTTCTGTGTGTTGCGCTCTTTTTCTTCTTTTAGCTTTTTTACTTTTTTCTCTCTTCTCCCTTTCCCTGAGTTCCCTGAGCTGTGGTCGGATGTGATGGTTTCAAACATCATTCAAGTCTGTTAAAGGGATAGTTCACCCACAATGAAAATTCATTCATCATTTACTAAATGTAAATTTACTCACTTTCATGTTATTCCAAATCTCTATGGTTTACTTCTATGGACACAAACACATTTCTCGAAATATCTTCTTTTGTGTTCCACAGAAGAAAGTAATGTATGTTTTAACAATAGTATGATAAATAAATGACGTATGATAAATTAATAAATAACTATGTTTTATTGCGAGTTGTATTTATGACAATTTACCCCACATAATCCGCTATTGTAAGGTCAACACAAGCACATCTTTTTTGCAAATGCAAAAAAACATTTGCCCAAGGCCTGTAGATGTGTAGTCCAGGTAAATAACATGACTTAAAGACATAAAAAATGCTCTTTGCGCACCTGATGGAGTGTAACCTGTTTGGCGAGCGCTCTCTCGGGCAGTTAGACAGGCAGACTCTGGCTTTCCTGGAAACTGATTATTTTTTTAACCGTGCCACTGATCTGTTGAACTTGACAACAGTCAATTCCAATTTTCAACACGTTATTTACATTCCAACTGCAGAACCAAGTGACTGTGCGTGTACAGTGAAATGACTTCAGGTTCGCAGGTTTGTGAGATAGTTTGTACATTTGATTTATTTATGAAAGCGAAACACGCTAAATGCTCTGATCCACTCACCACGTCCATTATGAGTCACAATGTGAAGTAGTCACAATGACAGCTTAATCCACACCAGAGGCTACAGTGTCATATGCACAACCCACCCTAAACAAACCCTGTGTTTACAGTACGAGATGTCTAATGCAAATCTGTCTACCAAACAAACATGCAAAAAAGGAAAATAGAAAAGATATAAAAACTGTGTGTGTGGTCATCATAAAAAAACAACTAAACGTTAAACACCAAGTGCTCACTTTATCTCAAATGTATAAGGTTAAGAGTACATTATTATTGCTATTATTTGCAATCCTATTGAAAAGAATACAATAATTCTTCTTGTTTGAATGCGCATGGAACAAAGGCATCATTGGCTTCTCTCGCACAGAGAAGGCTCTAAAGATAGAAACGTGGAGAAGCCGATGTTGCTTCAGAGTTCATGCTTGACAGATTTATATTTATGAGTCTGGAACTTTGTCACAAAGGCTTTCTCTCTCTCGCTCTTTTTCTCTGTGTCCACCCTAAGAAACAAAAAAGTACCCAGCATCAATGCACATTACAACCAGATGTTCGACCAACCAGTGAGAGTTTAGAGGGGATCTTTCTCTAGACCAAGCCTCCTAGTAGGATAAATGTATTGAATCATATGATATTTCTTTAATAAGATTTATTGGAAGGCTTTCAAAGGCCCTTCTCACATTGGGAAGTTCCCAAAGAGAGGAAATGATAGTCTTTCAAATACCAACCAACATGCTGGCAGTTATGACAGAGAGAGAGAGAGAGAGAGAGAGAGAGAGAGATACTTATTTTCTTTGTGATTATACAGACTATTATACTGAAAGAACGCGAGGCAGAACAGAGATTCAGGAATAAAGATGGCTTTAACAGCCACCAAAAGCAGTACAAAAATAACATTGCCAGGATCCAAAAGGCCCATTCAAGGGTTTGCTGATTATATATTTGCCTCTCTATTCATGAGTTATGTTTTTGCTTTTTGTAAGTTACTCATGGCTCTCTGTAAAAACTGCAAGAACCATCATATGTCAGGCATTTGTTTCATTAAAAAAGTCTGAACGACACTGTTTTGTAGTGTTTTTCTGACTTATATCCACTGAAACTCTGTCTGTGGGTCACAGTGAAAAGTCAAGTTTAGAGAATTGAGGAGAATTTAAAGAATGTCAGAAGCCCAGCAAACTGTTGACAGGAGTCTGTAAAAAACTGTGTGTGTAGGCTAAAGGTTAAATGGAATAGACCTCGTTTTTTATCTAGGCTATATGCCTTCTGATGTCCTTGTGCATATTATGACTAAATTGAAGGTTGAGATTAACTTTTCTTTTGGTCACTCTTAACTCAAACTAAAACCTGTTTGTAATTGTCTGAAATTTAATTTCTATATGGCTTTAACACACATATGTCATCTTTCGTTACCTGTTTTCCATTGACAAGAAAAAAGACCGAAAGTGAATCAATGTTTACCTTGAGTCCGATCATACAAAGCGAATTGTATAAAAACTGCATGATTAAGTCCCGCCCCTAAATCGTACCAAAACATCCGGATAAGATTGTACGAATTCATAAATCTCATAAAAAGTTACGAATTGGCATGAGACTGTTGTTATTTCTCTGACACACTAATTCTCTGTGAATCAAGCCCACTAAAGGATGTCTGACAGAAACACACTCTGGCCTTGTCAGTGAAGGACGTTTTCTCAGAAATCTATTTCTAGTGAAATGAAAACAATGCTTCTCCAGTCTATAAAGTTGCACTACAAAAATTATCTATTGAAAATTTTGAAATTGAAAATAATACCATTCTGGCCTAATTGACTCACCTTTATGTGCTTTTTAAACTATACCTTTAGATGTTTCCTCCCTCTCTTCCACCCACATTTCCATCCATCCTGCGATTCTCTCATCTGCCCATTCTTAGCCAATCTCTAGACAGGATCCAGTACAGGACAAAAATTGAGAAGAAAGAGAAAAACACAATGAGATTATTGACAGGAAAAAGCGAGGGATGGATATTTTCTCAGGAGGAGGACAATAGGCGCTCTCCTCCGGTCTCGTTCCCCCTTCATCCTCAGAGGTACACAAGGGAGGCGATTGTTAGGATACAATGCGAAACGGAAAACTTTGGAGAAGACATCGCGTTTAATTAACTAGTGGTAATGATCTCATTACTTTCTCTGAGTCCAGGCCTCACACACACACACACACAGAAGAGAGGTGAGATCGAGGTCAGTGGAGCAGATCTGGCCCTCAGTGTTATTGAGAGAATGAGTGGTCAGTAAACTTCAATGTGTTTTCTGGGTTTGATCATTTCTGCATTAAGCAGTGATTTTTCTGGGTTTTAGATATTTGTGCTTAAAAATCTTTATCCACGTCTAGGGGGGTCTTCAAAATATTTTCTTAAGCAGACAAATAGGCATTATAAAAAAACAACGTTATAAATTCTAGTGAAGCTACAGGCCCAATTCACATTCTTGCTTTCTTGCTTTCAAAAGATGCGAGTTAATCTCTTTTGATACCGCTAAGTAAACATTCTTTCCTCTATTTTTCAAAGCTGGCCTGTCTGGGTGTTTTTGTTTGGTCTGTGATATGCTAAATGGCCTGTTATGCTTTTTATTTTTTTCACAAAGCTTTATGTACTAGAGAAGGATGTTAGAAGTTAAATGTAAGGGAACAACATAGAATAACTCATATATGGTTCAGCTGGGTTTATACCATTACCAACCTTAAAACTGGACTTTAACTCTGCATTTGACAGGCTGAGTAAATACCATAGATTACAGTTGAAAGACAGAATGGCTAATGAACAGTAATGACTTTGGAAGTCACTCAAACCATAATCCTAACAGGAATGGTTAAATGTCAAATGCTAAATGGAGGTCAGTCTCATTAGGTTAGTGCACCAAAACATTGCACTAAATATTTTTGAGCCCCTGTGCCTAGTCATAACAATAAAAAAAAACAGGTCAATGTACACTTAATGCAACGTTACATTCACAGGAATCAGAGCATTGCAGGCGAGCACGTGATTTAAATAATAAAATAAACTTTAAAAAAAGTACTTGTTTAAAATATATCTTTTAAAATATCTTATTATTTGATTCACTTAATTATTAGTACTATTACAATCTCTGTCAAATGAACCGGAGTTTATAGAACTGCGATTAAAAAAAAATAAAAGTATTAAATAGCCTACTGAAATAAATGCACTATTAACGTAACGTGCATATTTAAAATGTTACGTAACCGTATGTCTGGTTGTTGATTTTATTTTTTTATTTCCAAAAGCGCCAACATTACTGCGCCCACTGAGAAGTGCACAAACACAGAAATAAGCGCGAGCTTCTACGGTAGTTCACGTAGGCCAAAACACACTACAAAAAGCGTTGTGAAATATCGCAATCAAAGACACAAACGGAATTTAGTAAGATTAGAGATTACATATATAAAAAAATGAATATAAAATGTCAAAATAAAAATATCTGTGAAACAATTTGGCTTAAAGAACAGTTCAACTCTGGTGGACCGTTGAAGGGTCCAAAATCCAAAATCATTTACATGCCATGTGGGTCAAAAGTGAAGCCATAATAGCCAATGTGAGGAGCGCAACAAAATATTATTTCTTTATCCATTCTTTCATTTTCTGGAAATAAATTTTAAAACGGAATAATGTCCACACACGGAAATGACAGCTCCAAAAGACATGTATTAATTTAACCACCACAGGCCTTCATCATAGACAATGAAAATAAATTGAGCCGTACAAAAATAAATACGGTAATGAATGAATGAATGAGGCATTTATACAGCGCTTCATTGTGTATTGCTGTACACCCAAAGCACTTTACAATCATATGAAGGCTCTCCTCAAACGCGTGAAAACTGCTTAGATAATATCATTTTCATTCACATCTTCAGTTTTAAGTACAGTATGTCATCTACAAAGACAAGTTGAACTTGGAATTGCAGGATCACATCAGAATGAGTGAGGTTAGTGAAAAGGCTGGAATACACTACAAGACTTTTAAAATCTGAACAGATTAAAAAAAAACTAGACATCACACAACTTGCAGACTTTTTGAAAGTTTGCAAAGAAAAATAGGACATCACAATGCGATAAAATCTGCAGACTAGTGCAGACTTTCTGCAACAAGTCCAGACTGAAAATTTGGCCAAAAACTGGGTAAAAACTCTTGTAAAGTGCTCCAGCCTTAAGAGTGTGTTGAGTAAATGACAGGAAATTTAAAGTGACACAGAAAGAGTTTAACAATTATTTTATGGATGGAAGCAGGAAGCACACATGCGATGGGAAGGCAGAGATAAAGGAGCATGAGAGGGGGGTGAAGAGGGGATTTTTGGCGTGGAAGAGTTTCTTATCTTCAGATGGGCAGGGTTGGAGTGATAATGAGCTAAAGGGACGATATAAAGTCTTATTATACACCACTGTGTTTGTGTGTGTCTGTGTATATGTGTGTTCTGGGTGGAGCAGTGGGTTTGCAAATAACACCTTATCTGTTATAACAGACAGAGCACTGGACACTCTGGACATCCACTTTACTTTGACAATATATGTAGATATGTGAGAACCAGTCAGTTTTATATGCATAAACATTTATTTTAAAGGTAAATCCATAGATTTGCAGTGAGACTACTGACTAGGATCATAAATCATTTCTCAAAAACGTAATGCCAGCAGACATTATTTGATACATACACTAAAACTATTCAATCTAACTCAAACATTGACATAAACAGATAATTTAGATCGTAATTTTTTATCATTTTTATTGATACTATGAACCCATAATGTGAATAATATAAAACATTTCACACTTTGAACATGAATATGCTAAAATATTTTAACATTTGTGTAATTTATACCATAATCTGACCATTATATGTCTCTTTTAAAGCACAATATGCTACCTGGAACAGCTCACATCAAGGATAATACGGATCATCAGATTTTACATATACCTGTGGAGTTCATGTTGTCATGAAAGGAAAAGTGCACAAGAAAGAAGACATAAGTAATTGTGATATTCAATTGTTAAAGTCAATTTTTCACTTCAATGAGTTAAAATAATATAATTTGTAAAGAATGTGTATCTGTAACAACAAATATTTTCGAACAAAACCTGGCATATGTAAAATTATTTTAAAATTAATTCAATGTCAGTGTCATGACAGTTTTGGAGAGAGAGTAAAGTTCATGTGAAGGTTGAGAGAATAGATCAGCTGGACATGTCATCTACTGTGATTGTGTTTCCTCTTCATGAGGTGCCACTTTGCTCTGATTGGTTGTTCATTTTAAACATCAGCATGCTGGAACATTTAAATTTAACGTTATCCCCCGAGGAGGTAGATTGGGCACCTAAAATAGCGCCTTTAACCTTTAACATTAAAACTCAAACGTCACATGAGTACAATAAATTCAAAACACAGGTGAGGTTTAGGAACACTTGTGAACCCAGACTGCACCCCTTAAACATGTGTCTTCAATCTAATATTTTCACTTTATAGGCGGAGGTTAATGAGACCTGTTACCTAAAGTGAAAACTTTGATACTAAAGGGTGTTCGTTTTCACACATATCCACTCTTTTATAAACACAAACACACTTTAATATGAAGCCGTATGCGTCTCATGCCACAGGGCATTGCTTGATTTATATAAAACGCTGTAGTACCAGATGTGTCCACTTAAAGCGCAGGATTATTTTAAATACCCTTTTATCACCTTTGTTTAATACGTTTCTCTCAGAGCCCATAGGGCCCGTGCTACCATTTAGCAACATCAAATGAATGTTTGGTTTCTGCATTTTTTGGCTGAGTGCCATTTGGCCTCTCTGCAGCTAATATGGAGAGAAATGGAGTATTCTTATATAAACAACTCTTACGGACTCATAAAGCCAGCCACACACCGGCATTCACACGCTTATTAAGACTGAGTGATGTAAATGTAAAATCAACCATGTTTGAATGTTTTATTGCTAAATGAGTGTACAATACATGTACTGATGAGGCGAACATGTGGTGTGTGTCTATGGATCTGTGACTTAAAAATGTAAGCACCGCACCTGTATGTGTTTTTGTCCGTATGTGTGTGTAAAGAGGATTTTTTTGCTAGGTCACTCGAAAGATTTACTCCACTGGATCCCCAGGGATACTTCCCTGAAGCAAGTGTAAACAGGGTTTAAATAATGGCCTCTCCCTCACAATCACAGACATACACACTTGTGCACTCCGCCCATCAAGACTACAAAGTCTGTTTGGAGCTTACTGTAAACCCTGACCTGCCCGTGTTTGTCGCTGGTAATTAAATGGATAAGTGCTCTCTGAAACACATAGAAGCTCAGTTAAGTCAATGTAAAGCACTCCGACAAATGCGATCGAAAGCATTTTGGCTGTAACATTAACATCCTTTTTTAGAATAACGTCTAAATTTGGGAGCACGAATGTTTCTAACACAATCTAACAACAATTCGTAACTATTTCAGGAGGTAGCTAACTCATATGAATTCGTACGATCTCATTTGTACATTTTAGCACGATTTGTTTTCGCGCCAGTGGCGTTAGGTTTGGGGTTAGGGGAGCGACTTCAGTATGGCATATGTCTAATAATCGTACATTTTTGTAAGATTCAAATCGTATGGAATGCAACGAATTAGCCACCTCGTAAAACAGTTACAAATTTCAATAAATCAGGCTGGTGTTTTCCATAGTAATTGATGCCTCATCTATCCACAGTCGCATACATTTTGTGCAGGTTTTGGGAAATTCACGTCTATTTTACGAGGTGGCTATTTCGCATGAATTCGTACAATGTGTATCGTACAAAAACGTACGTTTATTCGAAATGAGGAATACTGAAGCCCCTCCCATAACCCCCCTAAACCGAACATCACTGGCAGGAAAGCAAATCGTGGTAAAACAAATCGTACAGATTCATACGAATTAGTCACCTCGTAAAATAGTTACGAAGATTGTGTTGGAATCACACACTTTCAGGCTAAATTAAGGACAGAATATGTTCAGGTTGAGGTGTTCATGTGTCCTTTTAATCTCAAAAGTGTTCTATTTGAATGTGTCAGAGAGTCAAAATGACATGTTTTGTGGTCACACGGGTTCAGCCTTCACACAGCACAAGAAAGGAGAAGAGGAGATTACAGTGGCACAAACATAGTAATTAAACAGCTGTTCTTCTCTGAGCAGGTGTGCTATTGATTGTGAGCGTGTAGTTTTGAGAACTGTCCTCCTTCCCAGGTGTGTGTTAACATTCTGCCTGTGGTATTTACAAACTCAGAAAAATGTTCACATGGGAGAGACGCTGTGCTCACGTTCTCACTGTCTGAGGGGTCAGAGAGGTTACTGGTTATATCGGCAATGGGTTAAAGATTACAAGTGAAATGGTATCAGACAATGATTTCATCACACTTTTATGCCATATTTACATAGCAATGTAGCGATAGCATGACATATTTGGTTGCCATAGCATAAAGTGTAAGAACATAACCGTGGAAGTGATAGTTCACCCAAAAATATAAACATTCGTCATTACTTACTCACCCTTTTGTCATTTGAAATGTGTATGACTTTCTTTCTTCCGCAGAACACAAAAGAAGATATTTTGAAGAATGTTAGTAACAGAAAACTGTTGGTACCCATTGACTTGCATTGGTTTTGTGTCCATAATAGAAGTCAATGGGTAGAGGTAGTTTTTGTTACAGACATTCTTCAAAATATCTTCAGTGAACTATTACTTTATACTTTATATTGCCTGTCACTCAACATGGTTTAACACTTTCAGATATATGTCAAACATGTATTGTTAACATCATTAAATCTTGAATTCACTACAATGTATAAATGATTGTATTGAGACTACTTTGTTTTTCAGATTTTCAGCACCATAAAGCACTTAAAATCTCTCTTGATTATAGGCATATTAAATGATCTAGCGTTTTCTGTGAGATCAGCCAATCTTGTTTTCCTCTTTCTAACACTTACCAGCAGACCTGGGTTTCAGAAACTGGCTCCATGAGGTCTCTTTGAGTTAAGATTAAACCCACAACACCAAATGCATCTCATAAACCTTCACGTTATTAGATTCGGTTGCTTGTTGAGCTTTCTCAGAAAGAACTGTAAATGTGTAAGTCCTGGGCAGGAGAACACAGAAAAGTGCAACAGCTCTTTTTTGTCCCGCACATGCATTTACAGAAAATGTACAGTAAGTGAGAATAAATAAGGTTCCGCCTATAAAACACTGGCAGTGTGTGTGGTCTGTCTGCTTCTTGAGAGGTTGTGGTTATGTTAAGAAAGGTTTTATACTTTTCCTTCATTTCACCTCATCAGTGACTGTTTTTCCATCAGCAGGGGGAAACTGCCACCCCTCACTACTGAACATTGATGGATCTAACCCCAATTCATTCAAAAGAAATGAATGCAGAGTACTCTCGAATCAAATAAAATGAGAAAAATTATCAGATCATTATATACAACATGAAACGCAAGATAGCAATAAAATGACAGAGAAAAAAGGTAAATGTGTAAAAAATGGAAAAGGGATAAATACAAATAATTGTTTTTTTCTTGAGATGGCATTCTTTTGGTTGCAGGATGATAGTGTACTAAGCTTTGGCATAAAGCACATGAAAGTGACTAAAAAACTTAAGCTAAAATATTAATAACAAAGACTAAATTTGTTACTAGTTTTGAATATATTTAAGCTTATATGAGAAAATGCAAATTGGGTTGTGATATTTTTGTGACTGTTTATTTATTTAATTCATCTGCAGCGTTAAAAAAAATCCACCTTTTAGAAACAGACCCTCTTAACATCTTAACAAACCTGTCAGAATAAACTCTTGCCTTGTCTCACCTCTGACACAGAGTGTCAAGAGAACTGTTATGTCATCTCCCATCAACCTCTGTCTTTAAGAGCTTGAGCTCAGATACTGTGGTGTACTCGTATGAGAATAAAAGAGAGAAAGAGGAGACTGAGATGGTTTAAATCATTTAAAACTGACTTCAACTTTGTGTGGGGGTCATGTTTGCCCATATTGTCCCCTCAAGGAAATAACAATTAGCAATAACCTAGTTTGTGGAATCAGACAACAGTCCATGTTTGAAATGACCTAAATTAAAAGGTTATGCAATTGTAAAATATTTAGGGTTAGGTTTTGGGGACAGTCAATATCATTAGCTCAGTATAAGCAATACAAGTAAATAGACGGTCCAATCATAAAGCAAATGTATTTGTGTGAGTGTATAGGAGGGCTAAATATTTATATGTAAACATAAATGTGACGTGGTTTTCCGTAAAAAGGCTAACAAACCGACCAAATCATGTTTCATTTTAAAAATACCGATATCCACGTGGCGTCTAACAGTAGGTTTACACAATAACACTGGAGTAGAAAACGGAAAAGCTTTTCATTAGCATTATAAAATTGTTTCACATAAACACGACAACAAAACGGATCCTTGAAAATGAGTAAAAACGCTGTATTATGCATGCCAGACCAGTGGATGGCGATGTCAGAAACACTACGCGTCTGTGCACATATGCATGGCAAGTTATAAGCCCAAAGCTTTGTAGGCGCATGTTTACAGTTCGGTGTATGAGAATAATGACGACGGCATAATTTCACGTGCACTTTGGAACACGTTTTCCGTTGCCCAAATATTTGTGGAAAATGTTTTATAATAAACGGTCCTTAAGTAATAAGTTTACTCGTAAAAAAACAATAGACGTCTAGGAGTGTGCTTACAACTTTGACTATCCTCTGTGTAGGGACGAGGGGCTATTTTCTGCGGACACTGGTCCTCACTATAGAGAATGTGTAGCCACGTGACGCCGTGTTGAATGTTGCGCCATCTTGGGAGGATCGCTGCTGGTGCGTTCAATGCAGTGATTTGTTTTCTTGTTTGAATAGGGAAATATAACTATGGTTGGTCGTTCTTGCTGTGTTAAAAAGCTCTATAAAAGTTAAAAGAGTCGTACAGGGAAAGCACATGGTTCTTTTACATTCGATTTCCCTATATATCAAACAAAACAAGTAACGGTACAACATGCAACATAAGGCGTGACGTCAGCTTCCCATTCTCTATAGTAAAAATGGCTAATAAATCACACAAATCAATGTTATATGTTAAATCTAATTCTGTCAGCGGGTTAGTGTGAGGGTAATGTTTCGGGAATAATAAATATCACAAGCCTATAGTGAAAACACACACAGGAGAAGTCTGTCTAATGTTCACCAGACATTTGTAGGCCTAATGTTCCTTTCACTCACCCCAACAAAGCTGCACAGGTCAGAAGTGAAGGAAAAACGATATCTCTTCAAAAGCCCTTACACCGCACCTTTGGCGTGTGTGTGTGCGCATGTGTGTGTGCGTGTGTGGTGGGCCGAGGGTGAACCTATAAGTTTAACAGCAATAGTTGCTCTGAGAGAACTCATAAACATGTCACTAGGACCTTGACCTCGCAGTAAACAGCTCCACTCCTTTGGTACCTCTCTCTTTCCTTCCTATTTCTTCCCATGGCACTTCCTTTATTTATTTTCTACCCCTACAAATTTCTGTCTCTCTCCCTGTCGTGCAAACCTGTGATCTTTGTAGATTTCTTCTTTTATTCTTGTAATTCTACATCATTTTATAACAGCAGACGATTGAGTGTGCATATCATCTTTGCTTTAGCTATTAAAAAAAATACATTTATGTTGCGTCTGTGCTAAAGCGTTCAGTTGACGTATTTATTCTCTGTCAGGGCATCTGCTCCAGTGCTCTTTAGCCCGACTCTGCTTTCAAACAATCCCTGTCGTTTAACATTAGCCAGAGATCTGCCATAAACTCCTCATGAGAACAATTACCAAGCATTTAACCCTTGTGTGTTGGATCAGAGTCGAGCGACCGTCATAATTCACTTCCCTCGAGCAGATGACGCTCAACACGTGGTGATGCTGTCGTTCTCCAAAATAAACAAACAGATAAATTCATAACGTCAGTCAGTTTTATGACACGACCCAGATTTACAGCCTCGGGATTCCTCTACTGTGTGCAACGTTTCAATTACAAAAATGTACAAACATCGGATTGTTCTTTTGAAACATTGAACAAATACAATATTTTAAGACGATCAAATAACACGATGCCCCAAGCCATTCCAAGGTCATTTGTGTCTTATACATTTAGTTATCCCCATTCTGTGCTGCTTTTGAAGTTGAGCCCCCTTTTTCTACATTTGAATACTGGAGCACCTGGCAGAGGCAGCGATGTTTGTTTTCAAAGACGAGCCTGACCAAAGCAAATAATAAAAACACTCAAAGAGATTTGAAGTCATTCTCAACAGATATAATACTCATGCAAACATTTCTCTTAGAAGTCCAGCTATCGCCAGCAGACTCATTGTCATAGGGCACTCAGTAACCCCACCCTTTAAATAATTGCTGAGAAGGTGGGGCTCCAGGTGTGGCACTTGGCATTCTTTAGTTATCACCAGCTTGACTAAGAGATGATTGCTTTTACAACCTATAATGTACAGTTGTAGCTGAATGTTTCGATAAGCCACACATGAAAGGTCACGTCCAAGGTAACAGGCTTTCATCTTGATCAAAACCAAGAGCTGGCACAGAATAAATTGCAGATACTCAACTGTTGATTGAAGCTCTCTTCAGGTAAAACTATTACATTTACACCGCCATTCCACACTTACTGAGTAATGCTGTCAGTGAAGTTCTCTTTGGCAGGCTATACTATTAAAAACATAGTGTATGATTTATCTGCATGTTTGGATTGGTTACGTGTTTCCATTGATCGTTTTGAGCTTACTGTTGTTTTATGTTTATAATAAACTATTAAAAGTAAAAAAATGTGGTCAGGCTATTCAGCCGTTAAAATTAAAGCTGAACCTTAATATTTGCCTCTATATCGCCATCTCTGTTTGAAACCTAAAATTGCAGGTTACTTTTCATTCATATCTTTACATCAAATGATTTACCACAAAATCCAATAAAGCCAATTTTCAGATTATAAAACATTATTATAAATTATCGTTGTCTGACTGTGCAGGGATTACGTATTTTTCTAGGACAACCTATAAATTGGCATCGCTTTTGCTCTCTCGATCAAAATCATCTGGATTTTTCCTATAGGCTCTCTGAAGAGTGCATGAATAAATTTGTCCATCAAGATAATCTTTGTAAATTGACTCGATACATTTGAAGCCTAAATACCACCGCCAGAAGTAAAAAGCTAACATGCAGCTACAAACAGATTACACCACAATCGCTCGATATCAACGTCACCACCACTAAGCCTCCAACAACTCTTTCAAACCTTTTTAAAAACACACATTCTGATAAGTAACTTCTCCGTGAATTAATCTCTATCGACGTGCTTTGAGATTTGTGTCCACGTTGCGTTATTTGTGAGATTTCTATTCATGATGAAGTCTAACGTCCCCAACAACGTCTGTTTTCACTTTTAGCAACTTGTTAACAACCACTGTTTTTAAGGCACCTTAGAATATCCCAACTGGGGGTCATTATTGTTGTGTTTTATGTCAAACGAGGAAAATATTTAGAGCTTTTGTTAACCACAGAACTTATTATTTTAGGCACATAACTACAAACCCATTGAAAAAGCCATTGACTTTGTGACGATAGAACCGTAAGTGTTCAAATGCTAACTCACTTTTGGGTTTTGCATACAAAAATATCATCCCTGCGGCATAATCATCCCTGTAACACTCTATTGGGGTAAAATTATTAAGGGTTTTCAACACTGATTTTTCATGTACTTGTTTGATTTTTGTTTCTTTTCAAACAATTTATTTTTATTAAAGTTAAGTTGCAGCTTTCAGATTCGAATTTTACAAATATATGAAACGGTCACAAGCGCACTGGATGTCTGGGTCAAAATGTATGTTAATCTCTTGGTAATCTCTTGAATGCATGTTGTTCAAATGTATTCAAAAGAAAACATCTTCAAAGTGATAAAGACCAAAAGCGGTGGGTTACATCAATACTGACACTTTTCAGTGGCAACATAGCAGAAGACAGCAGAAGAGAGACACAGACTACTCCTCTTTCAATTCTGTAATCCAGGGCTCTGCGCTCACAATACACACACATTATATCTCTGCAGGAGGCCTCGGGCTACGGCTGCCAAATCAGGGTGTGTGTCACGGTTTAAAAAGGAGAGAAGAAAAAAGATAAGAGGCTTCTCGGGCCGGGAGCCAATTCTTAGTCTGTTAAATCCATTATTAGTCTCAAGCATGCACGCAACCTTTATCATTTCTTCCCTCTTCTTCTATTCTCACCTTTGTTTTGATGTTAGCCATTTTCCTTCCGCCCTCCCACATATATTTTATTAGAGGACAATAAACAGAGTTTTCAATCTTTTTTGCCAAGATAAGTGAATTCAACATGATTTAACATTAACGGCAAACGTATTGCCTCAAAATATTCACAAGGAGCCAATTTATTTAGCTTTCACACAGCCTGATTGAAACTATGTCAAATGAACGTGAAAGCTTTGCAATAAAGACGTTTGTGGTAACACTAAATATACATATTGATCTCTCAACCTCACGTGCCTCTCGCATCTGCTTCTGCTTCCACAAAAACTTCAACGGTCCGCTCACATTCAATCCCTGGGGCTAAAAGCACCCCTCAGACCGGGCCTTGTTTGGCAGCTGAGATAAACCTAAGTCCATTAGTCCAGAGGACCTGAGTGGGGTCAGTTTTAAAAGGCTGTCTTCAAGAGCCCCAAATTGTTCAACCATCTTTGGATGGGCTTTTTAAGGAGACATACCTCATAACTCACTGAATGATGGATTCTCTCAACAGCCTCGAGACATAACTCACATAGATAGATAGATAGATAGATAGATAGATAGATAGATAGATAGATAGATAGATAGATAGATAGATAGATAGATAGATAGATAGATAGATAGATAGATAGATAGATAGATAGATAGATAGATAGATAGATAGTGTAGGCAGAGCATGTGTATATATAAATGTTATTTTGGCTTTTGCATAAATGTTTAGACATGAGAGGCGGATGAGGACATGATTCCAAATTGTGTTTTGCTTCTTTCAAAGCGGATCTCTGATCTTGGCCCTTTGGGTTACTTAAATATTTCGGTTCTGTGTCCATTACATGGACTCTTGTCAGAGGACCATCACTTGAGTTTCCATGCCATCAAGTTTCTTCCAAATTCTGCTTAAGTTAATAAGCTTTGCGGAATGAGATGTGTTTGTTTGTTGGGAGTGTGCTGGTTTATTTCATTGGTAAAATTCATAAATAATCAAGCGAGGTTAAGAGGAAAGATGTTATGATTATCCAAATTACACAGGAAATGCTTGGGGAAGATTTTCTTTTTTTATTTAAGGCTAAGGCTACAAAATGTGTGAGTCAGGACATTTTCATTTTGATGTCAATGACATGTCATTTTCCCGGTTGCTCTCTGTATTTCATCATCGATTTACCGACGTACTCGAAACATATTGACATGCTGTACTGTACATTTTGTGACTTCATACAACGTGTTTTTGCAAGTTAAAAGGCAATCCTCTTCAAAGAAAAGGTGTTTAGGAATCGGTTTTTGGATGACACGCCTGATGTGTGGCGTGCAGATTATCAGCTCTCAGGACACAAAAGGTTTAGGTAGGCTATTAAAATAAAACACTATCAAAAGAAACGTTGTCCAGAGGCTATGGGGGGTACTAGCTCAATAAAACAGCACTGTTGAAAAGCAAATCAGTTTGAAGTCAATTCATAACAAATTAAGCTTGTAAAGAAGGCTCAGCCGGTGCCCTTGTTAAATTTGCATGTCAATGCAATGGCCAAGCTGACTACAGTGAGTGATGCAAACACACCTCATGCTGCTTTGAACAGCACATCTCACATGATTGTGAGTTTTACATCACACATCGTTTTGATAGACTGTTCATATAAAAAGTATTGTCGCGGATTATGCTGCTAGCAACAATAGTTCATAGTAGCTCAAGCTTTTGATCATGAAAAAAGATATGAGACAAAGAAATACATTTTAAGACAACGACAAAATAATGAATATATGAATAAACAGGAAGTCTTTTTCGGCCACAGATTTAAGTAAAACGCCTCTGAAGTCTTGGAAGTGAAACTGAGAACACAATGAGATCATTGGCTTGTACAAACTCCCAGGCTTTTGTTATCATTAACCCAACACTAATAGTCCAGGGGGAGGCTAAACACACTAATGCTAGCGCATGTTAAGTGGTCGGCCAGCTAATGGCATCTTTTTGGGTTCCTGACATACAGCAAGGTCAGCTGAAGAGAAAGAAAGAAGCCAGGTGTTAGAAAAAGCAGAAGCATACAACATGATTGGAAACGTGTTAATAAATACAAAGTTGGAAGTATTACATTTTCTTGTGTTTGAGAGATTATTGTACAGCTTTTTGATGTGAATTTGAAACCAAATTTCCAATATATTTTAACGTAAAAATCAGTGTTTGGAAGAAACTTTGTAACAGTAACCAATCTATATGCTAGGTATTACCCACAGACAGTATATACCAAAAATAAAAATCTGTCATCGTTTACTCACCCTCGTGTGTAACCAAACAGTTATTGGCCACCATTGACTACCATAGTAGGAAAAATTACTATGGTTGTCAAAAGTGTCCAAGAACTGTTTGCTTTCCTACATTCTTCAAAATATCTTATTTTGTGTTCAACAGAACAGAGACATTTACAAATCATTTTTTCTTGCTACGGTAGTCAATGGTGGCCAAGAACTGTTTGGTTACAAGCGTTCTTCCAAACATCTTTCCCTGTCTCAGAACACTGACATTTATACAGATTTGGTACTTAAGGGTAAGTAATCGAAGCCAGAATTTTCGTTTTTTGATGAACTGTTCCTTAAAGACACACAAAAGTTCCAAAACTAACTATTTAAATGCCGATATCTGCATTAAAAGAAGTATCTATTTTGCACAGAAAAAATATTATATTGAGACAACATTAAACTGTATACCTGCAACGAATCAGTATACTGTTTAGTTACATGAAAAGACTGAATGAATTAATATGCCAAAATGTATCAGAATTCAAGAGGGCTAATAACTAATAAGTTATTAGATGGTTATTGCCTAATTTGCTCAGATGTAATAACGTGACAAAAACAAACAATGGAACACTACTTACTAAAATAATGTAGCACAACAACAATAAAGAAATTCATAATTCAACTCGCACACAAATGCTGTGAGCCACTAAAATACAAAAACCCGATGCTTCACTAAAGTATTTAATGATTTGAAGTCCTTTTCTTACTATCCATCCCAGTGTCACTTTCACCAGCAATCCTCCCAAAAAGAAAAACCAGGAACAGCTGTTACACAGAACCCATGCTGCACACGGCTACTGCAATGAACTAAATTATATCCTGGAATGTTAGCAATTGCTGCTGGTATCGCCCCAGTCATAGGAACAGTTAGCGTGTAAAGCTGCTAGCCTATTTTCAAAGCAGTATGAAAAAGTTTCACAGTTCTCAAATCTGCCTGTGATTTGTGGATTGTAAAGTCAAGCCAGAGTACATACAAGGGAATTACTGTGTTCTTTGAGCACAGGCGAAAGGACTCTGAACTCACAGCTTACTGACATTCCCTCACTTACTAAATAAATACTCGCTCTACCTCCAGTATTAGTCCCAAGAGAGGGGCGAGAGAGCCAGAGACATGTAATGTGTCCCTTTTGGAAGGGTTTCAAAGATGACGCAGTCAGATGTAGGGCACTACTTTAGAACAAGGCCCCTGTGTCAATATCCCTGCTACTGACCAAACTTCATCGCTCAAACAAACATACTCAAACAGAGCTAAAAAAACACAATTACACCAATCCCTTAAATGAATGAAATCAAAAGTAGAGGCGTGTGATCTGTTAGAGTCAACATTGGATTTTTTTATTCATACAATTTGACTAAAACAAACATATTTGTACCCTGGTGTCAGTGTAAAATTCTTCAAAAAAGTCATTGTGAACGCAACACACCAGTCACATCCATGCCCTACCCCCTCATTTACCCATCGACGTCTAGCCGGTTTTATACAAATGTGCAAAATAAGACTGTCTTTAAGAATCCTTCAGTCTTCAGTGTCAGTCCAGGATCCACAGGACGTGGCTTCGGTGGGAAAGGGGCGGGGTTGCGTCCATTGCACCCCCCTTTCCGTTTCACCTGAGCCCCACAGCCTAATTCAAGTAAAGTGCTCTTTTGAGAAACACAAAGATTTGTGTCCTTGAAATGTCTTCAGTCTCCGCGTCAGGAGACAATAAAATAACACACGGAGAGAGAAAATAATAAAATTACATCAGCAAAACACTACACAGTTACTCAGGCCTCACCAACTATGAGCAGGTGAGTATGTGTCCCACAGAGGAAGTTCCAAATAGTCATACAAACTCCAGCTTGCCGTGCCCCGTGTACATCCCCCAGTGAACCAAAGATAGTAGCCGTTCGCCTCCCGTTCCTCCTCCAGTACACAAGTCAGTCTGCCGCAACTTATCGCAGCCTATGCAGCAGTTCTCATGTCCTGTTACCGGCACCATGCACTCCAAGTCCAACTTGGCCACATGGCCTTTTTTGGCATGGTGGTGTCCATGGAAACTGTAATGGAGGCGAGACAGCATCTGTTGGCGCTGGGCCTGGAGACGCTTGTTCTCACTACGAAGCATTCGCAGCGCCAGCATAATCAGCAGAACCAGGATAAGGCCGCCCGCTATGGGCACGGCTATCACTGCCGCCCGGAACCACACCTCTTTAGCTGATGCTAACTCCTGCACCCTTGTGATCAGGTTTTGATTGGAGCCGTGGTATCGGTCTAGGAGAGGGAGAGAAAAGGGGAAAAGTGTGAGATTCAGAAAGCTCTGCACAGGAAACGCACATTTACATTCAATTTAATACACAGGTGTTTTTATATTGATGTCTTTTACTCTTCTCAGTGTCGCCCTGCACCTTTTTCATCACAGAGGATTATATTTATGCCCTTTAAGGAGTCTGTCAAAGGACGCTGTGAGAAGCACATTCCAGCACAGTGGGAACATTTCAGGATCCACATGCAATAAAAAAGGATGTGATCTGAATCCAAGTGCTAAAGGGTAAACTGCCAGCTACCCGCAAACTCAATACACTGGATTGGAAGCCATTAAATAAAACCCCGCAGTTTGGAGCCTTGAGAACAGTAAAAGAAGTCAACGTGTGTCTGATACAGCAGCATCTAGCACATTATAAAACGGTTAGTTCCAGTCCTTGATTCTGATTGGTCAATAGCTGTGTTTAATTCGCAATAAAACAGCTTCTGTATGACCGATTCTATGCATTGTACGCCTAGTTAAGAAGCACTTTTGTACGTCACGTGTGTTACATTGCACATCTTACCCGTGGAGTCACCTCGAGGATGCGCGAGGTCATGCAGTCCTCTGTAGTTGCACATGTCGTCATGACAACACTCTACAGGAGAGGAACTTCCGTCCACGTTTTTGCTGGCGCACACGTCCTCGGAGTTTACAAGCGGATCTAAACAGCCGTGCGTTAGAGGTGAGTTCGTGTTAAACGGGTCCAGGACCTTGGTGAAACACGCGTTAAGCTCCGATTTACACATGTATCCAGTGGCAACGCAGTGCGGGGCATCGCAGTAACACCTTATCTCTCCTGCAAAACAGAAAAGAAACAGTTAAAGTTACATCCAGAAAATGAAGACAATAGATTTTACTTTATTTCCCATTTATTATGTAATAAAACTAGTTTTCTTTCAGGAAACACGAACAATTATTCCTTACACTAACGTCTAAAAATAGGTTCATCGATAGACCTCGGCTGCGTGGGAACGTTGCATTTTATGAGTGTTAAATAGTGCACTATTTTAAACATTACATCACTGAAAGAAATTTAATACAAGGAAGACGTGTTTCATGTCGGGAAGAAGAATATTGGCAAAATGAATCCACTTTATTGTGGCAGCAAAACGCGCATGAAAGACAAGACAAACACGGGGCTGTACCTAAGTGTTTGTGTCGGGACGTTAATGTGTTGCACTTTCTGTTAAACACTGTGTCACGACTTCTCGTGCAAAGGATCCTTTTAGTCTGTCCTATAAAACAGGAACCGTGTAGCTTATAATTAGTGGTTTGTTTGCCAAAGTCAATTTCTTTCAAACCAAATGGAAACTCGTAAAGGGGGTGAGAGCAGGACTCCTTTTCAGTAAGCACGCAAGCTTACTTGTGGTCAAAACCGGGCAAGTCGCAGGATAACCTTTAAGGTTTCACCTAAAAGAGTCACAGACTGTCATTTTCATCAGCTTCTGTGAGCATAAGTGGAGCGCTTTTATAAGTAGGGTAAAATGTACGAATTTGATCTATGCAAACACATTTCAATAAGCTGTCAGTCACTTTTCAGACATTTTAACTTTTCTCCCACGTCAAACTACTATGTTACCTGAAACTGAACACAAACACACCATAAGAACACAAACAAACACGGCCTTGTGTTGTTGTAAGCTGTGTTGTGTGTACACTGTCCGGGGCTGAAGTTACATGTCATCTAATGAGTGTATAATATTGACAAGGGGAAATCGCAATTCCTGATATCAGTCATTTTAATTGTTTATTATGTTTATTATATTTTAACTTGAGCCTACAAAGTAATGCTTAAACATATGTAAAACTGAATCACTTGTTTATTTAGTTATTTTAACAATGTTTAAGTTTAACATTTTAATACAGACCTGATGCTATTAAAGAATCAAATAAAACGTTACATGTTGTAAAATCGACGGCCCCCGAAAAGGCACGCAATGATGCACAGTTGCTTATTCAAACTAGGATTTCATTTGCATTTCTAAATCACTTGAATCGTACACAAGTAAAGTATTCGTTTAGGTGTCTTTTTTACTAGAAACAACTGTATATAAAACTCGTGTTACCTTTCGTGAGAAGAACGGCCATCGCACATAGTTCCAGCTGAAACCAGAGAGAAACAAGGCTGGAATGACGATCCATTTACAGCTGCTTTTCCTTGTCTTGAGACCCTTTGGCAAGACCCTCCGAATGATGTGCGGACTTGGTTACATATGTCCTACATTGATCACAGCGTTCCTGTGGATCTGTGATCTGCGCTGTATCCAAACACACACGGGCACAGGAAGAGCGTGTCTTGTTCCACGGACATCAGAAACAAGCCCCGGACTGCTCAAATCCGAAGAGAAAAACTACAGCAAGCGCGAAAACAATCCTTGTGCGCAAACAAACCTATCCACCATGCGTAAAGCTCGGATACCTACGAACACAAATGGTTTGTAAAAACTGTATAAAGGAAAAGTCCGAAGGAAACGGGTTTCGGCGACTATTCACGTTCGCGGAGCCGCGGATCGCTTGTGACCGAAGAAATTTCGCTGGATCGGTTTTGGGGCTCGACGTAGCCACGCCTCCCAGGAGGTGTGTTCTGGTGGTTCATTTGCATATACACGGTCCTATGGGCATTTGTATTGGTTCACACAGCGGTCATATCATTTATCATTCCGCCTACAGATGCTGAGACAGACTCGCGCGATTAGGCAGGTAGAAAAGCCTTAAAAACATTAAAGAAAATCATAATAACATAATGAGGATAAAAATGCCTAAATTAGTACTGGTATGTCATGTTATTCATTCTAAACCAAGTTATATTATTAAAATAATGACATATTTAAAGGCCAATTACACAAGGTTATAAGATAATCGCCCCAAAGCGCCAAGGGTCGATTTATATGGCTCGGTTTTAGTGAAACGCACTTTAATTCAGAATGATGTTTGATTCTTAGTCAGCCTTTCAGAAACTGTCAGTGTTTCTCCGGACTGCTGAAGGTGGAAACTGCAGGCCAGTGCTAGAGAGTGGATGTAGGCGGGTCGGTTAGAGAAATTAGCAATCCAAAGAGGCACATGGCGCCAGCGAGACGACACAGACAGACAGTGACACTCAATTACCCCCCAGACAATCCCATGCAAAACACACAGAGCACAACGATCGATATCTCAACTGCCCTGCCCGCCCTAATGTGTTGAGCACTCGGTCAGGGCATGTGCTTCACAATTCAAGGTATTCTGGATAACCTTGAACCATAAACAAACAAACAAACGAAAGCTTTACAACACACGGCAGACTATTTATAGACAAAGAAAATCCAGAAAAACGGAGCTGCTAATATGTTTAGAGGATTGTGTGCGTCGTCCCACGGTTTTATTTTATCCCAAATATTTTACACCTTGTAAATAAACTACACGTGTATGTGCTCATGAGATGTCTTAAATTCCTATTTGCATTCAACTTATTTTAGCTGTGTATGTCGATTCTAATATGATAAGTTCTGTTGACGTTATCTGATCTGTTTATTATTTAAAAAAACAAAAACAATAATACACGTATTTCATTCTCCTAACGCGACTTTATGTGCGCAATTCGACGAAAAGGTCGTTTATTACAGCTGAAGGTAGTCACAGGAGATAGGGAAGTGTTTGATGATGAGAGACAGACTGGGAGACGCTCACATCTTATAGACGGCCATCGATTCGGTGTCAAAGGGTAAAGAGAAGCGATTCCGCTTCAGGGGACACATTCAGAGACCTACAGAAATTACCGGATTGACAGCAATTATCTTAATTGTTGGTAATTTCACAGAGGCGCCAGTTCAAATCCAGTCCAGTTTCAGATGGTGAGTTTCACACCTTCGCAGACTAATCCAAGCTGCTGCTGAAACTGGCCTGCAGAAAACAAAAAGTTTATAAGGAACTGGGAATTAGGAGAAGGTTTTTGTTTGAAACCCTCCTAATCTGACTCACTTTTAACTAGCTAATGTGAGACATTAACTATAATATTAAGCAATTGAAGTGTAATAGTTCAGCATATTAAAGTGAATTATAGTAATCCACTAATCATTTTTTTGGCAACTGCAAAGAACATCCTGGTCTTATTATGAGCAATACGAGAGGTAATCGTATTTAAACAGTTAACCTAATGTGAAATTAATTGTTTTATATTGTGATATAGTTATTGTTTCGTAATAGCTATAATAAGTAACATAATTATTTTATTTAAGAAGATAGAAATGCCATTTGTAACCCATGTTTAAATACACATTCTGTAAAGCCTACTGTCAAAATAAAATATCGGTTAATTATAATTTATAATAAACGAACTGTGTTTAATGTTGTGATATAGTTATTGTTTCGTAATAGCTATAATAAGTAACATAATTATTTTATTTAAGAAGATAGAAATGCCATTTGTAACCCCTGTTTAAATACACATTCTGTAAAGCCTACTGTCAAAATAAAATATCAGTTAATTATAATTTATAATAAACGAACTGTGTTTAATGTTGTAGTGTATTTAAAGAGGCTGTTCGGTGGTTTTTAAAAGCGTTTATTTACACGATCAAATGCTGCCCTCTGGTGCCCATAAGTGCAAATGCTGAACTCGTTTTTTTTTTAGTTTGGATTCCTACTGAGTTTAGGCAAATTTACATGCACGTGATTTGCAACACAATGGAAAGAAAGGGTCATTGTAGCGTGTAGGAAAAAAGACGAAAAAGGAACGTAAACATCAGTGTGAATGTACTTAGCTGAGGAAAGATTTGCGTGAGGAAAAAAAAAGTACAAAATCTGTCACTGGGCTTTTCAAAAAAGTAGTCTACACTTTTGAACCTAAACTACAGTACATTTAAGTACATACTTGAATCTAAATTGTACATATTAACGTCCCAGTGACAGCTTTTGTACCTTGTTTTTGATGCAAGGGTGAATGGTTCGTTTTGTTCGTCGAATATCAGCAAAAACAAGAATAAAATGAAGTCGATTGAATCCATACTCGAGCAGATATCAAAATGAATGGTCTGCATTATGGAAGAAATAGATGATTTTTTTTAACTGTTTATGCACGTGAATCAAGCATTTATTATTATTCAATTAAATGACCTAAAGATGAAGTTGATCCAGAATTAAATGGGATTTTTATGGAGGGTCTAGTTTGACATACTAAGCTCAACAAAATGTGATAAAGTGTAGCATTTTTGTTGAGTGTTTAGTTAAAATATTCAGTTGAATTTATTCACATTTGTTCTGGAGTCAGTCCTGATCTTTATATCTCAGGACCTCAAGCTGAGGCACATCCCGGTCCTTTTAGGGAACAGACAGAAAGACTC